>VWZW01007324.1:565087-1114607 GCA_013397115.1 Edolisoma coerulescens | reverse complement strand
GGAAGGTGTCCCTGCCCATGGCAGGGGTGGCACTGGATGGGCTTTAAGGTCTCTTCCAACCCAAACCATTCCATGACCTCATGATTCACAGGGGAACAAGGTAAGATGTTGCTGCATGGTGGTTTGGGAAGAGATGCTTAAATACCACAGCTAATCCTGGCTGGAATGAGCATCCTGGGTTTGACATGAAATGCTGGACTTTTAGTTCATTTTTCTGAAATGAAATATTGCTCCAAGAAAGCTGGTAATAAAGTTATACCCACGTGAAGGAGAACAGAGTCATCTCAGTAGAGCTGTAAATACAAGCCTGGTAGTTTATTTAGATGAATCAGCTCCTTCTATGGAGCAAATCTGTCTCCCATCTATAAATGGATGTGATTTAGATTACAGATTTATTTCCCTCAGAGGTTTAGAGTTCTTAGTATCTAGATTTAAACCTATTTTCTTGCCCTGTGGCCTGTGTTTTTTATTACTAAAGCTATTTTTGCTTTTTAGTATCTGGAACCATGGCTGTGAAGATGATAAATACATCTAGGGCAGGTACCTGTGAAACTTGTGTTGTCTGGGCTGCACATGTGCATTTTTCACCCTCACTGGTCTATTGGTCTTTGATATTCCCTGTCCTGTGTTTTATTTTCCCCTCTGCTATTTAATATTCCAATTTTAGATGCTGATTTTCTTCAACTGAGCAGTGTCTGTTGCCCATTTGTTGAGTTGGGCACGTTCAACACCACCCATTGATGGACACAGAGTTGGATTTTATCCAAGTTCACATCTGGGAATGCCACCACGCTCAGAGGTCAGCCAAAGCCGGGTGATGTGCTCAGGCAGGTCCTGCAAAATCCGAGTTTTTCACTTGGGATCCTCCCTGCAAGGGTTAAAAGGCAAGATTCAACTGTGCAGCTGGACACTGGGAATGGGTGGCAATCACCAATAAATGTGCTACTAAAAACACCTCTTTGGAATTGCTTAAAAAGGGGGGAAAAGCCTCGTGTAACCTCTCATGCAGAAAACTGGTGTTTGCACAAGCTGGGGAGCAAAGTTTGGAGTTTAGTGCTCAAATTGATGCTGCCTTCAGGACCCTGAGTGTGAGCTGGGATAGGAGAACCTTCACGGGAGGAACCAGCCGGGGAGCTTTGCTATGAAATGCTTGTTAGGGCAAGTAAACCTTGAATTTTACTGCTTTGGTAATCAAATCTCACCAGAGCAATAATGAAACTCCAGTTTGTAGCTGTTGTCTGGGGCCGTGACCATAACTGTCCAGTCCTGAACAAACTTCCCCACCATTCTGACTTTTATTTTGGGGTGCAACCACATTTCCTGGGTGTTGTACCTTTTACCTGACAGTTGTGGCATAACCAGCAGCAGAACTTATATTTTTCTCTGTGTCATTTCTTATCATTGATCTTTTTACTTATTTTCCCCCATTTCTTCATGGCTAGATATGAACTTCCCTCCCACACTGCTTGTTCAGATTACCTTGGGTGAGGTTCTCCTCAGCCTCTGGATGCTGGATGTTGGCCACAGAGGACAAGTGGCTCTCAGGAGGCAGCTCTGGGCCACTAGAAGTTGTTCTATCATATTAAAAACTTCAGGTAACAGAGTCTTTATTAATTCCTCAAATAACTTCTTTTAGACTTACGTTCTGAAAAAGAAAAGGGAAAAAAAAAAAGGTTTAAAAAAGGTCTAATTAGATTTTTCCTTCCTGCAGTTTGAGGTCCCCAAAGTTTGCCTGTCCTTCCATGGTCATGGACAACGGGTGATTCCCTTCTTGCAGTGCAACATTTAAAACAGTCCTGATCTCTAATTTTGTCTCTGCTGGCAGGTGGTGCCTCCCAAATCCGTGTCACCAGATCCTTTCCATCACCCAGGTGGCACCTGGAGCCACCAAAGGGACCTGCCTGACACGGGGATGCTGAGCACCCCCTCCCCTTGAGGGTCAACCCCGACCATGCCCCTGCTTTGCTCCTCTCCTGGAGGATTTAACCTTCACAAGTATCGAGGAGAACGCCCGTGTGAAGCCCAGGTGTGTGAAATTCCCTGTGCTGCTCTGGCCTGTGGCTGTGGAAGGAGCTGGGATGAGCTTTGCTCTTGATGAGGGCGTCCTGGCCACTGCTCACCTCCCGTCCCCTCTGCTGGCAGCCCAGCGATATCATCATGTTATTCCTGATTATTTCTTTTTCTGGATGCAAATAACGCTGTCATGCTCTTCCATCCTCCTTTTGCTGGCAGACAGGGAGAACAATTGCCTTTCCCAATTTCCTGCTCCTGGGCTTTTTTCCATGATGCCTCAACGAGAGCTGTTGCTGGTTTGAGGTTCACTGCTCGGACTCTGCAAACATCTGTCTTCTCCCATTATGGTCCAGCCCATTCCAGGGACAGCTCTCACCCTCCTGTCCTTGGTGTTAACTACCTGCCTGACATCTTTAATGAGACTAATGAAATAATGTATTGAACATTCTGGCCCTGGCATTGCTGAAATCTTTCTCTAAAGAACCAACATTTCCCCCTGGTTTTCCTCTTGTCGTTGACTCTGGCAAGTTGTTCTTGCTGTACTTTGCCTTGGAATATTTTTAAAATTATTTTATAATTCAAAAAAAAGTTTTTATCCTTTCATGTTTGTGCAATTGTACTTTTCAATGCTCTTGATTTTGCTAGTTGCTCATAAAAAATTTTATATAAATGTATGCATTAAACCTTCTGAAATTGGTTATAATATCATGATAGCTCCCATGATATTTTTTTTAAATAAATTTTTTTCCCCATAACTTTTCCAGCATATTTTTGCAAAAGTGCATTATTCCTTAGTATATTAAATAAGATTTTCTCTTTTTTTTCCTTTCTGAGCACCCTGTACCCACTCAGTATCCTACAATAATCAGCAGAGAGCTCAGAATGCATAAGAAAATACCAACATTCATGTAAAAAGGAAATTTAATTATAATCAGAGCTTCGTTTTGGCTCAGCTTGAGATTGTTCTTAAGGGCAGAAGCAGACTTTGTAATTGGGGAAGTATGAAGCGTATTGCTTCTCAAATGGGCTTCAGTAATTAAATAAGAATTTCTAAAGGGCAGCATCATGCTGCCTCGCTTCATTGAATTTTTACAAGGATACAAGAGGAGATTTCTGATGGTTTTGACCAGTTTTTGCTAG
Organism: Edolisoma coerulescens; assembly: GCA_013397115.1. Classification (NCBI taxonomy): domain Eukaryota; kingdom Metazoa; phylum Chordata; class Aves; order Passeriformes; family Campephagidae; genus Edolisoma; species Edolisoma coerulescens. Next base: position 1,111,454 of record VWZW01007324.1, on the reverse strand, counting down.
AATAGATCAGTATTATATTTATGGCTGTAAATGATAAGAGGAAATGCTGGTTTGTGCTGGGAGCTTTCTGCAGTTTTGTTGTACGTGCTGGCTGCAAACCTTGGGTTAAATTCTCAGGTTTGACTGGCACCGTGAAGAAAGACAACATTTAAATTTGGCTTTTAAAGTCCCAAGAAATACTGAGAAGCTTTTGTGACAGGAATCTGGAAGGTAATCACAGAAGCTTTGGGTTGGAAGGGACCTTAAAGCCCATCCAGTGCCACCCCTGCCATGGGCAGGGACACTTTCCATGGACCAGGTTGGTTCAAGCCCCATCCAACCTGGATTTGGACACTTCCAGGGATGAGTATCAAGTGCCCGACAGTTTAATTTATAAACAACAGTTTAATTTATAAAACAGGATCATAGCTGTGATGGTGCAGTCAGAAATGACCCGTTCTGATGGTGATTCCTTGGCTTTGGACTGAAGCAAAGCCAACATAGCTCTCTGATGGGAGCTTGCAGCAAACAACAGGAGGAGTTTGTTGTCCTTGAGCCAAAACACAGGAAAAAAACTGTGACAGTGGATTTTAAATGAAACTTCTCCTAACTTTTAACTGTGACCTCACCAGCAAATTCTCAATTCAGCTGCTGTCTCCTCGCCTTCCTTAAATTCCATTTTCCAGGGGCTCTATTTGTGATCCTGCCCTGCTTTGCCCCTGCTGCTGTTCCAAAGGAGTGACCCAGCTGCCCCCTCAGAAGCTCCAACACTGTGGGATCAGAAATCTTTTCAGCGAATTGAAAAGGCGGGGAAAAAACAAAAATCAATGCCAAGTGCTCCGTGATCTGCATTTCAGGTCTGAGCCTCTCCCAGCTTCAGAGCACAAACGTATGAGGGGGTTTTAATGAAGATGTACAGAGCCAGTCTCTATTCCAGCAGTTCTGCTGCCCCCAGCTAATTAGCTCAGGCACAGAGCTGCTGCTGCCCTTGCTCCTGGCAGCGGGCAGGAGATCCCAGGGCCTGCTGTTGTCATGGGGATGCTGAGGGTCAGCATCTCATGGCCAGCGGGATGAGGCTCTTCCCCGGAGCCCCGGTGGAGCTGCAAAGGTGTGGGAAAGCCCATCCTGCTCCTTTAGCCTGTCAAGGTGTTCTCCTGTCTCACAGTTTCATCCACACTGAGAGAAAATGGCCAAGCACCAGGGTGTTGTTTTCCCCTGCCTTGCTCAGGAAAATGGTGACGCTGTTATGCTGTTGGGAAAACGGAGTTTGATTTTATCTCTCACCTAAACCCCAAGTCACTCACAAAAAGCATGACCTGTAATCCTTGCTTCAAGGACTGGGCAACATATGGTAGAAATCCTGCTGATTTTAACTCAGTTGTTTCCAGCTCAATGAGGGAGGCTGTGTCAGAAACCTTACAAGGATCTGACTTCCATGGGTTTTGCTGCCCTTTTCGGCAGTCCCTACAACACCCTGCGTGGTTTGAGGCTCTTGGAAACCCCAGCAGGAGATTTAGGGGGAGAATCCTCAGTTAGAGGGACCTGGCATCAACTGGTTCATACACTGGTCCCTGCAAGATGAAGGATTTGGAGTGGGATCTGCTGCTCACACCCTGCTGGTGCCTCCCCCGGCGTCGCTGTGTTAAAAGGTCAGAACAATTAACAGGTTTGAAATGCATTTCTGGTTCTGGAGGTACCCCAAAGGCAGAAACTCCTCTCTCTAATGAAAACTCCTTTAAAATGTTCTGCTCTCGTTGCTTTGTTGCACAAAGACCCAGCCCGTGCCCTTCTGCCTCTCCCCATTATCCGGGATGCTGGAGCCGAGGTTAATGTGAATTAAGCTCTTGGCTTTGTCTAATTAGAAGTGCTCTCAGAGGAAGGTTATTTCAGAGAAGCCCTAATAAATGGTAATAATAATATGCATTTCCTGGAAAAGAGGCTTCTCTTAGTGCTCCATTAGGACCTGTCTAAATACAAAAGTTCTGCCTTGGAACATTAGGTCTCTTCAGGTCTTCTGAGTATTGTACCTGCCTTCCACTGCCACTTTTAAAAAGCTGCATTACAAAACCACAGCCCTGCTTTAAATAATAATGAAAAATCAGGTGCAATGGGGATGTTCTTCAAAGAATAATCTAGAAGTTCGAATTTTAAGAACAGCCAGAGTTTTACATTTCTGTCCTGAAGTGGGGGTTGAGTGAATCCAGCAGGGATGGTGCAGCAAGGGAATTCCTTATCTCCATTTTCTTGTCCTGTAAATAAAACTTGAAGATGGAGCCTCCCTGAACCTCAGAGACATAAAACAAACACATGCAACACCTTTGAAATCGATTCACGCCGAGAAATATGCATAGGTTGGAATTCCAGCAGGTGAACTGCATTCCAGCTTGTAATGGCAAATACTTCCTATCTCAAAGTGCTGTCAATATAAATTATCACTGCATGAATTATGCTGCATTTAAATGAGATGTGCTACCAGTGTTTCCCCAAACTGCATCTTTTCAATAGCTCTTTTAATCTGCAGGAGCCAGACTGTAAATTAACAAAAAAACAGCCTAGGAAAAGCAAATATTGGTGCAGAGCAAGGTACAGACTTTATTTTTATTGGGTTTTAGCTTGATGTTGGACCAGTGCAGGGAAAACTGTTACACATGTAAAAAATCCATAGTGAGAGGGGTGTGATCAGGAGCTACTGATTTCTGCCACCCGATTTTTCTTTGCTGATATCATTTTTTTGCTTTATTCTTTCGCTGCTTTATTGACTCCAAATAGAACAGGGCATTTTTCTGCTCTTCCTTTGCTAATTGCTTATTTCTTGGTTTCTTAATTAGCAGTTTGATTTCACTGTCACCACAGAGTTGGTGTTGGAAAGAACGGATCCATCGGCACCTCCCAGGTCCTGGCACTGGGGAGGATGACAGCTGTGCCGTGCTGGTACAGGTGCCATCCATGTCACCAGGAAAAGCAGGCAAAGGTTTGCTGAAATGTATTGTTTGCTTTGGGGTTTTTTTTAAGATATAAAAATCTATCAAAGCCTAATTTCCTCTAAGCTGAGTAACTCCCCTGGCTGGTTGGCAACTTGGTGCAGGAAGGTTCAGGTCTGGCTGCACATCACTAAATTGCTTTAAAAGCTGCAGCACGTTGAAGAAATGCCTTTCCAGACCTCCTGCAAATTAAGGCAGCAGTTGTTCCCAATAAATCCCGTTTCAAGCCATGGATCTGTCCATGTTCAGGTGTTTGCTGCACTGGATTGACCCAATATTGACTCCCCATGGCTTTGTTCTCTCTGCTTTGCAGTAGACAAGAGAGGGCACTTTAAAATGGGTCAGGATCATCGAAGCACTGAAATTATAAAGAGCACTTCTCTGCTAGGTTTTTATGCCATTTTTAGGAAAAATATTGAGGCATAATTTCCAAACATTATATTTGTACACTTAAAATTTCCAAGATTGCAGATGTTGCTTTGACCAAGGAGAAGACTTGCACTGCAGCTGTTCACTGGGAGACCAGGAATAAACAAGGATAAATTGCTTTTGTGTCCTTGTCTATTTTCAAACTCTCAAAACAAGCATCTTTGCCTTTTAGGATTGAAATTCAGGAAGGAAAACACCCAGGCTCAACACCAGGTATTGGCAGTGCCCTGTGATGGGAGAGAAATGCCTTTGGTGCCAGAGGTGTGTGCTGCCTCTCTCTGTGTGTTTTGTATTGTGTATTTATGGTATTTACTGGGTTTATGGAATAACTCCCAGGGATGGGAACAAAGTGCTGCTGCTCACATGTGCCTGCACAGGAATTACAGCTCCTAAGTAGCCAAAACTCCCTCTGAACCTCTGGATCTGTGATGTTTGCAGTGAACCAAGAGTAATGTTCATTATTATGTTGTTTTCAACAGAGAGCTGGGTCTAAACTTCACCTCATTCAAACTGCATCATCTAAATGCTTGTCTTGGTATCTTTTTTCTTTATTTTTTTGACTCCTTAAGTGAAGCCTTATTTGGCATGGTGAGTAGAAAACCAGTGGTAATCTACAGACACCAAAACACTGTTGCACTTTGTAAAATATCCTCTTAGACAAACTAAATTCTGTTTGTATTCTGCACATGGAGCAGGACTAAAGGTCTCTGTTTTGGTGAAGATCAGGGTGTTTTAATTCCTACCAGGCAATTGAGCACTATCACTTTTCAGCTGGGATCACTTGACTGACTCACCCTTTTTTCTCCCTAAAAGCAAATGGTGAAATTAAAGATAAGAGTTTTGTTACTGATTATTTCTGCTTCCTATTTCTATCAGGCAAAGTCTCATTAAACTCCCATTGGTGAGAAGGCAGCCATCTGTCTTCCCTGATTGTAACTGTGCCATGTCCACCTGTATCCTATATAATCCTGCTTTTGTGACTCCTCGGTGAGGTATAAATTTTGCTGTCTGGCTCAGTTTGTCTCTTTCCAATCAATAGATAAACAGGAGTGGAAAGAATTTTATCACTGAAATGCTTCACTGGAGATTCCTTGGCTTTCACAGAATTCTGTGTAAGTGCTGACATCCTCCTGGGCATGGATCACTGGGAGAGCATCCCCACCTCCTCAGGTGGGAAGAATTCTGTACCAGTGACGTAGATCTGAGTATTTTGAGGTCAGGGTGTCGCTGTACTTTGCTTTTATGAGATATTTATAAGATTTTCTATCTGTTTGAGTCCCTGTAGCCATGATCTGCTAAGAACCTGCTGGGGGCCTGTTCAGTGCTGGGTTTGCAGCAGTTCCTGCTTTGCCTTTGATTTGTCAGCAGACAGCACCTTTGTGGCAGCTCAGTTCAGAATTCAGCTCGACCTATTAGAAATAATAATCGTGTTTAAAACAGAACAGATAAAGCACTCCCATGCAGTAGCAAGGTGTGACTGGATTAATTCGTTTGTGGCTGGTTTATTTGTGCATCTTTTACGAGGGTAATTACAGCCTTCCACCTGAATATTGGGAAGCAATTGTCTGTTCAGGCTGGAGCAGGGGAAGGGGGGTCGGGATCAGTGTCGTGCCCCGGGTGCTGCATTTTGCTACCACAGGATGCTCACTGCCCCATGGATCAGTGGGAATCTGCCCCTGTTATCTCACGGGGCTGGATCCATCCTGTGCTGGCTGGGGCCAAGGGTGGGACTGGCCAGGGATGAGCAAATCACAGAATCCCAGGATGGGCTGGCTTGAGAGGGACCTAAAGATCATCCCATTCCCACCCCCTGCCATGGCAGGGACACCTTCCACTGTCCCAGGCTGCTCCAAGCCCTGTCCAGCCTGGCCTTGGGCACTGCCAGGGATCCAGGGGCAGCCACAGCTGCTCTGGGCACCCTGTGCCAGGGCCTCTCCACCCTCACAGGGAACAATTCCTTCCTAATATTTAGCCTGAATCTAATTTCCTTTCGCTTAAAGCCAATGCCCCCTGTCCTGCTGCCACAAGCCCCGATAAAAAGTCCCTCTCCAGCTCTCCTGGAGCCCCTTTAGGCCCTGCAAGGGGCTCTGAGCTCTCCCTGGATCCTTCTCTTCTCCAGGTGAGCACCCCCAGCTCTCCCAGCCTGGCTCCATCCCTCTGACCCCCTCGGTGCCTCCTCTGGACTCTCTCCAGCAGCTCCCCATCCTCCCTGTGCTGGCCCAGGGCTGGGGCAGCTCTGCAGGTGGGGCAGAGGGGCAGAATCTCCCCTCTCCTGCTGCCCACGCTGGGGCTCAGCCCAGGGCAGGGGGGTTTGGGCTGCCAGGCCAGGCCATGTCCAGGTTTTCATCCAAGTTCTCCTCCTTTGGGCCACTCCCGCTCCCTCCACTCCCCAGCATTGATCCTGGACCATTTTGAGCATCAAGGACAAATGTACATTGGTATTGAGTTTGTGCACTGTGGACACGGGGGTTTTTTTCCCCAAAATAAGGATTTTTTCCCCAGAGGTCTGTGGGATGTGTGTGATTTACAGTGCAGGGACTGAAAGGGACAGTTGGTGCCCATCACTGTGCAGCCAGCAGAATTGTAGTGTAGCACACTGTGCATGAGAGTACAATGTACTCACACGAAATTAAAAGTATTTCAAATGCAGTGCTCTGTGTAATCTTTCCCCCTCACTGATTTCCCTTTGCATGGGGGTGTTTCGGGTATCTCAGTGACCTCCTGGCTCAGCCGGGGTGTCTCCTCAGCAGCTCCTTGTAGCACAGACAGCGGGTGAAGCATTCCAGCCTTTCATTCAGGTCCTTTGTGATCCTGAAGATTGCAAGTTCAATTTTTCCTAATAGACTTGGCAATTACACAGGCACTGGGAGGAGCCACAGCCAAAGCTGCTGTCCTGACTTTGAGGAGGAAGGACTGAAGCCCTTGGAATTGTCCCTTATTCCTGGCCCAACAGGGCAGTGGGAAATGGCACCCAGGAGCTGCTGGTGATGTACAGGAAAGCAAAGCCTTTAAGTCCCATTTCCCACTTCCTTAAAAAACTTTTAGCAATATTTTAATAATCTTATCTTTATAAAAATCACTTTTCCCCTCCCTTTTTTTTCCTCAGTGACCAGCACGAGACCCATACGGGTCTGCAAGTTCTGTTTGCCTTAAATAGGGGAACTTTCATAGAGCACATGTATATGATAAGAATTCATTTATTTTTTCTGTAGTTTTGGCTCAAGATTGGCTGATTCATTTAAATTTCATATTGTTCAGTCCTAGGAACCGTGGTGGAAAAGCTGGAATAGCAGCCTGCAAAATGCCAACCTTAAGCTGTGCTGCAGTCCCCCAAAGCCTCTGCAATCCAAACCAGGTGAGAAAGGAACTCATCCCAGAGATTTTGTTGAGAACTTGAGGTGCCTGTTGTGTTTTCCTGTGCATATCATATCCCGGTGCCACTAAATTACTGGTAATTGAGTGCAGAGTGTGGGGGGGGTTATTTACGACTTTGTCCTGTCAGAGTGACAAAAAGCAGCCTTGAGGTGCTGCTTGCTCTGCTCAGCTCCACACTTTCAATATTTCCTCAAGGCTATTGCTCCTGTCTGCTGTCACAGACCTACATCAGCATTTCCATACCATTACCTTCAGCGAGGAGCATTCCCTTAATTCCTGCCTTGTTTAGTTCTAGACTATAAATAAAACTAACAGCTCAGGAAAGCGAGTCTTGCAGAGGCCTGCCCTGGAGGCTACTCAAAACCTGAAAATTTCATTGGTTTGACAGTCTTTACAGACGAACATCTAATCTATAATAACCATAATGCCAGTTGGAAACCCATAATTACGGCCCACTCCGAGCTGTGGCACAGCAGATGAGGAATAATGTCGAGCACTCCGCTGGAGGAAATGCACCGAGAGCGTTTGTCAGGCCATTTTCTCTGTATGATTCTTATTCTGGCTCTCTCTCCCCAACTCCCCAGCCAGTATGATGAGAAAATAAATACAGATATTTATGCCCATTTCTGGGAATGCAGTTGTCTCAGCACATACAGCACCCAGGAGGGCTGTAAGAAATAAATTAGTGATCCACGGTGTGGTTCTGCCAGGCAGGATGCATGTCTGTTTGACTGCTGCTAAGGAGCTAAATATTTCAGATGAGGAAGGTTTATGGTGCTGTGAATGTCACTGATATGTCAAAGGAACAATAAGCTTATGGAGCTTTTAGGGGTTTATTCTTCACCCTGCTGCTGGGAGCTGGTGCACAGGGACTGCCGGTGCTGCGGGTCCTGCAGGCCCACAGAACCTCTCCAGAAGTCATGAACACAACATCTGGGAGATAGAAGTTTGTAGAATCCTAGAATATCAAAATCAAAACCAGCGTGGGCAGCAGGAGAGGGAGGATTCTGCCCCTGTGCTCAGGGGAGACCCCACCTGCAGAGCTGCCCCAGCCCTGGGGCCCAGCTCAGGAAGGACCTGGAGCTGCTGGAGAGAGCCCAGAGGAGGCACCAGGATGGTCAGAACAGCTCTGCTGGGAGGAAAGGCTGGGAGAGCTGGGAATGTTCAGCCTGGAGAAGAGAAGTTTCGGGATGACCTCATTGTTGGCCTTCCTGTGCCTGGAGAAGCCAACAAGAAAGATGGAAAAGGACTTTTTACAAGGGTCGGAGTGACAGGACAAGGGGGAATGGCTTCGCACTGACAAAATAGGTTTAGATTGGATATTGGGAGGAAATTGTTCCCTGTGAGGTTGCCCAGAGAAGCTGTGGCTGCCCCTGGATCCCTGGAAGTGTCCAAGTTGGACAGGACTNAGAGCCCAGAGGAGGCACCAGGATGGTCAGAACAGCTCTGCTGGGAGGAAAGGCTGGGAGAGCTGGGAATGTTCAGCCTGGAGAAGAGAAGTTTCGGGATGACCTCATTGTGGCCTTCCTGTGCCTGGAGAAGCCAACAAGAAAGATGGAAAAGGACTTTTTACAAGGGTCGGAGTGACAGGACAAGGGGGAATGGCTTCGCACTGACAAAATAGGTTTAGATTGGATATTGGGAGGAAATTGTTCCCTGTGAGGTTGCCCAGAGAAGCTGTGGCTGCCCCTGGATCCCTGGAAGTGTCCAAGTTGGACAGGACTTGGAACAGCCTGGGACAGGGGAAGGTGTCCCTGCCCATGGCACGGGGTGGGAATTGGATGAGCTTTAAGGTCTCTCCCAACCCAAACCATTCTGTGGTTCTATGAATATCCTGAGCTGGAATGCACCCACAGGGATCACCAAAGTCCAGCTCCCGCCTGTGCAGCCCCAAGCATCCCATCGTGTGCCTTGAGAGCGTTGTCCAAACGCTCCTTGAATTCTCCATCTCTGGGGCTCCAAAAGGAGCAAGGCCAATTTACAGGAGCTGAGGAACCGTGCCTGAGGTCAGGCAACACTTCGCTGCTGGTGTGGAGACAACTCCTGGATGTGGTGGCTGGGATGTGCAAACGAGGCAGGGCCGGTGTTGTGCTCGTTAGAGAAGGGCCTGGACGCCTCCCCTGGCCACCATCTGCCGCCTGGTTTGGGGAGTTTGATCATCTCTCAGCAGCGGTTCCGCTCAAACTCCGAGATTAATCTCCGGGATCCGCCTCTCTTTAGCAGCCTGGAGGATGGCAGGATTTAGCTCGTTAAAACAAAATCGTGCGAACGTGCAAATTCTCCTCAAAAGGGACTGGGATTCATGAAGCAGCTCAGTACAAAAGTGGGGAAATGAGCTGTGCTTTTTGTGCTGCCTATTGACAAACACAAGCTCCGTGATAAAAGCCGGGAATATCTCTTGGAGATAGGCGGTGACTAAAACAGCCCCGTGCTTGTGCTTAGAGGACTTGTGGAAGGCACACAGTGTCTGAAGATGATTTTAATGAGTGACACCAACTTCAGGGAGCTGTTAGGAGGCTTTTCTTTCTAGATGGTGGAAGGAATATTCCACTGACAGGTGTTTTAAAGTGTTTCCTGTACAATGAGTCGGCTCAATTTGTCTATAATGAATAAAATGAAATTTAGGGATCATTTAGGGGTTATTAATGGCCCTGATTCATTAATTATGCAGCAAACTTTAATTGTCTCCTCCTTAAAAAACCAGTTCAATTAGAGTCCTTGGAGTTTTTAATAGTGTGTTGGAATAGTTTTTCAAACAACAAAGCATTAAGTCTCGTTACGGATCCATTTCTCTTTTTATGGGAAATGATTTGACCATAACTGATCCTGACAGGGAATTTAAATAGTCTAAACCCAGCCTGGCAACAAACACAGAATCCTAATGTGTGCAGGCTCCAGCCCATGGGATTGTCCTGAAGTCACTGGGGTTGCACAGGATATATGTGACAGCACAGTTTGGGTTTGTGTGGGATCTTCAGCTGATTTCTGTCTGGAGAAAGTGAAATATATTCTCTGCTGGTTTTCCTGGCCATTCTTTGAACCTGCACCATGTGTCTCTAAAACAATTTGAAAACATGCAGATTTATTTACTGTGCTCGAAGAAATCCATTGGGCTGTTGATTTATAGTTTTTCCCTCTCCCCATCTACGTTCAGTTTCACCAGGTACTTTCAGTCCTCTAAAGAAAACTGTTTACAAAGTGAGATTTACTTTGGAGCACTGTATTCATGAATAGCAAATAAAGGTACCGTTCTGAAAGAAGATTTTTTTTTTTTGTGCTGTAGCTCTTTTTCATTTTGCACTGTGCAGGGAAATGAATCCTTCCAGCAGCCACCTGCAGGATGTATTTCCTGTGGAGGGAATTGATTTGCAGGTTTGTCCCCGTCAGTGCTTAAGGAGCGACTGAACAATGAGGCTGTGCACGGCAGAGGCTGCGTCAGCGCAGGATTGCTCAGCCCTTGTGCTGTTTGAGGAGAAACGTGGAGCAAACTGTGCTCCCATGGAAGCTGTGCAGTCCTGGGAAGGGGCTGAGGGCAGGGTGGGATGCTCAGGCTGCAGCTGGGTCCATGATGGTCACTGATCGAGGCAGTCAGGATCTCCTGATAGATCAGGCAAGTGAAAGTATGGAGAATACAAGGCAATCTGCCCCCTTATTTGTGTTCCCTACAGGACAAGGGCAAACCAACCAGCTTTTACTTTTGGCTGTAATTTTTGGTGTTGTTTGTTTGGTTTGGTTTTAGCAAAGGGAATAATGGAGCAAAGCTTCAAACTCCAGGCCTGAGCTGTTGAGTGAAATCCAGGATTCCCTTTCCCTCCAGTGAGTGCCCAGCAGGCAGCTCAACAGAAACTATTTCCCACTCCCACCCAAATAAAATCAGGAGGAGGAGACTTTTCCTTACCAATCCTCCAGGTCCAGGATTAGAAACAGCAAGTGATGGGCCTTGGGAAGCTTCCAAACTGCTCCTGGGTGTTTTCTTTTCTGAAAAATGTTCTTTTTTCAGTGCTGGGTCCCAGTGAGAAGGTCCAAGCCCCACTCTCTGTACAAGTCTTGTGGAAGGCTGGAACATCTTAGGAACAACTTTTCCCTCTTTAGCAGTACTTGGGTAGAAGGATGAAATATAAATAAAAATCAGCTGTGGTCTGGGAGTTAGCCTGACTTCTAAAAACAACACTTTTAAGAACCTCTCTGGTAGAAATAAATACTATGGCTCTGCAGATGTCTCAGGGGAGAGTTGTGCTCTCTTCCTCTCTTTTTTCTTCCAGGAAAAGGATGACAACTGATGTATTTATCTGTAGGAGAGTCTGCCGATTTTATTTGAAGACTAAAAGAAATTATTCAAGCTTCAAGCAAACATTTCCTTCGTATTTTTCTTTTGGAAGAAAATCAGCAAATTTTCTTTTCTTTACCAAGCAAGTCTTGCTTGTCTTTCACAGGAAGGATGTTGCAAAAAACAAGTACAAGAACAGAAGCTGATGAGGATGAAGACAAGAAGAAAAGCAACTCCTTTTTTTTTGAAGAGGAATCTCCTGATTTTGGAGATAAACAGTTATTTTGCTTGTAACTTATAAAAGGGGGGTTGGCAGGGGTATGCTTTGACATCTCAAAATTAGATAAAAAGCCAAAAAAATAGGATGTTTCAGACCAAATTTTTTTGAGGATGATGGAAGACAAGATTTGATGTTCAAAGAAAACATTTAAATTGCCTCCAATTTGAACCATTTGTCTGTTAACCTAACAGAAATTAGATTTCTGGTAAATTCTTGCTTTCTCAAGTTTGCTTTCCCCATCCCCCAGTTAGGAACTGAACCATCAGGTGATGGGCAAAGAGGAAATGGAATTTCCCAGCTCCATCATCTGAATCATCAAAATGAATTAAAATTGAAGGTGATTTTCCTATGTGGGATTAATTCTGTATGGGATATTTGAAGAGTGAGCAGCAGTAAAAAGAACACGGAGGGAAAAGGATTATTCATACATTTTCCATCTAGAATCACAATTCCAGAGCATTCTCCCTTGATTTCAGCCTCTGAAGCTGCCAGAAATCACACCTGAATTGGGCCCAGCACTGCTGGTTTTATTATTCTGATATGAAAACAGAAAATGGCCAAATAGGTGCATTTTTCCAAGGAATTGCCATTTTTTGCCTGTTCCCAGCCATGCCAGCCAGGAGCAGAGGAGAGATCCCCTTCTCCCACCTCCCAGCCCAGTGGGGGCCATGGCACAGAGTTTCTTCTCTGAGTTTTCAGAGTGCCTAGAAGAGAAATAGATGAACTTGTTCCCCTTTTGGTACATTTTTACAAGCACACGAAGAAGGAACCTGTTTTTGGGTGTTCTTTAGTAAATATTTTACTAGAAAGTGGCCTCGAGAGGGATTCTCTCTTTTGTTGGAGCCAGATTCCTCAGAAATAGTGCTTTTAGTAAAAATTGCTTTGGGATCCCACCAACATGTCCTACTTTCCAGCTCTGCAGCAATGCGAGGTGTTTCTTAGAGTATGTGCTTTTTTGGGAGACATTTATGGTAATGCAGAAGCCTCCAGACCAGTTACTAATTTTTACATAATTAAAATTCCATTAAAAAAAGATGATTAGAAGGCTTATTATGTAAGTTGGCTTTCTGGCTGACTCCCTAAACATCTTGTATTTGTACGAATCGGTCGTGTCACATCTGATTTGCAGACAGCTCCTGACCTGATCTGAAGCCCTTTAAAAGGGTGAAGAAACTTCCTCTTGGGTTTAAAGGACTCTTGGTGTCACCTTAAATCCCTTCATCCTCCTTTGGAAGCAGAGGCTGTCTCTGAGGGGGGGGAAGCAGCATTTTGCCCAGAGAAATTGTGGATGATCCATCCCTGGAAGTGTCCAAGGCCAGGCTGGATAAAGCTTGGAGCAACCTGGGACAGTGGAAGGTGTCCCTGCCCATGGCAGGGGTGGAATGAGATGAGTTTTAAAGTCCTTTCCACCTCAAACCATTCGCTGACTCTCCTCCTTAGCTGGCAGGCAATAAACCTTTCATCCTACAATCTTTCCTCAAGGTCTGCTCCAAGCTATATTTCCATACATATAAAACTATATCAATATTTTAAACAAATCTATCAACTGTGCATATATGAAAACTCTCCCCCCAAATGCTCTGCAAATACAGATGGATCTCACAGTTTTAGGAAAACACTGAAGGTGACAGCAGGAGAAACATCCAAGTGCAGACAAGGGCAGGCCCATCCTCATCAGCTTCTGTTCTTGTACTTGTTTTTTGCAACATCCTTCCTGTGAAAGACAAGCAAGACTTGCTTGGAAAAGAAAAAAAAAAAATGCTGATTTTCTTCCAAAAAACATACAAAGGAAATGTTTGCTTGAAGCTTGAATAATTTCTTGTAGTCTTCAAATAAAGGCCCACCACACTGAAGGTGGCAGCAAGAGCAACATCCAAGTGCAAACAGGGGCAGGCCTGGATCCATCCCCACAGATCCTCCTCAGCCTGACCTTGAGGGAGAAACTTTTCCTTTCCCTGCCTTTGGGGATTCCATGAGGGATGTCACTGACAGGAATTACAGATTTATTTCAGCTGGCAATTCTACGATTGATTTCACAGCCCCTTTGCTTCTGGTAGGGGCTCAAACTGAATCCCAGCTGAGCCTTGGTGTCATTGTTTCAAGTGACATGGAAATATCTCAGCAACAAATGATGTGTTGCTCCTGAATTTTTCTCAGGACAGACTTGTTTGCACAAAACCAAGTAGTAATTAACACTATTAATTAGCATCAAGAGGCTGGCCCAGTTTCCCAGCACTTACTGCACTCACCTGTGTTCATCTCAGCTGGGAAGAATCCCACCAGGGCAGGCAGTTTGGGCTTTTTAACTGAAGTGAAAGCTGCTTTTTGGAAAGAAATGGAACATTTAATTCCTCCTAAAAGGTAGTAATCAGGAAAAAACCCCCAAACAAAGCATGTTTTTCCTCTATTTACAGGTTCTGAACACTTTTTGCCTGTAACTACATTATCTGCCTGGCAGAGCAATATCATAAAGACGAGATGAGAAAAGTGAACTTGCAGAAGCACACTTCCATTTGGTTTTCCAGTAAACCTGGATTTGAAAGGTGTGTTCAGGTCACTGAGTACTGGAGCCCTCGAGGAGACTGATGGCACGAACGAGTCTGACTTTGTTCCTCTCCCCGAGAATTACTTTCGGGAAAAGGCAGCGGAGCAGTGCTGGGAAAATCTGTGTCCTCCCAGGCTGCTGGCAAATAAAGAGACCTTCATTATATTCTCATTACTCCAGCTCGCAGCACAGAAAGAGAAAAAATATAAAGGTCACTAGCTTTTACCATCTGCGCTAAAATGAGATGAAGGTAATAGAGAACTCCAAGATTTATTGCTTAGCAGCTGATTTGAGGCTTCAAGGAAGTGGTAAGGCTCTTAATCCTATTTCAACACTTCCTTACTTTGTAAAGGCATGCTCCAGAACCCCCTGAATCTGATGGAAACGTCAGAACTTCTTTCATCAGGCCCTGGAGCAGACTTTACAGGTGAATTGAAAACATGAGTCTGGAATACTGACTTTTGAATGGGTTTGACCAAAGAAAAAGGATTTTAGTTTGTGAAATACATGGGAGTATGAGAGGAAAATTCTATTTGGGGATTGCAGCAGGTGATTTCTGTTCAATAAGATGAGAGGCTTCCCTCAGTCCATTTGGAAAACACTTGACAGGGTCTGTGCAGCTGCTTAATTGGATGCATTAAAGCAGCTGACTGGTGCATTCATCAGTGTCCTTGCGTCCTCCAGGAGGCTTTCTGATGGCTTTGGAATTTGCTTGGCACCTCCCATCACTTAGAAGAGCTCCTCTCCAAACCTGAGAGCTCCCAGCCTGCCCACGGTGGGAAGGATGAGGGATAATGGGCACATCCAACCCTGCAGGACGGAGGATTGAGGTGATCACGGGCTGTAGATCCTGGGATCAGGAGTTTGGAGGAGAGAATTTGGAACTTTTCTGTGAGACTCATTCAGTTTGGCTGAGGTGGATTTCAGAGGTCGATAGCTCAGCTCCCGCAAAGAAATGAGGTGAAAGAACCTGATTGTGTTGGACAGTTGGCAGCTGACTCAGCAAGGCCAAGTGTGCAACCTTTAAATTAAATACTTTGAAGCTGATTTAATCGTAACATGAGCTGTGAATTTTTAAATCAGGTGCCTGTTTCTATCTGACCACAGGATGTTATTTCTCTGTAAGGATTTCATCGGCAGCAACTCTCTCTCTGCTTTTCTGTGGAGGGCCAGGTGTAAACGCTGTGTGATTTTTATACAGACAATTCCAGCATTTCAGAGCTTCCCCACTAATTTAGTTTTAACTGTCCAAACCTCACCCTCATCAAGCAAAAGAAAAATAGGTCTGGCACTTCCACATTACCAGGAGTTGCTCAAAATGAGAGATAAATGAGGGATAAAGCCATTAAAATCATGTGGGCAGCGCAATTTTAAAAGCCAAACTCGAGTGGAGCGTGATGGGTGTGGGTGAATGTCCTCATTACCAAAGTAAATAACCCCAGCTGCTGGCAAATCTGTAATTTCAGATCTAAATGGCCTTGGCTTCTCAGTGACCACCACAGAGAGGGGACAGCTGATTGTTCACACCAATCCCTGCCACGTCAGGCCAGTTTTTATCCAAATGTCTTGTGGCCCCAGTCCTGCCTCCAGCACACTGATTATTGAGGTTTTTCCTGCTCTGGCTGTGCTGCAGACGTGGGCACTGGGAGCTGATTTGCTCTTTGAGGCTCTGAACCATCGCTCATTAAAGCCACCCTGCTGCCTTTAGGATCAGGGTAGCAGTAAATCTGTATCTGATTCTTTTTTGCCGCTAACTTTAACAATTCCCAGTCAAAAGTTTTCTCATTTAAGGGAGTGTTTAAATGGCTTTCTGGTACCTGAAATTAAGTATTAAGCCCTGGTAATCTAGTAATTAGCCTTTTTTTTTTTTTTTTTTGGAGTTCAATGTACCCTTTAATTAACTGAAGCCAGAAACACAATTTACACCTTTAAAATTCTAATCCCTTAAATCATTGCAAGTTTCGTCCTAAACTTACAGAAATCAATAGATAAAAGTTCCGTAGCTTTCCCAAGAGCTAAATGCCCGTAATTACAGCTGGAAGGTGAGATTCCAGAGCCTGGACAAAAAGTTGTCTGGAATGTTTTGCTGGCTGGTTCTCCCCTCGGCACTCAGGGCATCGTTTCCTGCCTGGCCAGTAATGAGCAGGGCTCCAGGAGCGCTGTGTACTTTTGATTTTATTTTATTTCATGGTCTCTCCAGCGATAACAATCACTTGTGCATCAAACGCAGCCTTTGCCTGCTGCTTTCCTGGCTTGTTAAACGCGAGCGCGCTCTCAGCTGAAGTGGTTGCGGCGGCCTGAGCTCTGCGAGTTCCGCGCTCCTCACCTCGTGAGCGACATCCCAGCGTGTGAAATTCCCAGCGAGGCGACTCCTCGGGCTCCTTTCCCAAAGAAAGCTGCACAGCCCTGCCGCCCACGCTGCTCCCGAGGTACTGCCAGGGGTCATAGTAACAGCTCCGTGGGTATCATTTAATGCTTACCTGTGAATCAGTCTGGCTTTAGCAGCAGGGATTGACGCGCGTCTGGAGAAGGAATCTTGTCCGGGACTGGAGGAATCCTTGGGGATCATCCCGCTGTATCTGTGTAAATAAATGGCTGCAGGCTAAACCTGCTCAGTCATGCAGCCTTCAGGGAACGCTTTTAGAGTTCTTGTTTCAGTAGAGGATAATTTGATTATTTTTTTGAGTCGTTAATGGCAGGATAGGAGTTCTAATAAATTAAAGGGATGGAGACTTGGTGGAGGAGGGGGAAAATAAAGCCAGTCCAGTCTCCCCAAGTTGAGTAGGGAATTAATTTGCCCCTGTGAAAAAGTCAAAAGCAAAGTTCTCCTTGATACAGGGAAGGTTTTGGAAGGAGCAGCACATGCAGGGTGGGAGGCCTCTCCCTTTGGATGTTTCAGGATCTGCAGCTGATTTTTAGTTCAAAGGCTTAAGTGGGGAAGAAATAAAATCGAGTCAGCAGTTACAAAAGCACTGGTGAAGGCACATTCCCATGGATTTCTCCCTTGAGATGGACTGGTCAGATTTTGGTGCCCAAAAAGGTGCTGGCTCTGGCTGAAGGTTGCCCAGGAGCAGGGGCATCCCCAAGGAAGGGCTGTTTCTCATCCATCCAGTCTGCCTGCATCCCTGTTCTGCAGGAATTCTGCTCCCTGAGATCCTCACCCTTCCGTGTTTAATGGTGAACATGGGCGTGGTTCTATAGTGACCATGATGACCTTCAATATCTTTTCCAACCTTAACAATTCCATGATTCCATTCCATCAGATTTAATAGACCTGGCCAATGAATTCAAAGGGTGTGAGGCAGAGATGGATACACCGTGGCCCTTTGGGCTGAACAAGTCTCAGTTCCCTAACTGGGAGAAAAATCCCCAAAAATCTAAACCTGTCAGCAGAAGTGGAAGAGAAAATCCAGCGTTACCCTCGGAGCAGGGCAGTGCTTGAGCTCTGCCTCCCTCATTTTTTAAAAATTCTTCCTGCAGCCTGATTTTTCACAGTGCACCTCACCAAATGTTCCCCTGGTTTTGATGTGGAATTCACTCCTGTTTTGTAGCCTTGAAAGCAATATTTGATGAGAAGAGCCTGTTCCCAAAAGAAATTCATGATCCTGAACAAAAAACGCAGAGCAACTCTGTGAGCAAGTGTGGAGGAAAAATAAAAAGAAATAAGCAGCAAGCAAAGCTGGCAGAACAATAAACCTCCTCCTGCAAAGGAAGGCATGTACACAGAATGCAGATCCCGGGAAATTGTCTTTGCTGTGTGCCATTAGTTTTTTCCAATGTGCTCCTGGTTTTTCTAGGAGCAACATTTTCAGCCATTGTTTGGGATCTCATCCTCACACAACCCTTAGGTCTGAAGTAGGATCCCCTCTCTCCAGCTGGTCCTGGGTTTTTCATCAAAGGAACTAAAATCAGGGAGGTCACTTTTCTACTTTTTTTCTTGTGGTTTGAGTAATTTCCCTGATTGAAATCCAGCTGAAGTTTCCAGGTATTTGGATGGTCTCAGAATGTTTTAAAACTGAGAGCGATCAAATCCTCATCTGATTTAAACCAAATAGTTTGAGTGCAGTGACGTCACTTGTCAGTTATTCACTTCTAAATGTAAGGTTTTCTCTGAGTTTCCTCTTCTAACCCTAAAAAAGAAAGGCAAGTGTGAGCCCAGAGAAGAACGTGGTGTTTGCAGGGATGTTCTTCCCAGGACTGTGCTGTCCCCAAGGTCTGATAGTCATTAATTCAGAGTAAGCAAGTGCTGACCCCCAACGTGATCTCCCACTTGTACCAACCCATCCCTGTGCATCAGGGAAGCCACATGCAAATGGAATTAGCAGCTGAGCTGGATGCTTGATTGGATTAGGTGGTGTCAAAACATTAATCACGGCAATCATGGATCTTTTCCTGTTCAACTAAAAAACAAAAAAGGTAAAAAAATACTTTGTGTATCTTTGGATAAGAAAATCCCCCTACTATTCTGGCACTGTTTTACTCTAATTTCCTTTTTGAATCTGAAGGGCAAGAAATCTCTGTAGACAGCCTCATTTCCTCCATTTTCCTGCTTAATACCTGTTCTGGATAAATTTGGGGAAAGTAATTGGGGATTCAGTGCTTGCCTAAACTGACAGAAATGCTTTAAGAGGTACTTTCTCTAAAAACTCCAGCTCTAATTCTTTCTCTGCCAGGCACTTTGCTATTCATTAAGGAGCAAGGTCAGATTGGAGGAAGAAAACAATGAGCTGCTTTCCAGCCTCAGAGGCAGCTTTTGCTCAGGAGATGCTGCTCTCTGCAGTATCTGCTCGAGTGTTTGTCATCTCATTTCTCCTGGAAAATATTTTGTCACTAGAAAATGGGCTTTATTCAAAGCAATTTACATATCTTACTGCAATAATGTTACTATATTGGCTCATCCTCAAGTTTAAGTCAATCTGCAAAATATCCTCTTGTAGAATAATTTGCATGTGTAATTTGCCAGACCAAATCCTGCAGAGATTTGAGTCACGCTGAATTCAGGAGGACTATTCAGGTTTACATATGCTTTTGAAAAAATAAATCCTGAGTGCAGAGTTGTTTACAAGGTCAAAGCCTGTTTTTTTTCCCAGTATCTCGTAAACTCCAAAGCAAATAAAATCTCCCCCTGTGAGAACACATTCGCAGAGTAACATGATAATGGGTAATGTCAAATATGTGTTCATTAATTCAGAGCCATTTTAGCATCAGTGCCATGGATATCAGAGCCATGGAATCGTGGAATGGTTTGGATTGGAAGGGGTCCTCAAGTTCATCTCATTCCAAACCACCTTCCACTATCCCAGGTTGCTCCAAGCCCTGTCCAACCTGGCCTTGGACACTTCCAGCCATGGGGAGTCAGTGGTTTATATGAAGCAAAGCAAGCTGAGGAGAGTTAATTAATTAAGCCAAAGACTCGAAGAATAGAACTTTAAAGTACTTTTGTTCCTTTTCCCAGAGCTGTATCTTATCTCTTCTGTCTGTGTTTTCTCTGCTAATTTTTTACAGCTCTCCTGTGTTACTGCCTTAACGACTTTAGGACCTCAATTACACACAGAGTAGATGCTTGATGCTTTCTAAGTGGTGAAAAATTATCCTTGCTCTGAGAAACTCTGAGTCAGATAATGAAAATAATCCAACGGCACGGGGAAAGGAAACAAGCAGTTCTCAGCCCCCAGGTGCGTGCCTGGGGTGGCAGAGATCAGCAGCAGGGGCTGAGCTGCAGCCTGGGAGCACAGGGGGTTTGGCTGAGCCCTGTGGGGTCACAGAGGGCGAGGAGGCAGCGATGGTTGTTCTAGGGGTGACAGAAAGATGCATCTGCCACTGCTGCAGGAGCACAGGGACCTTCCCTTTTGATGGCCTGATGCTTGCACGGAACATTTTCTTCTTCATATCAGTTAAACTTAATTTCAAACCTGAGGAGTTTCAGGCAGAGGCCAATTTTTAAAAACTGATGTGCTGTAGCGATGGCCTTTCGTGCCTCGCGGGAATGGAAAGCCATTGTTGCACACCTGCCCCAGACCAGCTGGGCAGGGCTGAGGTGCAAATGGGACACAGCTTTGCTTGGCCCTAGGACTTAGGCCCGATTATTTCTGTCCTCAGGGCTCGAAATCAAACCTTTATACTCTTGAAGAAAGAAAATTCCCACCCTCCCACAACTTCTAGTCCGAGGAGATGGCGACGTATTGGACTTTAAACCCGTGCCACCTTTATGCACAGAAGAGCTTTTTTGCTCAATTTCAGAAGTTTCTGAGCCATTATTTATGGCATTCTCTCCCTTTAAAGCTTGAGCAAGCTCGGATTTAAAACAGGCAGAGTGACAATGAATGCTTGTAAAAAGGCCACAAATAATGTTTTTGTACAGAGCTGGCACATGCAGGCTGGGTCATCCATCACTGAGTCACACCGTGCTTGTCGTGCCTCCCGCAAGTGACAACAGCCTTATCTCCAGCTCATCCAGATTAAAAGCTTTCTAGATGTCCTATCACATATTTCCAGTGCTTTTAATGTCACAATATTTCTCTGGTTTAGATTAGATTGCTTTTAGCCTAAAGCTGTTTTGTTCACATCCTCCTGTTTGGCTGGTGATGGAGTGAGGAATGGGTTTGCATTTGCAGGGTAAAGGCTGGGCTGAGCCACAGCCCTGTGCTGACTAAGGGGGATCTCACAGGCTGCTTCTGACTTCTTTTCTATGGGAAGGAAGGAAAAAGGCACAGAACAGAGCAATTCCTTGTGGGAGCAATGCAGGACAAGATTATCACGAACCCTATGTAATATATTAGTTACAAATGCAGAGCTCTGAACTCTGTTACAGAAGAGGTTGCAAGGTAAACAAAAATGTCGGGTAAATTGAGACAGAAATGATCATTTCTTAAGGTCTTGTAATCCCATTAAACTGAAACCTTGTTCCCTCCATTAATTTCTTCCAAAGGCAGTCCTGACAGCCCAGTGAACGCTGCTCGCCTGTTGTGGCCCTTGGTGCATTAATCAAATTGTTTTTCATGTTAGGCTTATCTGTGTCCTTGTTGCAGTCGTTATTTTTCAAGGCAAACCTGCTTTAACACCAGCCAGTGGGGAGGTGTGACGCTGTTTCCCGGGTAGTTGTGCATGTTCATCCTTTCCAAGGCTTTTGGGAACAGTTAATGTGTTAGTGATGGGGACTCACGTGGGACAGTGTTGCAGCAGCAGCCAGAGACAGCCATTAGCAGAGAAAAGTTAAATATTTTAAGTGGTGTTTGGTATTCCCAGTGCCTAAATCTGGGTTACTTTTGCTTAAGCTTCAGGAGAACGGCAGAGTTGTGCGTGGGCCTCGGCTGTTTCCCACAAGACCACGGAGTTCCCAATTGATCTCGACAGAAACTTTGGAAAACTTGACTGAATTAAAAATATATTTATCTCTGAAACTTAATGTGCTTGGGCACCGATCCAAAGTCCATTAAAGCAAATGGGAAGAGTCCCACTGGTTTTATTCCTTCTCAGCTGATGCCTTTAGGACGGTGCAGGTGATAAACAGCAGGATGGGTTTGGGGCAGGATTCTCCCAAGAGCTGCTGAGATGCTTTTAAAATCCCCCCTGAAGTGATTGACGTTTATACTTTGGGTTAAGGCATCAGAGAGATCCTATTTCTTTGTATCCCGCTTGTCCAGCAATAAATAAGATCCCCATGAAAGAAAATAAATGTGTTGTGGCAGTTCTTTGAATGGAAGAAAAGGGGCTGTGGGTGTTGGTGTGATCCTTTTGAAGTGGAATTCTAAGTCAATATCTGAAAGCATTTCTAAAGGAAAGTTTGACTTGGCTTTCCAAGGATCAGCAAAAAAAAAAAAAGTTATTCTTTTAATTTTTGCCAGGACTTTCAGTCATCTTCACTTAAGAATTCTGAAAGGGGGCACTACACAATTGTGAGTCCAGGTTCATATTTGCCATGAGAGCCACTCTGTACTTGATACAGAGTGTTTCCCAATAGTATTTCTCAATAATTAAAGTAATTTATGGGCTTGGTTTTGTGTGTGACACAACATTTGTGGTTATAACAAAATGAGACAATCACTGACCTTGTTCCTCAGGAGGAAACTCTCTTATTGTGTCCGTGAGTGGGGCATTTAAAGGAATGTGTTCCTTAAGCCAAATGATACTGATAAGAAAGCTCTAAATATGAATTTTAACTTGCCTTGACATGGATTTTTGCGGGATTAGAACTGGCACCCATTCAGATACAGAAGTTTTCATTAGAAGGCTGATTTACATCCAGTCCTGCTCCAGGCCAGAGATAACTCTCCCAAAAGATGTGGGCAACTTCCTTCTACGAGTAAAGACACAGAGCAATGAAACTTCAGGAAAATCAGTGGTTTTATCTAATTTTCTCAGGCAAGAGCAGTATTTGAAGATAAATCACTTCCCTGGTTCCAATAATTTAATTGGTTTCAATCATCTGGCAGGGAAAAAGTGCAATAAACAGTGTGATAATGCCAAGTGTGTGACAGCAGAACTCTGCTTTCGCTGTTACTGGGATGTCCCTGCTGGACACTGGCTCTGTCCCCGTGCTGGGACACTGGCTCTGTCCCTGCTGGACACTGGCTCTGTCCCTGTGCTGGGACACTGGCTCTGTCCCTGCTGGACACTGGCTCTGTCCCCGTGCTGGACACTGGCTCTGTCCCCATGCTGGGACACTGGCTCTGTCCCCATGCTGGGACACTGGCTCTGCCCTTCCTGGGACACTGGCTCTGTCCCCGTGCTGCCAGCTGGGGCTGCATCTCCTTGGGGCTCTTCATCCCCCTTGGTGCTGCTCCAGTTCTCGAAATGGGGCAGTGGGGACAAGGACAAGCACTTAAAAGCAGCTTTGAGGTGATGTTGAGTATCTCCTGTCCTGCTGCTGGCTGTCCTGTGGGAGGGATTTCCTGCCACTGCCATGAATTGCAGCAGATTATTATTTGAAAGTGTTTTTCACATGGTAACAACCACAAATCGATGTAGCAAATAACTCTAAAAAGGGGCTTGGCTCTTCTCGCCAGCCTCCAGTGATGGGACGAGAGGAAATGGTCTTGAGCTGTACCAGGGGAGGGTCAGGATGGACACCAGGAGGAATTTCTTCCTGGGAAGGGTGGTCAGGCACTGGAAGGCATTAGTTCAATTCTGCTGACACAGGGAACCTGGAGCTCCCCTGAGCATCCCAAACCAAGAACTTGGTCCCTGTGGACCGTGTTCTGTGGCCAGGCATGAGCAGGCAGGGGAGGACCTGAACCCAGGGTTGCTGTGTACACAAACCCATGAGCTCCTCACTAAAATCCCTGGCAGGATTTGTTCCTATCACAGGAGATTTCTGGCGTCAGATTCTGGTCCCGTGTCAGAAATTGGCTGTAGCTCCATTTTCTTCTCAGCCTTCCCTAAAAAGTGTTCTCTGCTGTCTTGTTTCAGCCAAGTAAGGCAGGCAGTGAAAGATTGAAAAATTACTTCAAAAGGCAATCCTACAGTTTTTGATAATACTTTTTCAATGTGTGCAACCTGTATGGAACAGATGAATTCATGTTTTAAAAGCAGGACTATTTCCATCTCAAAAGGGAATCTTAGGAAGGCCATAAATCTGTTTTAATTGGTTTTATCATTCTAATACAATCTTAACACGTACAGTCACGGATTTGCACTTGGAATAAAAAGTACTCAGCACACTGAATGCTGCTTTGAACCACATTTTCCTGCCACGGCCCTTTCTAAACTCTCCAAAAAAAAAAATTAACTTACCAAGGGACAACTTGGCTTTTGTCAAGTATCGATTGTGCAAAGGTTTATGATGCAAATCTGGTCACTCTGGCAGGCGATTGGTAGCTGTTACAATTTGTTTCCCCCGTCACTGGGAATATTTAAACAAAGGAGTGGCAGGAAGCGCAGGGCTGTGAGTGCTGCCAGGTGTCCTGCAGCCCGGCCCTGGCACAGAGGGCTCTCCTCAGCCCGCCTGTCGGTACAAGATGCTGTGAGCAGAGCACTCCCTGCAGGAGACCACCACGCTGAAAGAACTCACATCCTGCACAGGTTGGAACAACGAGCCTCAGAAGAACGGAGTAAGACGAGCAGGCAGCTGAAGAGAGGGGAAAATGAGCTGTAATAACCTGAACTGCTGATTGAGTGGCATAAAGCAGCTTCGCTGTGATGCTGGGGACATCAGTGGGGGTGCTCTGGAACTGCAGCTGGCTCAGGCTTCACAAATAAAAAAATAGTCAAATAGATGAAGATTTCAAAATAGGAGTGATCTCAATAACAACAGCCAAACCTGCAGGTGATTTTAAAAAGCCGCCTGTGTCTCCAACATGCTGTCCACACTGATCCTGCCCCTCTGCCTCTCTGTGAGACCCCACCTGCAGAGCTGCCCCCAGCTCTGGGTCCCAGCACAGGAAGGGAATCCAGCACCAGGATGATCAGAGGGATGGAGCAGCTCTGCTCTAAGGCCAGGGGAACTGGGATTGTTCACCTGGAGAGGAGAAACCTTGAGGTGATTTTATTGCAGCCTTTCAGTACCTGAAAGGAGCTGACAGAAGAGATGGAAAAGGACAATTCACAAGGGCCTGGAGTGACAGGACACAGGGAATGGCTTCCCACTGACAGAGAGCAGGGTTAGATGGAATATTAGGGAAAAATTCCCCCCTGTGAGGGTGGGGAGGCTCTGGCACAGAGTGCCCAGAGAAGCTGTGGCTGCCCCTGGATCCCTGGCAGTGCCCAAGGCCAGGCTGGACAGGGCTTGGAGCCACCTGGGATAGTGGAAGGTGTCCCTGCCCATGGCAGGAGTTAGAACTGTATTATCTTTAATGCCCCTTCCAACCCAAACCATTCTGGGATTCTGTGAACATTTCAGCTCCTGACATCAATTTATTAGAGAACCGAAAGATCTCAGTGGTTCTATCTTTAAATTGCTTTTTTTCCACGTGTTGCTTTTGGAATTCATTTCATTGGGTATTACCCTTTGAAGAACCTCATAAGGTTAAGAGACAGATTTGCCATGCTTATGCTGAGCTGCATTTTAATTTTTTTGAGTAGTCCCTGAGCCTGTTTGTGATGGTGAGTGCATCGTAGGGGCGGGAGAAACTCGGTCATAAATCACTGCATGAGTCTGAGTTGCAGGAGGATGGATTAGGTCTTAATGCTGAAGGGGTGGCTTCGTTTTGTTTCCCACTCTGCTCATGCAGGGTCGATGGCAGTCTCAGCACCCACCAGGGTGTGTTTGTAGGAGGGCTCTGAGTGGGGAGCAGGATGTGAACACCACCGTGCCTGTCCTTCTGGCTGGCTGCTCGTCTCGAGGGTCACATCTTGGGGAATTTCACTTGGGGGTTGCTGGGATGCAGGCAGAGAGAAAAAACAAGTGGGAGGAGGGGGAAAGGGGAAAAAAAGAGAGAGGTTTTCTCTCACGTTCTTTTCACACACTCTTGGCTTGCATTCTGTTCTGTATCCCCCTGCTGAGGTTTGCCGTGGAATGGCAAGGCATCCTCCGTGGTATGAGCCTGACAGGAATGTTGCCAGCTTTCACAGACATCTAATTTCCTCACCCATCACCTTCCCAAAGCTTGCTCTACGGGGCTGTTTGGGAGGGGAGAGCGTTATTGATCCCTCTCAACTTTGTGTTTCATTAAAACGGAGCTCTGGGCAGGGAGCCAGCCCTCAGCACAGCCCTGCTCTCCGCACAGCAGCCGTGCCATGAGCTCCAGGGGGCTCTGGATGCGTTTTGGGCATGGATAACGACCCCAGCACGCAGCTACTTCATGTTCCTCACATGCAGGTGATGATACCGGGAGTGGTTTTTGGGGGGTGAGGAATTCTCCCTGCTCCAGCCGCTTTTGTCTGACACATCATTAAAAAACCCCCAAAAAGTTTACGTTTAGTCTTGCCAATGTCCTCCACCTTCAAGAAGGATTCATCGTGAAGGGATGGTATTTCCATAGCAACAAGGGATTTTTTTTTCAGAAAACTGGTGAATTTCCAAGGCACAAAAGCTTGTTCAGAGCCCAGAAGTACCTGGATGGAAAACAAAACAGATGGTAAATCCTCTACAGTTTGGGGTTTTTTTTTTCAGAATAATGTTTTTGCCAGTTATTCTCCACTTTCCCCCATGTCCTAAATGTTTGCTTTGCAATGAATTTATGATCTGTGACAGATTCAAGGCGCTGCCCAGTGGGATTGGAAGTCAGCAGCACCGTGGCCTGTTCTCATGAACAGCTGATCTGGAGGGGACAGGGACTCCAAGCTGCTCAGGAAAACATCAGGGATTTTCTTTAGATTCCCAGCCCTCAGAAACATTTCTTAATATTGTCATGCAGAATGGTATTTTATAAAGCCTGGGGAATTGGGATATTGGGAATTCACCAAGCAAAAAGTCCCTGTCTTGGAAAACTCATCTAAGGATGGACCTGGCCACCCTGCAACCTGAAAAGTGACTTTTGGCAGGGAAATTTCCTGAAGTGCTGCATTTTTCCCAGAGAACAAGAACTGGTATTTAAATAGAAATGGGGGTTCTCCACCTTTATCAAATATTAGTTATTGCTTTCATCATCATCAATTACTGGGCAAAACTTTTTGCCTCTATTTGAGCCATTTTTCTCCCAATCATGGGAATCATCATATTTTGGAACAGTTTCAAAAGAGGACGAGCTCAGCTTAGGCCAAACACTTCAGCTGTGGAAGTGGCAGGACAAAGGAATTAAAGCTCAGCTGAGCCTGGCTTAATGAAGTTCAGGAGGAAGAAGAGAAAAAAGTCTTAAGTAATATATATATTTTTTATTTTACTTCTTTCCATTATCTTTTGTTGTTTGTCGCAGTGTAAAAATACAAGGCTTGAGAAAGAAATTGCGAGGATGTCCATGGTTGTTTCTCATAATTTAATTAAAAACAAAGAAAAGGAAGAACCTCCAACTCCAGGACACCCAGGACTGCTGGACCCTGACAGCTGCCCCCAATTTTGTGTTACACTTTGGAAATGTAAATTTTACCTTTAAGTTAATTTCTGCTTTAGTTTTCTGGTCCTTAATCTGCTTTTCCACTTGTTTTAAAGCTGAACAATGATTTGTTACATCCAGCAAGGATGCTAGGAGGGAATTGGAGGTAATTTGACTTCATTTTTATGATGGAGTTTGCCAGTATCAAATTTTCATTTGTAACCGGCACATTTTCAGTTGTGAACCCCTTTTCTTGAGCATCTCCACTGTCACTAAGAAATCCAGTATTTTATGCCATTTTATGTCTCCCATTTGCAAAATGGGTGCTGAGAGGAGACAGGAAATTCCCCACACCCTTCCACATTGCCATTATTGACAAAATGCCTTTAATGAAAAAAATTCTGTTGTTTTCTGATGTGAAAATTGGGCTATTTATTAAATAGCTTGAGTAAATGGCAGATCATTTGTAGGATATGTAAAAAGAACAGAAAAGAAATTCCTGGTTTTACTGATTACACAATTTTTGTTTTTATTAGGGTCTTCAGAAAGCCTTGGGTAAGGAAAAGCATCTAGAGAACTCTGCAGCAGTTGGACTGTAATATCCATGACGTGTTTAGATTTTTCTTGTTCAAATAAATAATAAGTGTAGGTAAGGTCAGCTTAATTGGTAAGAAAAATGGAATTGTTAATGATCTGTAACATTACCTATCACTCTGGTATTTTCTAATGGCAAGGCCATTTAGCAACTGATGAGAGCCCAAAGTTCACAGTAATGATTAACATTAAATAAATTCTCCTTTCCTTGAATATGTAGGCTCCATGCTTTTTTGGGAGTGCTGAAAAAGATCGCTGGGCATAAGAGATATAAAGCTAAAAGGGTCTAATTTCTGAAATTAAAATCTCATTATTAACAGTTAAGTACAGTTTTTATTCATTAAGTGGTAAAAAAAGATGAGAAACTTAAATGTCAGAATAAGAATTCTGTTTCTGTAGCAGCTTGATTTTGGCCATGCAATAATTGTCTGCTCCTCTTATTGAAACTCTCACGGAGATGCATTTGAAATCCATATTGATTAATTCATGCATGCTGTGACTTGGTATCTAATTCTTTCCTTTGTCAGCTTACTGGAATTGGAAGGAAATATCTGATCTTCCTCCTCTGCTGGAACGATTTTTACATGAATTTTTAACAGCAAGACCTTCACTTGTATTTACTTGCAGGACCAATGTTTTAGTCCCTAACTCTGGCATGCCAGCAGAGAGGATTCATTTCTATTGCTTTTTGGGACAAATAAAGGACTCCAGTGAAGCTCTTCTAAATTGGAAGCCTTTTTTTTTTTTCCCCCTTGTTTTTTTGTTCCTAATCCAGCAGCTGGTTGGTATTTGCTTGTTTATTTGTTGATTTTTTTGTAGTCACAAGGTGAATCCTTTCCTTCTTTATTTGCAGGATTGTCAGCAACTTCCTGATGGATGTTCCTGCCTTTGCTCGGTAATGATCCAACAACCAGACTACAATATTTGCACTATAAAGGCATTTTTCTTCGCAGACAAATATTGAACATATGTTAATTGCTCCCCTAAAATTGTGGTGGAACCACGGCCAAGGGTGTGATTTGAACACCCCTTATGTAGCTGTGAGACAGGGAGTACATTTTTTGTGGGATTTTATGTGGAAAGAGGGCTCACCTGTGGGGTACTGGTGTTTACAATAATTGCATTCAATTATGGCATCCTGTCAGGAGTTTGCTGTGAAAAGCACAGCAGGAATTCCAGCTGGGAAAGAGCTCTGGCATCTCCAGCAGAATTCAGACAGAACTGAGACACCTTAAATCCAAAATCATAATGTAAAATCACAGAAACCCAGCTCTGCTGCGACATCAAAAATGTGGGAGACCTCTTCCATTGAGATGATCCAGGGATGAAGTTTTCCCCTTTTTTGGAGGGATATGGAGCAGAGTATGTGAGAGGTGAATATATTTGCAGTTGTAGTTCTTAAAATGAAATCAAGAAAGGAATTCTTGCATAGAATGAAAGAATTTTCACAGTCAGTGCTTCAGATGAGCTTCCTGAAATGTTTTGCTCTCCCATCCATTGCCACTGCCTTTAAATGGCTTATCCAGAGCTTCAGGTTCCACTCAAGGAGCTCTGTGCCTACATGGAAATGAGCATTTCTGTTATTAAATCAATGCAGGAGAGAAAGCTTTTCGAAGTTTACAAACTTGTACAGAACTAATGAAAGTCATTTCTCCAGACATTCTGAATTCTGAAGGCCTGAAGCAAGAAATTCAAGAATTTCATAGAATCCCAGAATGGTTTGGGCTGGAAGAGACCTCAAAGATCATCTCACTCCATCCCCTGCCATGGGCAGGGACAGCTTCCACTGTCCCAGGCTGCTCCAAGCCCCGTCCAGCCTGGCCTTGGGCACTGCCAGGGATCCAGGGGCAGCCACAGCTTCTCTGGGCACTCTGTGCCAGGGCCTCACCACCCTCACAGGGAACAATTTCTCCCTAATATCCCATCTCACCCTCCCCTCTTTGTCACAGAACTTGCAAGGATGTTTTATCATGGAAACTTTCCCAGCAACTCAAACCCAGGAATGATGTGAGTTCCCTTTTTAACACCACAAAGGTTTTGAGGACGCACAAATCAATTTTGCTTCCACCCCTTTTCTGTCCCACCTGCATCCCAATGCCCCCAGTAAGGTTTTCCTGTTGACCACAATTATTCAGCAAATAAGAAAGGATAGCAATATCCCTGCCAGCCCAGAAAAAGGGATCTGAGCTTTGATTTTTCACATTTCAATAAGCCACTGCAGTGGTTTAGCTACAAAAGGAATTTCATACAAGCAGACCAAACCATCCTTATCATGTTTTGTACACAGCCTACTAAAACTGCAAACTTTTGCTAGACAGAATGATTTTAATGATTATATTAAAAAGTTCTTCTTTAGGGAAGCATCTCTCTCTTCCCCCTATGGATGTGCTAAACAAGCAATATTTCCTCCTATTTGTAGCAATTCCAGTGAAAGTTCTTTAAAAGATGATCTGTTGGCGTTCTGGCTGTAGAACTGGGCTGTGATCTGCATTCCTTTGTGTGTTTTACCCTCTTTTAAAGATGTGGAATCACTGAACTATTTCTGCCAGAGCTATGGGAAATGATTTGGTATTGCTGCTCGAGCTAATCATTATTCACATATAAACTGCCCATTTACTGTTTCTCATATCCAATTTTTGAAGAAAATATTGATGATGACACCCGAAATAACTTGGCAAGGCTTTGAAGAAGCTCTGCGAATCTATTACAGAGATGAATTGCAGAAGTGAGGTGCACTCACTAACCATGCCAAGTGAATGCCAATAGATAAAGTTCAGTTGAGGATTTCTCAGTTTCAATCTTTCTAGGAAGTTTGTGCATGCTATTGTAAGCAAATTCCTGATTCCTGCTTTTTCTCATTGCAGAATGGAAAGAAACTGAGGTGCTGCAGTTGTGAAAACAGAAGGAAAAGGTTATTAACCATGTGAAACAACATAGTTTTCTGTTGAGTTTAGGTAAAAGCTGCCCTAAAACAGCCAAGAGATGTTTGAGAACTGTATTAACTGCAAACCAGAATAGAGTCTCAACAAGGTAGAGGCCTTGTCAAGCCTCTAAAGGGGGGGAATTATGCCTTGGGTTTTAACTTTTATATTTTCCAAATCCTGTACTGTCTAGTAGTTTCTTGTAGCCTGTTAACTTCTGCTCTCTCATGCCAAGATAGACAAAACAAAGCCTCTCTAGGTTTGCTCCAAGGACACCCAGACTGTCCTAGGCCCAAAAAGTGTAAAGCCTCTAGAGAGGTGGAGAAATTGTAGAAATTCCATCATTAGCTGAAGTTTTAATTGGCAAATTTATGCTGATATGCAAATGAACCAAACTTATAAAAGTGTGAAGACCTTGGGACTCGGGGTCCATCTTGGGGTCCTTTTGGGATGTGGCCTCTGGCTCCCCAGGGTGTACCTCTGAAGGCCTTTCAAATCAATCCCTACCTCTATTCCCTTATTCTGGCTAGTCTCTGGTTTTAGGTGGCCACTTTAGGCATCAATGGAAAGGCAGCGAGAGTCTTCCAGGGGCTGTGTGAAAAGCAGCATTGAGAAATTTGGGATATCAGGAAAGAAGAGCAGGGCTGTGAGTCTGAGCAGCAGAAGAAAGGATGCAAGGTGAGCTCAGGCTCACATCTGTATAACCTCGGGCATTTAAAATGTGTCATCATAGATCAGGGGAGAAGAAGCAAAGCAAATTCAGCCCAGCCTTCCATAAAAGCCCAGCTGCCCATTCCCTGCACAGCCAGGAAGAATCCATCTGTTTGAATTTGGTGCTGCCATGGTGATCTTTGGGTGGATGGGGACATCTCCTGCCGGGCACACCAGGAAAAGGCAGTGCTGGCCCAGAACCTGCTGGCCAAGCCCTCCCAGCCCTGGATATCCCTGCACTTATCTGCCTTCCTGCTCTTCACACCCATCCTCTATTGAAAACCTTCAGGAAAAGGCTTTTCATGTCCAGGCTCCTCTAAGGGCTGGGCATAAAACACCATTTTCACTCATGACGGGGAAGCTTTTGAGTCAAAGGGAAGGACGATCCTGGGCAGAGGTGGGAATTTCAGAGCTGAAGTGTGGAATGTCTGCCAGGCAGTGCTTGTAACCTACCTCACCCTGTCATCAGCGAGGAACTCCCCTGCTGCTTCACTTCAATACCTGCACACAAACAAGAGTTATGTTCTCTCTTTCCTACAGTTTGGGGAAAAAAAAAGCCATTTCTATTTTTAAAACTTGAAAATGCCTCAATGCATTAACACTCTTTTGTACAAAAAGCAAAGACTGTCTAAAGATCCAGAAAAACAAATGATTAGACAAAGGCAAACAGTTGTGATGTCTTTGGCTATGGAACAGCAGCTAAATGGTTATATTTTTATAATTTCTTGAGCCATTTTACCACATCTATAACTTAATTTGCCTTGTACAGACATTAGCAAAGGCTTCCCTTTTCCTTCTCCTGATATTTTCCTTTATTTTCTTAGGGCTTTGCCATTAAAGCTGCTTTAATCTTTGAAGATAAATCTTCAGGTTTTCAATTTTTTTGTCCTCTCTGAAGACTTCAGCTGTCTTAAGTCTTTGAATTTCATCGTGTTTAAATATTTTAGACAATCTGAAGCCCTATTTATAAATGGATATCATTAAGATTACGCTCTAATAAGTGCTAATCTTTCCTTCCAACCACAGAGATAAAGCCTGTCTTAAACCTGAATGGCTTAAAACAAGTTCATTTTTTTTTTAATCCTCATAAAGTGAACAAACAAAACACTACCCAGCAGCTGTGTTCACTGGAAGCACTGGAGATAATCCTCCCATTTATTACTGCAAAGTGCTTTTCTCTCAAGGCACCAGCCTGCTTTACCTTCAGATGTGTAGGCTGCAGATCACAGAGCCTGAAACGTGGTAATGAAACATAAAAATCACCTGGCCTCACAAAAAAACTTCAAACTTGGCTCCAATTGTGGATACTTTTGGTTGAGTTTTGGGTCAAGCAGAGCCAATGAAGGCACAGTGTGTTTTTAGTTCAAGGCACAAATTAATGGCCTGGTCTGCACTGCACACCTCGAGGGGAACAACATCGCTTTTAATCAGGGGAACTCTGATGTTTGGAGGTGTTGAGTTCATTTCTGCCTGTGCTGGGCTGAGCCCAAGGTTTGTGATCAAACCAGGAGCTCTGGCTGAGCAAGGAAATCTTTTTTTTATGAAGAATGCTAAAAAATTACTGAACATGACAATTTCATGCGTTGTTCTGGGAAGGGTGAAGGAAAGTTTTGGCAGGAAATCAAACCCTGCTTGGGTTTTGCTCCCCAACTAACTTTACCAGCCCTCTCCTATCAAGCAAAGGGGATTAAGCCCTTCAGGTGTTGCCCTGAATTTAAATAGCTTTAATACTCCAGAGCATCTTAAACGGGATCTGATGTGAGTAAAGGTAAAACATCTTCACATCTGCTTGGTAGTTTTTATTCCATGTGTGCCTCTGCAGCCAAAAACAGGGGAGGAAGAGGGAAAACAAGGTTCTTGCTGTATTGACAAAATGGAGCAAATAATTTACAACTGGTAAGTAACACAATCTCCTCCTGAGGAATAAAAAGCCTGCTTTTATTGAAAGTCTATTAGTGGCCATGGCGAGCCATCAGGTAGGTAAAATGATGTTGCTTCTATTTCTTGCCTGGTCATAAGAACAAGCAGTTCCAGAGCAAATTTAAACTTCATTTCCTGCAGATGATGGTTTATGAGATTTTAAAACTGGCCTTTGGTAAATGGCCATGAAAGCAGAATTTGAACTGCACAAAAGTTTGTGGAAAGTGATCAAAGGCAGCTTGCGAGAAAATGAACTTATATTTTCTGATCATTCTTCATTTCCAGTACTAATGTAACTCATAGGCCTGCAACCTCAGAAATATTGATCTGGAACCTCATCTAAAGCCTGAAACAAATGTAAGGGATTGCAAATCAAAGTAGGAATGTGGGTTGGTACAAGCCCCTAAAAGCCACTCTTGGTCAGTCCCTTGGTCACCTCTGTGCTCAGGAGTTCTTTCTAACAGCAGCTTTAAATACAGAGCCACAAAAGCAGTAAAAAAATATTTTAATATGGATGACAAACCCCACAAAGTGAATAAACCTGGTTCATTTTTATCAGGAGCAGTATGAGAACAAAGGAAGAGAATGGCAACAGGAACACAGAAGGTTTATAACTTATAGCACAACTCCACCAGATGGATTTGAGTTGAATTTCAGTTGTTATTTTCCTTATAAACTTTACATTTACTTCCAACAAAAGTGACTCTGGGAGAAAGCAGGCAAGAAGTGACTTCTTTGTGTGATCTACATATGTGAAAACTGATTGCAAAAATAGGGAATTATGTTTATGAAAATCAGATGTAGGTAAATGAAACAAAAAATACAACTGAGCACTGGAGGAGACACATCAAATGGCTGAAAGTTAAATAATCTGATTATAAATATGATGACGTAGAGAATGCCAGCATCAAATCCTGCATTACTTCATCTCCCATGCATGGAAATCTAATGGGCCAAACCTCAACAAAACAGGCTCTTGATACTCTTCCAGCTGCAGTATTTGATCCAAAGCTCACAAAGTAAGTGGGAATCATTTCAGTTTTGGAAGCTGAGTGCCAATTTTTCTGCAGGAAATCATCTTACATCCAAAATCCCATTTTTCTTAGCGGAAACTTTATAATTAAAAGTAGTCTTGAGTATTGTAACATAATTTATGTAGAATAGGGTATTGCTTCTGCTTTCTTTGAAAGTAACAGATAAGCATTCCATGTACAATGGGATGCCTTTCAGTAAGGCACTATTATAGAATATTAAAAACTGTATTCATTTGGCTACTAAGAACATGATTTTCCAACAGGAAAGAACATGTTATAAAGTACAAAACAATACTCCAAGTAAGGTCCAGAATACAGAATATTTTCAGGTTGATTACACATTATGCAAACTACTCGAGTTCCTTCTCAAGATCAAAAAATCCATAAATCCATATGTGTTTCCACAGGCTCTCCACACAAATTGCCTGTCAGGGTAAAAAAAAATCTTGAAAACTGTGCTGTAACCAGGATGATGAAGGAAAATTACTGCCAGACAGATTATATAGTGAAGAAAAACGGTGTAAGTTATTGTGTGCCTCCTAGCTTGAATACATATGGGACAAATGCAAATTTGCCAAATGAAATACAGCTTAGAGTGCATAAATTTCAAACAGATAATACTTTGTCCTTATTAAAGTCTGGCTTGGATCACGGAGTGTTTTTTCCTGAAACTCCAGCTTTTCTGTGAAGGCTGTTTATCCCCTAAAGGAGCATCAATTATAAATAATGGTCAAGCCACCAAAATTGGAAGGACAAGACTGGAAGCAAATACACTGCAACAATATAACTGATAAAAACTCGAATCTTGCCATGCACTCCAGGTATCCTTTGAGGGGATGGCATGGGAATTATCATTTATTGGCAGAGACACAAGTACCTGGGTCTGGAAGAGCTGAGGGTGATGCATAGATTTACAACTGCACAAATCTACAGGGTGGGCATAAATAGAGCTTTTGTGAAAAATTAAACATCACAAGGATGTTTAGCTCTGTGGGTCCTGAGCACTAACTACAGGTTAGTGTGGATAATGGGATAACTTGGACAAAAAAGCCATTTGAAACCTCCTTGCACTCAGCGAGGTTGATTTAGATTTTAGCTACTTAAAGCATGGCACTAAATCAGCAGCAAGAGCAGATTGGTTCCTCCAAAGGCATGAATAAATAATAAGTCAAAGTGAAACCATAGAAGAGCCTGGATTCAAAGACGAACAGGGCGATGTTTTGAGAAGTTTGGGAATAAAGGTTGGAATGAGATGGGAGTGGGCTCATTAAGAGGATGGAGAGGGACTTTTTCTAAGGGCCTGGAGTGACAGGACAAGGGGCAATGGTTTTAAACTGATGGAGGGCAGGTTTCGATAAGGAAGGAATTGTTCCCTGTGAGGGTGGGGAGGCCCTGGCACAGGGCGCCCAGGGAAGCTGTGGCTGCCCCTGGATCCCTGGCAGTGCCCAAGGCCAGGCTGGACGGGGCCTGAAGCACCCAGTGGGACGTGTCCCTGCCATGGCAGGGGGTGGCACTGGATGATCTTTAATGTCCTTTCCAACCCGAACCATCCCGCAGTTCTGTGATAAAGAAGCGCTGTCCGAGGGCGGCCTCTGCCCTCAGCCGAGCTCCGCGCGGAATCGGCTCTCCCCTCGGCCCCCCCCGCGGCGCCCAATGGTCTCTCCCGCGGCCCGCGCTGCCTCGGCAACGGCGGAGGGACCGAGGGGCGGCGGGGCCGGCACCGGGATCGGGATCGGGACAGCCCCCGCCGGGTGAGCCGTCAGCGCCCCCTCAGCACCGGCCGGCGGGACCCTGCGAGTTCTCCTCAGGAGCCGAGACCCCGCCCAAGGAGGGCTGAGTGTGCCTGGGGCAGGTGTAAGTTGTGCAAACGCCCCCAGATCGTGCCCTGGCCGCGCACCCGCACGGCCGGAGTTGCGTTGGCCCTCGCACCGTTCCCTTCATTGCCCCCCGTACGCCTTTCTGGTTTTAGGTTACAGCTACAGGCAGTTCATTCTTCCCTGCCCCACCGACTTTTCAGCAGGCTTGAAAAGACATCGGTAATGAAAGAGAAATCCTCAAACAACCCCACCGCTTCACTGCGGGCCTTTTCATGCCTTTTTTTTCTGTCTGCCCTTGTGCTGTGCTCTGTTTCCCCAGAGCGGCCGCCGGGACCGAGTACAACCCACAAACCCAGCCCACAGTGGGGCTTGAGAGGAGCTTTAAAGTCAAGTACTGACTCTGCTGCCTTATCCAGCTGTTTTTTATCATCCCACCTGTTATTTATCACCCCACCTGTTATTCATCGCCCCATCTCTTATTTATCACCCCACGGGCCCTTAGCCCCTACTCTGCCTCCTCTAGGCAGAGTGGCTGCAGCTCGCAGGGCAGTGATTGTAACTCCATAATGTGGGTAAGAAGAAGGTTTTTATCTTAAGAAACGTACTTTGTAATTTTTTTTTTTCTTGTTGTTGGTTGGGGTGTTTTTGTTTGTTTGGTTTGTTTTTGCTTGGGGTTTGTTTTTGCTCTTGTTGTTTTTGTTTTTTGGGGTTTGTTTTGTTGGTTTTTGGTTTTGTTTTGGGTTTTTTTAGTAGGCTGAGTGGAGAGGTCCAGACCGTCCTGCTCGTGACCTTTGTGTTTGAAGTTATTTACAAGAGAGCTAAAATTACAGTTTTTGGTTAAACAGTGAAGATACACAAACCATAGAAACAGGTGTTGATTTTGCAGAGTTACCAAGATAGTACATCTTTCCAAAGTGTGCTGAAATTACAAAATACGGTAAAATGACTTAGAGAAAATGGTATTTAGATGTTTTCATGTTGTTTTCCTGATCTTACTTTGTGTGTGTTTTATGGCATTACGCATAGACGTGGATAATTGGCTTAAATATAGAAAGTGGAGTTTGAAATGGTTGGTGTCACAGATGCTGGGGCATGGAGAATATGAATTTATTCTCAGAGACTGGAGTTCCTTTATCATATCTGGCTGCTGGATTTAGACTAATAGATCAATCAGAATTTGTGTAGTATGTGTTTTTTTCTTTCTTATATATTTTAGTGTCACTTCTTCTCCTTTTCTTTTTTTTTTTAACTAGTTAGTAAAATGTTAAATGTTTGGAAGGACCAGAAGTCTCAGCCGTTGTAATTAACAGCAAGTGGGTGGGGAGCAATGATAGACAAACTCTTTATTGCACTTGGAGTAATTCTTCAAAGGAAATAGTTTGGTTTGAATTATTGGTAAGTGGATGGAACTTAGTGTAGCATGAAATCCATGTTCATGGTTAGGATAATTGGATGTGAGCTATTGCATAGACAGAAGTATCCCTTTGGATTTTATGGGTTTATTGATGTGAGGAAGCTGTCGGAATTTAGTCTGCCCCAGTTAAACTCTTGTAGTGTGAAATAAACTACATCTTCAGCTGTCTGTATGTTATAAACCTGTCTTTAAATTGATTAGGAAGAGATTTGAGCTAAGCTGGGGTACAGGCTGTGTGGAATTTGGGTTTATTTAGCTATGCAGTCTTTAAAGTTGACTCAGATTTTATTTAGCCAAACCAGCAGTTTTTGTTTTGTTGCTTTTAACTGTACATCCATTATCAGCACAGAGGAACCTGCTGGAATGATGAAATTCGAGTACCAGTGTGTGCAGAGGAGCAGGCAGAAAGGATGTGGCTAATTAGTGCTTGATTTATTTATGTTGATGAGTTGCTTTAGTGTTTGCCTCACTGGCAAATTGTGTTGCCTATTAGAGAGAGAAAAGGGATTCATTAAACAAAAGCCAGACAGAAAGAGGGAACTCCTTTGTGTATTTAAAATAGAAGGCTGTTTCTGGGGAGTTGGGGATTGCCTTTGCTGTGTTCCCTGGCAGTCCTGAGGGCCCGGCTCAGGGATATTCAAGGATGCCATACAGGCTCAGGGTGTGCATTTCCCTGTGGGGTTTGGTGAGCTTTGAGTCTTTCAGTCTGTGTTTAACAGCTGTTTTTGTACCAAACGGGATCATGCTGTTCAATGAATTCCTGTATTTTGTCAGAATAATTCAGGAGGTTGATCACTGTCTGTCTCTATCCCCTCTTTTCTTCAACTTGACACTCTTTTCCCCACTCAGTATGACTGTGTCCCTGGAACTTTGTAGGGCTTTTTGTCCCTAATATTCTCACACAGCATCTCTGATATTTGTCAGAAAAAGGAAACAACTCACTCCACTGTGAGGTAGATGGAAGTTTATTGAAAGTGCTACAGTGGAGCGTCCGAAGATCCAAAGAAAAAGAAAATTTAAAGAAAAGGAGGAAAACAATAAAAGGAAATTAAATAGTAAATACAAGTTTGGAAAATAAAATATAAACAACCGGGTCCACGGGGATTGGACACCCGGGCCACCGCACGGCTGCCCGATGACGGGAGCTGTACAGTGTTGAGGTGATTTCAGTTAGTCTGAAATCAAAAAGGAAAATTAGAGTTGTCTTTGTAATAGAGATCCGAGGCCCCTCAACACTGGGCTTTACCATCTGCTAGCCAGAGGCAAAGAGCTCCGCTCTGCTTTGGTGCAGTGCCTTTTATAGAGTCTGGTCTCCTCAGCTGCCCGCCCCTGTCCGGCCCCCATGGCTCTTGCTGGTTGGTGAATGATCTGGATGAGGTAAGGCCTCCCCGCCAATCGGCTCTTGCTGCTAGGGGACAGCAGGCTGATGACATCGCCTCAGGAAAAAGGGCGGGAAGTCTTCTCATTAGTATGCATCGTTGCCATGGAGGCAAGTTACAGGGGTGGCAGCTGAGGGCTATTTTTGGCAAGTGAGGGTTTGTAAGCCCAGTGTAGCTGGCTTGGATCTTTAACTGGATGAACTTAGGATTCTTAATAAAACTTAAATTACAATGTCTGAAGTAAGTGAAAATATACTGAGGACACTATCACACTCTAGAACTTTAAAGTTTATAACGACATTAACAATAAAATTGGTAACTTTGGGGAAAACTTGGTCATTTCAAGGGGGTGCTCAGGGTCAGCAATGCTCTGGGGGAAATGACCTTATTAACTTTTAACTTTAAAATGTTGGGAAAGGAGGCTACTCCTGGGGGATGTCTGGGGTTGACTTGTGTTCTGGTGGAGTAGCCTTAATTAACTAAACAACTAACAATTAATTAACAATAAACATTTAAACAGCAACTAATAACATACACATTAACTTGTAAACAGTGAACTAGTGACAGGTGTCACAGATGGGCAAACTTTTAAGCAAAAGACCAGCTAGGATTTTTATATATGACAATATTTATCTCTGATGTTAGCACATTTTTAAGTTATCCCTTTAAATATTTGCTTTCAGTGGGATATCTTAAAGTTAACTCATATAAATGGTATTTTTTTATTAACTGCTTTTCCTCCTTGAGCTTGCTAAGCTGGCCTGTGTCACTTGCCTCTGTTTTTACTCTTAAATAGCCTTTGGGCCACCTCAAATCCAGTGTGTGACCTCCTCCTGTCCAGCTGTGCTGGTCTTGCCAGCTCACAATTGCAAAGAGAAAAACTTTCTTTTATTCAAAATTAATACAATCTTCTTTTATCTTGGAAAGTGAGAAAAGAATAACTGTTTTGAAATGATGCTAGAATCGAGTGTTTGGTTTTTGTGACACAGTAAGAAACATGTTTTGTGCACACATCTGACACTCTGTCAGCACTGAAATGTTGGTTTTTAGGTTCTCTGGTACCAGGTGTTTTAGCTTCAATGTGTGAGGTGTTTTGCCTCATGGGTGGAGACACTTGGACACGTTTTGTCTGTAATAATGCTCAGTTTCAGGGTTACCTGCAAACAGGCAGCAGAGCTTTTCCTCTTGAGCTCAGTTTTCCATTTGGGGTATTTCCAATCCTCACTTTCTCCTCATCATTTGCTGGGTCCTGCTTTCCCCAGGAACCTGAGAGCCACGAGCTGCAGAACAGTTTCCAAGCCCCCTGTCAGCTGTAAGTCTCTGGACTATTAACTTTTGTTCCTTTCTCCATGTGCATCTCAGCAGCAGCAGTAAATTCCCAGTTTTGGCACTGAGCTGCAGTTATCCCACAAACATTCCAGCCCAGGAAGGGTCTGGATGCTCACCTTCAGTTTGAACCCTGTGCTGCATGAATTTGCTTTTTGGAAGAGTATTTTACAACCTGGGTGCAAAAAAAAAAAAAGTATTTGAAATACCACTGAAGTCTTGAGAGGAGGGATTAACTCTGCTCTGTGAGTTATTGTGTTCCTTTGTATCAATTTGTCTGTGACAGAAGGAATTTATCTTCCCAAATCAGTTGAGGTGGTTTGACTTCATAGCCACTGGTAGAATTTTCTCCCTCTTGCTGCTTTCTATGGGTTTGATTCAAGAAAGCTGTGTTTTATTTAATATTAATCTGCTTGCATTGAACTTTAGGGAATTGCCCAAATGAAACAGCCAGGAAAATCTTTTCCCCGGTATCATAAATGTAATGAAAAAAGGGGTTTTTTTCCCAGTTAAATTTAATTTTGAGTTGCTCTAGGATTTTATTGGCACTTCATATAAACAAGTTCTGTGCTCCATTTCTCTCTCTATATGAATGTTTTTGGATGTGCAATGAGTTTTTTACTGTTTTAATTTCAATCAAATTCCCATTTCAACAGGTTCCTAACTGCAGATCATTGAAATTCTCTTTTTTAGGGGAAGCTACACTGGGCATCATGAACGTCAATGATTTTGTAATACTCCCAGGCTCAAAAGCTGGAACCTCAGTGAGATTAAAAACAAAGTAAGTGTGTTCTATCTGATTGGGATTGAGATGTGTTTTCATAATTTCTAATAAGTTTTAATGCAACATTAACTAGAAGAGCTTATCTGTGCAAGAGCAAGAAGAATCACAATGTGTTTCTTTTCTAGCATTTTCCCTGTGCTTTTATCCACAAGCCTTTCTTTTCTCAGGCTTTAATCAACATCCTGATTAAGTTATTCATTTTATAACCCTGTGTATCTACTGGATAATACAAACATCCTAAAGAAATCACTGGATTGTTTATTTTTCTATCATTAAACCCCAAACCTTTCTGAGTACAGGCACAGTTGTGTCAGTTTTGTGTTGGAATTTGCACTTGTCTTGAATTTTTCACAGCTGTTTTCAGTCCTGCTGGGAGATAGAAGAGGGACATGGCTGTAATGACAAATTTTCCAACTTCTTTTTTTCTGCTTTAAACCTCTTCAGGTGCCTTACTCACTTCCAGGTAATTTCTAATGAATATTTTATTATTTCCTCCAGAACTGTCAAGGAAATGCAGTTGGAGAAAGTGCAGTTAGAAACAGAAAACAGAGAGATGGAGAAGAGACTACGGCAACTGCAGTCAAACATGAGCAGAGAAAAGGAAGAGAGGAGGTAGGTTCAATTCCCCTTTGGGAAATAGGTTCAGTTCCTCTTTGGAAAAAAGGAATCCAATCCACTTCCCCCACATGGGATCTCTTGTAAAATTTGGAATTCACAATTGCATTCAGTCTCCTCTCTCCAATCTTCCTTCCCTATGATAAGTGCTTCCCTATGACTTTGCTAATTTTAAACTCTCATATGATATTTGATCAGTTTTCCTCATTTATTCCCTCTTCCTTTTCCCCCTGTCTGACTGGATTTGTCACCTTAGTTTTCAAGCAGGAGACAGAGCAGTTTCTCTGGCACTCTGGTTTATTTGGAGGTTTCTGCAGAGGATGCTGCTGTTGGAATTGCTTTGATCCCCTTTTCCATCTGTGTGGCTTCCCAGAGAGGCACCTTCTGTGTGATGGCAAACAAGGCCTGGAACCAAGCACGGTGTCATGAGGCAAATGCTGGGGTGAAGTTTAAATCTCTGAGTCACTCTGAGTGTTGGCAAATCTCTGCAACATCTGCTTCCTTTTCCTTGTGTTTCCTTGTGTTTCTGCCTGCTGTGCTTTGTCCCTGGGGATGCAAATGCCTTGGATTTGGATCCCTTGGTGCTGCTAAGGGCCTGCTGTTGGCAGCTCTGTGAGCCTTGCCCTGAGCTGCTGGGGCACTGTTTTCCAGATGATGTGTGGAACTTTTGTCTCCATGTTATTCTCTTGGAATTGTTGTTGTTTTGTTCTCAAGACCCTGTACCTGTGAACCCTGATAGGGTTGCTGTGGTGAGCTCAAAGGACAGGAGTCTTTGGCATTTGCATCACTGGTGGAATCATGGAGTGGTTTGGGCTGGGAAGGATCTGAAAGTTCTGCATTTTGGCAGTACTGGATGAAGTCCTGGAGTAAATTGGGACAGTGAAGCCTCACACAAAACGTACTTCTGTTTTTATTCTTCTAAACCCAACCTTTGAGAACTGATAAGATTTTTCTATGTTTAAAAACTTGGACCAATTTAATGGTTTAAAAATAAATACTTTTTAACACATTTGATGTATTTACTGCTGTTAAAGTAGATGTGAAGCAGGTTTCAGTGGAAGGGAGCATTTGTGTTTTGGGGAATTGATGATCCTACAGACAAGGATTTTATTTTTGTGATGCTCTGTTCATGTTTAACAAGCTGAAGGAAAACCTTTAGGCTTCTCTTGCTTGCAGGAGGCCTAATTTTG
Organism: Edolisoma coerulescens; assembly: GCA_013397115.1. Taxonomy (NCBI): domain Eukaryota; kingdom Metazoa; phylum Chordata; class Aves; order Passeriformes; family Campephagidae; genus Edolisoma; species Edolisoma coerulescens. The sequence continues at coordinate 1,068,985 of VWZW01007324.1, read as the reverse complement.
AAGGGTTTTTTTGCCCTTGGCTTGTAGGAAATTAGGTGCTTATCACTGGAAATCTGGGCAGGCAGGACCAAGGACCAACCAAGCCCGAGTTCTGGCACAAAATAATGAAAACAGGAAAAAGGTAGGAAAACACATTTGCAAGTAAAGCTATTTAAAGTAAAACAAGACTTAGAACTAGATTTGTGCTGCGGAACAGGAAAATTTCAAATACTGTAAAACCAAAAGGTTAAGCCCCATCTGAGTAAAATTCCCGACTGTTTATTTTTCCATGCCAAGCTTATCCCTTTGAGCTGGAGGAACATCAAGTTTTGTTGGGTGATCTGTTGGGGTTTTAGTTGCAATAAACAGCAAATTATCACTGCTTCTACAGATTTAATCCTGTAAGAGTGTCACTGGTGGTGGTGGAAGCCATCAGGAGCCTGTCCTTTGGCTGGTGCCCGTGATGGATCTGAAATACAAGGCTTTGGGTGAAGCTTTGAGTGCAAATTCTCTGCCTTCACAGATAAAATACACCACAGTTAAAGTCTTTCTTTAACTCAGTTTTATTGACTCTTGCTCTATGACATCCTTGCTCAGACCTAAAAGAGAAAGGGTGTGGAACTTTCCTGCTAAATCATTGAAAAATCTGTTTTCTTTTTAGTATGTACGAATGGGGCACTTTTCCTTATTTTCTTTTGGAAAAGTCTGTGGCAATTTTTCTTAAACTGGCAGAAAATGAGAACTTCAATAAAATTGCCTGCTTGCCTGTGAGAGGAGAGCATCAGAATGAAAAGGTTTTCTTTAACCCACCTCTTTCTCTTCCCCCTTCTCTGAGACAAGGAACTCAGAGCTGTTGCTGCTACAAAGACTTCAGATTTCAGCTGGGGTGGCTGAGGAGGAGTAGGTGCATGGGGGGCAGAATTTTCAAAAGAGCAAAATTAAAATAAGGGGTGAGTGGGGGGCAGTGAGGCTGCAGGGTAAACTCTGTTTGCAGGGGAAAATTGAGGAGCAAAAATGCTGAAAATTATTAATTAGTGGGATGTTAGATCATGGAAGGGTCATGAGGACAATATTTCCTGTCTGGGGAGAGAAACTGCTCCTGGGCTTCATGGTTGCCATGAGCAAAACATGGAGTTTTCTCTTTAAATACATGCCCTGCTATTTCCCCAAAAACCATTTTCGTTCTATAAAAGTTACTCTTTATTCATTTTCATTTGAACCTTGTACAGATATATGTAAATATTCTTTCCTCTAGGTTTCTCCAGAAAAAGTGAAATTGCAAATACTCAAGGAACAGATTCGAGGTAAAGACATCTTTCTTAACTAAATAAAACCTAAACAAACTTCTGACAGAATACTGCTTCTTGGAGGTTGCTGCAATTAAACAATGAAGAGATCAGAGTGTGGAATATTGGATTAGTTGGGGTTTTTTGTTGTTTATTTTGTTACAGAACCAGTGAAAGAACCAGTTAAGCCTGAAAGAAGAAATGCTGTAGCTCGTGAAAAATCTGAAGTGAAGGGGATGGCCTGTGGACCACCTGAAATTAAGGGTGGGCTGCTGGTAAGTAAATGGTTTAAAAATAACTGTCAGGCAACACAATTTAATGTGTACAGGATTTTTTTGTGGCAGTATGTAGACACAGATTTTTCTTTCTCTTTCTGATAATTACCTACTGCCCATGAAGTAAAGGGAACTTTTACAGACTGATCTCCCCAAATGCAAGGACACAGATTAAATGGTTCTGTTACCAGAACTGGGGACAATTCTTTACCTGGTAACAGTTAAAGAATTTATTTAAACTGTGTTTTTATTAATTTGCCCAGCATGTGGATGTGACTGAAGAAGGCTGATCTCATCCTTAACTAAGCAACACTACTCTGTGATTAAAATAAGATGTATGGTTGCAGGCAAATAGGGCAAAATTAAGTTTTCCGTGAATGTTTTGTAGTTTTAAATCCTTAGATAAGGCCCAGGGCACATGTTGAGTTCTGAGTGCTTTCCAAGCTGGCACCTTGTTGTGTTAGAGTGGAAATTTCTATTTTCAAGTATGAGGTGATTTCTATTTAATAAGGAAATTTTGCCTTTTAGCAAGTATAAATTGGAAACCCAGCCTCCAAAGTGTGTTGTAGCCTCATACAATTCGCTTTTTGAAGTAACTTATGTGAACAGAGAAGTTCCACTGTTGAATAAGAAAATAACTTTTTTATTCTAAAAAAAGTATCATTCCCCCTCCCCACGCTGTAATACACGATGTGATTTATTTCCATTTTATTAAACCAGCTGGAGCTGCTAACACTCAGAAGGAACTGATTTCTGTGTGTGTCCTTGTAATGCTTTTCCTTTGGGGGGAACAAACACGTGCAGATTTGGAATTTAAGATAACTTACCGGCCAAACACTGGGATTTCGCTTCCGTGCTCCCAGTTTCATTAACGCTCACGGAACAAACAACACCGCGGGCTTCCAAGAGCGCAAATCGTGCGTGGTTTGTTTTTCCAGCGGTTTTTAGGGCGCGCTCCCGGCGCGCTCCCGGCCGCCTGCAGTTCCGGGATCGGCCGCCCGAGGGCGCTGCGCCCCCGCAGGACGCGCCCGCCGCTCCGCATCCCGGAGCGCTCCCGCATCCCGGGGGATCCCCGCGCCTGGGAATAACGGAGCCGTGAGATTTCCCGACTACTTGGTCTGGAAGTCGTTGCTGCTGTGAGGAATTGAAGTGCGGTTCGCTCGCCCCGCGCTCGGGTTGTGCCATGCTGATGCCGTGTTCGCACGGTGAACTCGGAGCCGTGCTCATCCCGCAGTGCAGCGGGAGGAGCGGGGAATGCCCTGGACAGGCAGACACTGATACCTTTAACAGCCACGGTTTATTCCTCTTGCAAGTCACAAGTGCCACTGGGTGTGCAACCAGTCCCTGGATCGGTTTTAGTGTAGGGCAGGTGGACAGAAGGAGATGGGAAAACATCCTGATTGCGTAGGGGCTGCTCATGTTTGACTCTCTCATTACTTTCTGCCTGTGCCTTTGCTGCTTTTTGTGGTAAGAACACGTCCCCCACTTGGAGAATGTGTAGACAAAGGATCTTTCCTTCTGGTCTTTCCTATAAATACATACATTATTTCATGGTTTTGCTTGATGATCATTCAAGAGTTGGTAATCAAGGCCTTTCACAGGAATTTTCTTTGTTCTAATCAAGGTTGAAAAACAGTAAAATCCCAGTGTAACACTGGTTTTTTTTCTTTTGTAGCTCTTTTCAATCAATCTCATCTCTTACAGTTTGCACTTTCCTGCACTGCTGTTTTAATGTGTGAACTGCTATCCCAGTTAGCCCCTTAATTGACCATTCTCCTCTTGCTGACCTCTCCAGATGTGCCCCTGTCTGCTGAGGAGCTTCAATAAGCAGCTCTTCATTAGTAAAGCACATAGCTCATAAATTGCTTTAAATGAGACCTGCTACATTAAATGCCTCATTTAATCTGTCCTGCACCTGGGATGGGGGCTCTCCATGGCTTTATATCCACCCCATGGGATGGGGGCTCTCTGTGGCCATGACTCTCTGCTACCAGAAGCATTTAAATGTAGGTTTTGTGTGTGTCTGGTAATTAGAACTTCCTTGTCTTTCTTATTTAGCTCTTGATAGATGTTTGCAATTAATTGTGAGCAAGACCACATAAAATATTGAGGGATCTTGATTACCAGGTAGCTCAGCTGAGCCCAGAAAATTGAGTGCTGCAGTTCCACAGCTGACACTAAAAATGCTGCTGCTCATCAGAAGTGCTTTCTTAGTAACGTTGTGGAACTGATTTAGGAGCCAGCCTCAGAATCAACCTGTGCAAGCCTTGGAAAGCAGGACAGAGGATTATTGCTGAGTGGTGCCTTCGATGAGGAGGCATCTACAAAGTCTTTTCAGCAAGCTTTGCTGCAATGGAGAAAAGGTAAAAGGGATCCTGGAGAACAACTCTGTGCCAGTGATGTCCCATCAGGTATGGTTTGTTCTGTTTTAGTGATGTTTTAGGTATGTTAGAAGCCATTTGGGGGAGTTAGATTTTTTTTTTCTTTAGTAAAGGCAGATATTATGTTAGAATGATAAAAGTTTTTCTTCGTTTTTCCTCATTGTTCCTTTATTAATAACAATAATCTCTGAAGGTTTTATTTAATGATATGCAGGTGAGTGTTCAGCTCAGTTTTTGGGATGAGCTCTGGCAGTGGCCAGGTTGCCCAGCCCCTGTCCCTGCACCTTTCCTGGCTTTGTTTCTCACGTGGCACTTTGGCACCAACTGGAATGCTCAACATAAAGTCACTTTTAAACTGAGGCAGGGAATGTGCAGGGCTCAGGATTCTGTGTGTTCTATCCAAGTACATTTTCTGCTTGCCTTCCGCAGGCTCTTAATATTTCTTTGTCCCAATGAAAAGCTTCAATCAGCTGAAGTATGCATGGAAAAATATGAAAAATCCTTCTGATCTGATTGGGTTTGTGCAAGCTGGTCTTGTTCCTCTAGTCCATGGATGGTGGTTTTTCTCTGTGGGTTTTTGTACAAAATTATATTAAACTGATTTTTTTCCGTTTTTTTTTTTCTTCCTTTCTGTGGAGTCATGGATTTCCATCCCTCCACTCTTCCCCTGCCTCCAGTGTAGTAATCTGTAATAAATGAGTTTTTATGGCTGCCCCCACTACCGGCTGTGTTCTGTAAATATAATATTGCTGCCCATTTGAATTTTGGAGTTATGCAAGGACTGAGCTAAGCAAAATGTGATGTTCATTCCAGAATAATGTAGGTAAATAGCAAGTTTATAAGCCTGAGCATCTGTATAATTTTTTTTAATAATTCTGACAGAACCTGTGGGGATTTGTGAGGTCCAGACCAATGTTACTGTTGTGAAGGAACCCATCCACGTGGAATTCCAGAAGGATGGCCTGAGCTACATGGAGAAACTCCTGCTGAAGAAATACAGAAGGTATTGTTGAATTTGCTGCTCCTAATGAAAGAATTCAGAAATACTTCATTACCAAAGATCCAGATGAAACTTTTGAAGTATTAGATATATTATCAAGAGGTAAGGGGAGTATATACAGGAGGCTTTATTTTAATAAAATAATGATTATAACCAGACTTGATCACTTAATAGTTCAGAATTCCTGCAGAGGGAGTATTTAGAGGGATTCTCTTAGCTATCAGTTTATTGTAGAATTTGAAGACTGGTTTTGGTATTTGGTTGCTTGATTTTGTGGCATTTGCTAGAGGAGTTTTATAGAGAAAAGGAAGAAAAATCTCCAGGATTCTTTTATGGACATTTCAGTTGTTTTATTATTAGTTCTTGAGGAGCAAAGTCACCTCAATGAAATTAGGAGGAGTTAGTTAATGCTGCTGGAGTAAATAGGCTGGTAGGGTTTTTCTCTTTTTTTGATATATTAAAAAAATTATTACTTTTTAATCGATTTTTTTTCTCTTTTTTCTCCTGTTTCAGAACTCCTGTTGATCAAATTTTTGCAAGTTCCATGAAAGATTCAAGGCCTGTGCAAGCCCCAAGTGTTCATCAGGCTGGGACTGGAGGAGAGGGAGAAGGAGATGATGATGGTGATAACGATGACGTTGAGGACTTAACAGGTGTAACAGATTTCTGTTTATTGAATCTAAAATACCTTTTCTTTGAGATTCCTTTTTCTATGATTGCTGAACAGTTCCCTTCTTAACCAGTGTCTGCTTAAAGCAGCAATAATAGAAGTAGAAAGTTGTAGTTCTTCATAATAAATAAAAATGTTGCATTTTTGAGTGTGTTTTGAACAGGAAATGCATGAAATTATTTATATTTGGCAGCTGAAGAGGTGAGGAAATACTGGGCATCTGTTTATAAAGTGGAAGAACCCAAAACTGTTTCTGAAAATGCAGAGTCCTCTTTGAAAATTGAGTTCCTTGATGATGTGAGTATCTGATGAAGGGCTTCTTGAGTCTCAGCAATGAACTGATTTAAGTCTTGATCTGTTAAATATTTAAAGTAACAACAGTTAAATAACTTCCAATAAGGAAAAATACTGGTGCACTGTTTGTTTTCCATACAAAAGTGGAAAATTTATCTTTCCAAAAGTTGCCAGTAGTTTTTTTTCTGTTGTGTTCAGGGACCTGCACTCTATGGGATTTCCACACAAATAAAGTCTGGCAGCTTTTCGTCACTTTTAAATTGTTTTATTTATTTTTAAAATTTTAATCTGATGTGGGTCTCTTTGGTTTTGGTTTTTATTCAGTCTGGTAGCAAGGCCTTGGAAGAATCATCAGACTCTTCAGTGGAGGAAATTGGAGCTGTGGCAATGAACAAGCAAGGAAAAATTGAACCAGATGAGCAGTGTGGAAGGTATCAGAAATGCAGAGGTTGTGGGAGAGGAAAGGAAATAATCCCAAATTTGGGTCCAGTTCCTAAGAAATGGGGGCTTTTCTTTGCAGTTATGTTGGAGTCATTGAGTGTGCATTGTTTTAAATCCACTGTGGAATATGAATGCCTGTAACTGGAGAGGTTTCTCTTTGAAATCCTCACCCATGTCAGATGGATTGCTTTGCATTTGCCTGTCCTGAATTACAGTAGAATTTTTTTTCTGAGCCCTTCCTCAGCAGGAGCTCACATACAGATTCCATCACTGGTCAGTGCAGTGCACATTTAAGATCCTCTTACTCAACTAACCTTGTAATTCCAGACAAAGCCAATAATTGATACATCTGCAATTCTTCTATCTCCCAACATTTATTTGATTAACTGGGACCTGCTTTGTTTTTTTGTATTCTTCTGGTCTTTTCCCTTTCCTCTGTTTCAAAGCTCAGCAGCTTCAGACCAGAACAAGGCAGAACCAGACCTTTAAAAGAGAAATGGGTATAATGGGCAAGTCTTGTCATTTAACTTCCTCAGCTGACACTTAATATTTTTTACTTTTTCCTCTCAACAGAAATCCTGTTTCTCCTAAAGAAATTTCTCAAGGTAAATGTGAAAAGTTATTAAGTTCTTTGTTCAAAATACATGAATGTGTCCAGTCTATCATTCTCATGTAGGATGGGGTAGCCAACTACAGTGGTCTGAAAAATAATTAAAGGTCATTAAATTATGTGCCATTCTCTGGACTATCACCATTTGATTTGATTACAATTTGATGGGCTGTGTGAGCACTGTGATAAACACGTATAACAAAGAAAACCAACTTACAGAATCATTGACAGCCTGCTAGGATGAATTTCAAGCCTTATAATGCTTTTAATGACATTTTATGACATTTCTACTATTGCCTCTCTTTAGCTTTAATGGAGGTTTTGTATTTTAAGTTCATGAAGGAAAACAGTGGACTTGCAGTTGTAATTAATATCCATTTCCATTACAAATATTGCTGTTTTCGTGGTTTTGTTGTGCTCTTGTAGAAAAATTGATCATCTGCAGTGCTCTTGACATAAATGCAGTGCAGGAGGAGAGTATTGAACGCAGGGCTGTGAGATCATCACTGAGCTCCTGTGACCTTCCTGAGGAGATCTCAAACCCCACCGAAGCAGTGAGCAAAGATCTGCTTGAGACTGAGCTAATGAGCACCAGAGATCTCCTTGAGACACAAGTGCAGGAAGGCAGGAGAGAGCCACAAGAACTGGGCAGTGTCTGCAAGAGTCTGAGTTTGGTCTTACCTGTAATTACAAGATCTTTAACAGTAAGTTATTATGTCTTTAATTGCTAAATAGATAAAGGGTGTTACTTAATCTACTTTAGATTTTAGGGGATTGTCACTGCCCTGCCATATTTGATATGGAAGGGATGAAAGTGTCCACTTTGTGTTGGCAGTTTTCTGTTAATGTTCAAAAAAAGGAAAAGAGAACAAACTCATCTCAGACATAAAACAAAGGTGTTGGAGGAGCAGCTGTTCCCATGTTTGTATTAACATTGCTTCACCTCTTGACTGAATGACCAAAAAATTGTAGATGATCTTATCTAACAAATTATTCAGATGGTCTTTTGCTGAAAATAAAATTAGAAGCAAAAAATCATAGAAAAGGTTGGGACATTGATTTGGAGTCATTGTTAAAAGTGATTACCTTCCTTTATGTACCCAAAGTGAACACAAAGAAAAACTGATTTTCATGTCCACAGTGAAAGAACAGACTCAAACTGTCACAGCATGAGAAGTTTTTGGGATTTTAAAGCATATTTGAGGAAAAACATCATCCTCATGAATATCTATTACAGCAGGCTGTCAAAATCAGTCCGAGCTCTATGAAATGAGCATTTTATTAATCTAAGCATGCAAGGGCAATTTATAAAGTTTCCTGTTTCCTTTCCTGTTTCTAATCTTTCTGTTTTATTCAAGTTACAGGATGTAGCCAAAAGACAGAAATCTGGCTCTACATCATATCAGGGACTCAAAGGTTTCTTTGCTGTAGGTGCAAACCCTAAAGAAGGAAAGCTGGAGGCACCTTCTTCCCTGAGTGCTGCCTCCAGCCCTAGGGACAGGAGTATCCCTTTTCCAGGTACTGTTCTGTGAATAAATCCTCAAAAATATACACATTTATCATGTTTTTTTCAGTTCCCTTCCATCCAGCTTGCTTTTAGGAGTCACTTCAGGGTGACAGTCATGCCACACAAGTGGTGCTGGGCAAGGATAAAATAAACTTCCTACCTTGAGGAATTCCAGTGCCATAAATTTATATAATTCTTTATATAAATATATCCCCTGAGAATTTGGTTCTAAGAGCTTTTCGTGGTGTGTATGAAACAAGTGAACATTATTAATCTGATTGAATTTATGACTTGAAAAGAAGTTTTTAGTCTGTTATATATCTGTAAAAAAATTGTTGTGTGGCTTCTGTAGTGCACACATTAAATGCAGCAAATATAGGAACAGTAAATGCAGGTTAACACAAAACCTGCAGATAATTTCCTCTAATAATGTTTGATTTCAGGAGATGGGCAGTGGGTTTCTGAAAGGAGCTTTAGTGAGTATGCTGCTGACTCTGTAGTCTAAAGTGTCTTAGAAAGTCAACTGAACAGAGCTGCAAATGCTTTCAAGGCTCAAAATAAACTTTCTGCTCTGATGGTTGCGTGGATGCCATGCCCGGGTAGGGACAGCCACAGTCCTAAAGTCCTGCTTTGGTTAATTGTAATTGTATAAAATGGAGACATTCTGTCTGGGATGATTCTGTTGAATTTGTCATTTTCATATCTTAATTTGTGTATTTGTATTTTGGTTTTTTGTGAGAATGGGCTTTTGAGCTAAAAATTACCTCTTTTCAGCTATCACCAGTAATTCTTTTTATTTGGCTTAGTTTCTACTTCTGTTGCTGCCCCTTTCCTCCCCTCTTAGCTTGAATATTTAGAGAATAAACTCTCTAGAAGAGGTTTCTGTATTTGTGTGTGTTGGCAGTCCCTGGTACAATGTGGGAGTGATCTAATAAAGGGTTTCTTCCTGCTGCTGGAGTAAGTCTGATTACATGAACTCGAAGAAGCAGGGACACAAGTAATAACTGCATCTGCACTTTTTTGTTACCTTTCTCAATTTCAGCTGTCTCCATCCCAAGAAATGTAGCTCTACATTATTTCTCACATCATCAGCAACCAGGTTGACATTTTAATTTAAATAGTGCTGTGTGCAGAAATCAAAGCTGTCAATTTTGAATCCTGGGAAAATATTGGAAAATGTCTATATTTTATTCATGTTAGTTTAAATTAAAAAAAAAAAGGAACCAAACTTTTGAGCTTTTTGCAATCATTCAGTGTCTCCCCTCACACAAAATTTGTGGAACTGTGCAGAATACTTAAATCATAGATTTCTTTTCTGAAAGATACTTCTGAAGTATGAGGTTGTGAATTTATAGGTGTTCATAAAGAAGCTACAAATATATTGAGAAGTACAGTTTTAATTTGTAGTGATATTTTTCATCAGCTAGAGTTGGTTTGAGACGTTTAATGGCAAGTTTTTGTCAATACTGTGGATTTTTTTCCAGCTGATAGTGAAGATACTGCATCTTTTTGTTCATGTTTCCTCCTGAAACATTTCAGGCCCTGAAAACCATTACAGCCTAACTTGTGAAGATGGAACCTCCTCCAGCAGGCCCTGGGAGAAGATCTGTGGAAATGCAGATTTCCAGAACACCCTGAAGCTGAAAGACCACGACACATTTGATATTTCTGGGTAAGTTCAACTTGCTGGATGTGATTTTATGATATTTTAGATTACTCAAGATGCCAACCATGTCAGAACTGAAATGAAACCAGCCCCAGCTCTCTGACTCTGCATTACATGCTAATTACAAATGTCAGCATGACCTGTGTGGTGTCTTGGTGTTGTTCTAAGCCACTTCTCAGGCAGCTCGGAGTCAAAATTGTGGGATATATTTTGCTGTTGAGACTCCAAATGATGAATTTGGGATTGTGGTTTTTTTTATGCATTAGCACCATAATTTATGAAGTAAATCCCTTAAAAATCATCTGCATTCTTGGGTTGTAAGGTACCTTTGAAAAGCTGTGAGCCAATAACCTCTAACTCACCATATATCTGTTATTTTGCCTTGGATGCTGAGGAGATGAGTGGCAAAAAGGAAGTTCCTAAAGTTCTGTATCTGAATAAAGGAAGTTCTTCAAAGTTCTGTGTCTCACTGGTTTTTTACTGGGATTTCATAACCAACAAGTCAGAGAAACACTGAAGTTCACTCCATGCTGTGTGATTAGAGCTGATTCAGAGATTTGTGAGAAAAACTGAGGGGAAAAGCTGAATTAGAGTAGTTTGTACTGAAAATCTCCAATAAAAGCTATTTTTGTGCCTTTTAGTTCAACATATGTGAACATATGTCAGCAAGGCTTAAAGCAGAGAACCTGGGGAATCTGAGGTGCTGGAAATCACTGTGGTGTGTTTCTTTTAAGGGACTGGGATGAAAGGCAAATGGATGATGAGGAGGCAATTCTGGAGGACAAGCAGCAGGTTCTGGCATTGCAGTGAACATGGAAAACTCAGTTCAGTCTCCACCTTTGTATGGTACAGAACCAAGAAGATCAAGAGGTGTTTTAAGAGCTGCTAAGGAATATTCTGTAAAGTTGTCATTAAAACTTCTTGAAAATACCTTGATTTGTTGCATTTTTTTATTACTATGAAGAAATAACAGAATAAAAGAACTGGTCTTGTGCTGGTATTTTTTAGGATTGTTTTATTCTTTATTTTTTATTCAATGCACATTTTCTTGCCTGCAGATGGAATTTTGTATCTCCAAATGTGGTTTTTATGTTGGCAAGCTGAAAGATACCACACCAGGGGTGTTAATGGGATAAACTGGGGTCTCAGTATGATCAGGTCTGTGGTGGGGTGCACAGGAGGAGTCTCTAAGGTCAAGTACACTTTGTCACATGTTTTATGAGGGACCTGCACCTTGCAGAATAGAAATTACCAGTATTCCACAGTACATTTAACTTCTCCTGCCACACTCCTTCCTTCCGAACTCCAGTAGGGAGCCCAGACTAAAGCAAACTTTGCTTAGAATCAACGGGGAGTGAATTCCCCTTTCTTTCCCTGCTCCAGAATTCCAGTTCAGAGGGATCTCTGTCCAGCCAGATTCAGCTGTGCTGTAAGTACTGCCTCACAGGCCTTTTATAATTAAAAGAACAAAGAGGAAATGCAGTTAAAAGATCATCCTGGGTGGTTTTAATTTTAACAAACAGCCCCAGCTGTCCTTTTGAACTTGCTGCATTGATGTTGTGTAAATAGCTTTTTTTCTTCTTCCTCCCCTGAAAGTATAAGGTTTAATGCAATTAATATAATTTCTGTAAGAGGTCACTTGGCCAATGTGGTGCTTTGATGTAAAGAGGATTTGGGGACTTTCTGGGTTTTTTTGAGGAGATGCTGAATTGTACCCAGTAATTGAGTGGCTTTGAAATTACCTAAATGGTATCTTTTGGTAGCATCTTCAGGGTTCTCAGACACAGCAGCTTGCTTAGCTTTAAAGTTCTCTTTCCCTTCATCTGCCTGACTTTTTCCTTCTATTATTAGTTTCTTCCACTGTGGTTTTTAAGGAAAACTTCCTCCTTCTCCCCTAGTTTTGATAAAAAAGGTGTATCAAAAGCAGTGGCAAAGATTTGTCGTCTTGTGTTGGGAAATTGTGAAAGTGGGATTAATTAAAAGCTTTTGTCTGACAATTGTTCTTAAATGTTTATGGGCGAACTGCCTGGCAGGGCTCTAAAATTCATGGAAGTTGTGGTCCCCAGAAACTTTCCTGTAGGAAGAGAAGCTTTATATTCAGTTTTTCTGCGTTCAGAGGTGGCAGGTGCCCTTCACTAATGCATCAGTGGAAACATTCCAGTCTCTTATTTGGTTTCTGGCAGTTAAACCCACTCTGCTTTGGATTTTCCCCATGCCCCAGGACTCTGCTGTGTTATCTGCCCCCCCTCCCCATCAGCTCTGCACCAATATTAGACAACACTGTAATCTTCTCAACTATTTCTTTTACAGGAAAAAGTACTTCAGCCACCCTAATTCATACAAACTAGAGCCATCAGGCTGAACAGACCATTGATTTGATTTCCTGCCTCATTTCTTGTCTTTAAGGTGAGGGCATATTTTCCACCTCAGTTTTCTTTATAGAGTTTACCATATATCGATGTTTTATTACAGCAGTTCTTTGTCAGAAATTGGAAGAATAAAATCACAAAGCAGGTGTTCTGCTTTGGAGATGAAGGCCAGTGCTTTTCTCTCATCAATATAACCTTTCTTTTTCAGTTACTCTTCCAAATATTCCTATTACACTCATTTGCCTGGCACAGACAGCCTGACTGCTTCCATGCTGTTCCCAACCTTTTTTAACAGGAAAACTGATGAAGCAGCTGCTGCTGTAGTGTGTGCCTCGAGCCCTCAGCAGTCAGGGTAATCCTTTAAATTTGGGCTTGTTGGAGATAACCAGAAAGTCACTGAGTGCTTTCAACATCTGATTTTCAAAGTTTTCCCTTCCCATCCCTTTTGCTTGGAAAAAAAAAACAAAACAAACCTTCTGATAACACCTTCAACAAAATTTGGGCTAAAAATGATCTCCCTTCAATGCATTAGTGATCTTTGTTTGGGCAGTGGTGGTTTTCATGTATCTCAGTTTTGTATTCCTGGTTTAAAACATTTGAAGATGTTTTCTGTTGGTGTTTTCCCCACTCTCTTTAAGTTATAGTGGTGGAACTGATATCCTGAACAGAAGACCAAAAAGAGCATCTGAATTGCTGCAGTTCTGTGATACATTTGTTGCTAACAGAACAAACCTAGTGTTGAAAGGTGTTTATTATTATGAATTCAGCTTAATGTAACTCTCTGCATGATCTTTAAGGTCCCTTCCAACCCAAACCATTCCATGATTTCTGCCTTGATACAAATAACAATGGACAAATGATGATGTTCATTTTTTCCTTTCAGGTTTTATTTTTATTTCTTCCTGTGCCTGTTGTAAGGATGTCTGATCCCTGCCCAAATGTCGAGGGATTTGCATTGAAAAATTGTCTTTCCAGTCCATTTATAGAGAGAGAAAAGAAGGAGGGGGAAAATGACAGATCAGTTTATTTTTTGGAGCTTCTGGGGTGAGTCTTTTTGTGTACATTAACTTTTGGTAACCTGATTTTATAAAACATAAATCCTGGGAAGTGGCTTGTTCTTGTGCTCAAAATACAGACCAACTTACCTGGGAGTCCTTGAAATATTTCAGCTGGCTTCTGTTAGGCTGGCTGCCAGACTTTGTTATTTTCATGTAGAAGAGCCACTCCTCTGAGTCAGAGAAACCCCACAAAGTCCTTTCTCAGCTGGCTTTGCACATGAGGATGTCCAAAGATTGGACAGTGAAAATTGAGGTTTTCTTGTTGATGTTTCTTCTCAACCAGCAAGGCATGACTTCCTCTGAAAACACTGCAACGATCTCTGCTGCCTGCTCCAGAGCAGAGCTCTGTTTTACCATTTGATTTTACCCTTTAATAGACTTTAAGATGCTGTCATTTGCTGCATTTCATTTGTAAAAATTAGGAGTTGTTCTTTCCTCCATCATAATATAGCTTACATGCATCTCATTTAATTATCAGGAACACATAAACCCAATTAGTTTTAATTTATCCAGACCATTTGCATCAGAGACAAATACATCTGTCTTTTTCATTTCAAAAATGAATTCTGCAAATTGCAAGCCATCAACACAAGGGCATTTCTAAATTTTTGGTCAAGAGAAGTGTTCCGTGACTTTCTACTTAATTAGGATTAATTAGGTTGTTTAGTATGCTTATGCTTTTGGTAAGGGATGGAAACATAATAATCTACTTTATGTTAATAATACAGATCAGTTAACAAGCCCAAGGAATGGAAGCCTCCAAAAAGAAAACTGATTTTCCATATATTGAGGGATGTAAAGACCCTCACAGAAAAACTGTGATTTATTTCAGTAAAACTGAGGGATTTCAAATGCTGATTTCCAAAGGAACTACAACAGAGAGGTTGAGGAACAAATACTCAGCAGAATGAACTGTGAAACCTTGCTAGATTAGAATTAGATTCTATTTTAGTTTAACTAAAAAGTCTGGAAATAAACCCCAAACCTAAAAGAAACACCTCAGCAAATCCTTCAGGATGTGGCCCAGTGTGTGTCTATCACGTATTTCTCTGAACATAATGCAATACAAATTACCCAGTGTTTGTGTTGAAGAATACAAACATCATTTTTAGTTGGTTATTTTTTGGAGAGGAGCAGCATTTCTTGTGGTACTTCTACTTTTTTTCTAAAATTCATTTTACAGGATGAAACAGTGTAAAACTCCATCAATTTGTTTTGTTTCCCTTTGTCTGCTGCAGTTCTTCCCTGTGTTAAATTTACTGCAGATGTGCTGATTTTTGGTTAAAGGAACTCTACTCTCTTGGGAGAGGCCTTCCATGATTTCCTGCTGTAGCAAGTTTTTCTGTGCCATAAAATAATGGCAGTGGATGCAGAACTCTTAAATAAACATCTGCACAAGGATGGAGAGGTGATCACTGTGAGCTGGGAATCATGCTTGGACCTACCAAAATTCTGTTTATAACCTTAAAGTGCTGTAAATTGGGAAATGACTGAGAGGAATGAAAATATACCAAAATACAGCAGCCCATGGTGTGTGGTGCCCACAAACCATTTCTACCAATGCTCCCTCTGCACCAGAGCCTGGACAATTATTTTATGTTTTTTATTGTAAGTTTGAATCATTTATACAGGGAAAGCTGAAGAGAAGTTAATTGAATGTGGCTCGGTTTGAAAAATGTGAACACTTTTCTTAAAGTGCTCTGAAACAGCCTGGAAAAATCATGCTCTGTTGCATTATTTTTGTCTGGCTACTGGAGCTTGCCAAATACAAATATACTTTCTCCTCTACTATATTTAATTTTCCTACTTATATTACATTAGAGTCACTATTAAATTATCAAATAGATACATCATATGTTGCTTGAAACACAGCTGCTGTTATTTGCATTTAGCTGTTAGTGCTGTAAAACCAGGTTTTATGGTCACAATAAGAACACCAGCTACAAACAGAAAGAACAAAGAGCCTTTTTTTAAAAAATCCCAGCAGCTTTTGAGGCAGAGAGGTACCACATCATCTGGCCTAATTCCAATTCTTGGGCTTGCACAGGTTATTTCTCTCTTGGCCAACCTGTTAATGAAGGTTAAAGCCTCATTCTGCCACATGTTCTTTGCAGGTGAGGTGATCTGAGCTTCAGAAACGCTGGACCTCAGAATCAGGTGAGAAAGGAGTGAGAGAACAGAGTTCTGACAACAGTCTTTAGAACAGAAAGAGCTGCAGGTATAGATACAACCTTTCCTCTCCTGCCCGGCCCTCCCCATTTTTTCCTTCCTGTCTGGTTTTTGCATTTTTGAAGGTGACTTTTAGGGCTTGTATCCATTTAAAGGATGATAAGTCGCTTTTGTTGTGTGTTTTTTCTGCAGAAGGTCAAAATGGGAGCAGAAATGAGGGCTCTGATTACTTTTTTTTTCTACTTTTTACTACTTGGTAAAAAGCAAATATCCTGGCCTCCCCTTCAGCACAGATCATGCAAGTGGCTTAAACGTGGATGATGAAATGTTAGAACATGCAGGGCCAGCCCCTATCTGCTCTTGGTGAAGCCTGTGGGAGGCCTGCCAGGGAAAAAGCACGTCCTGTTCCCAGTGACATTGTTGCTGTCACTGTTTCAATGACTTTGGAATCCATTTTATAAAATGTCCTTTCTAATGCAGAGTCTTTGCTCATCCCTGTAATGGATCCCAGTGCCTGCCTCTGCTCACTCAGTGGAACAGCCAGGATTTGCAAAGAGGGGCTTGGAGTGCCAGGAGCTGCACTCCTGTGGATGGTTTGTTAAGAGAAGAGCTCCTGGAAATAATTTCCAACATTTTTCAACTGCTATAAACTTCCTCAGGTGTAGGACACAGGGTTCAGTCTAATAAACTGCTTGAGAAAGAGAGAGCTGGGGAAATAATCTTCAAGCAAGTGTTCTGGTAGAGGGAACAGACTCTAAGCCCAGGGTGAGCTGGTGGCTGGCTTGACTTCTGCTTTAAAACCTTTTTAAATTACCCAGAATTTACAACCCCCTGTCCATCTCTTCTTGTTTAAAGTTATAACTACTAAAATAACTTCCCAGACGTGCAAAATTTCATTACTAGGAAGTATTGTCATTGTCAGGCCAAAAGTTCTCACATTTTGCTGTCTAAATTCCTCGTGCTGATTTGCAGTTTTTGCAAGATTAATGTGGGTGGAAATAAAACCTTCAGCTTGGTTGTAGGTAGACAAATATTTCCCGTGCAGGAAGGTGTAGAGTTTAATAAGAGAGTGGTTAGAAATTGATCTTTTCTCCTGTGATGTAGCCAAAAGTGGGAAAACTCAAACTGGATGTAAAAGTGGCCTTCATGTGGCTCTGTTTCCCTTTCCAAACTACTTGCTGGGGAATGCTTTGAAATTTCATGGAATTAGAGTGATTTGGGTTGGAAGGGACCTTAAAAACCTTTTCATTCCACCCCTGCCATGGGCAGGGACACCTTCCACTATTCCAGGGTGCTCCAAGCCCCATCCAGCCTGGCCTGGGACACTTCCAGGGATGAGTAGTCTACAGCCTCTCTGGATTCATGCCTTGTTTGGGTTTGAGATGGGAATGGGGGAAAAAAAACCCACAACATTTTTCCATTTTGATGGAGTACAGCATCAAACTTCAATTTCCCTGTCAATATTAAGCAAGCTGATGAGATTTTTCAGCTGGAAAGCTTCATAGCCAATATGGAAAGACATCCTAAATCCAAAACCCATCCTAAATCATTGCTAAATCAAAATAGGTTAGAGTTTGCCCTGTTTGTAGGAAATGCAGGATGGCTCGAGCCAATAACCTGCTTTGTATGGAATATTTTTGCTTGTTTTCATTTTTAACAGAGGTATTTAAGCAATTTCAGCTGATTTCTGCTGTCTGATGAAGAACTGCTTAGATCAGGGAATGGGCTGCAGGTTTAAGGACTGGTTCAACCATGACACCATTGCCCAGGCCAAAGTTGAGACAAATTAATTAACAACAATGATAGATAACATTCAGAGTTCTGAATATTGTTGTTGCTGAGCCAGCTTTAATTTTACTAAGAATTTTTTAGGCCTGGTTGGCAGGAAACTATTTTCATGGAAAATCTTTGAAATTAGACCATAACTTGGATTTAAAGGGTCCTGGAAATCATCCTGATGTCTTACAAACTGCGTGAAAGAGAAGATTTAATGTTCTGAGGAGTTTCAAATGTTCTTCACTTCATCAAAAACCAATACAGGAATGTGATGGTTACCCTTTATTTTTTCTGAATTGCACTGGGGATGTGAAATATCTTTTCATAATTTACCAGACATTTATAACGTGCAGCACTTCAAAAGGCAGTGTTTTATAGTTATCTGCAATTCCCTTCTGCAGTACAAATTAAAACTTGCTTAACTTTCTTGGATAAGCATCACCACATAACATTTCTTATGCTGCCTGATGTCTGTTTGGAAAGTCAAAATAGCTTCCTAGAGAGTATTTTTCATGTTAATCTTTCTACCTGAATTTATTTGGCAGCGTAATTCTGTGTGAGTTGATGAGTTTGCTTGTATAACTTATGTGTACAACGCTTTGAATATACCAAAAATCTCCAAGTAAACCATTTTCCTTCCTCTTCCCTCAAGCATTTGCTCCTGAACCTGAAAAAATTGGGATGTTCAACTCCTACATTAACATCTCTCGTGTTTACATTGTTCCTACAAGGGAAAGCTGCAGGAATAAGAGCTGGGAGGCAGCACTAGGACCAGACTTGTGGCACAGCATGTGGGGAGTGCTTGGAAAATCACACCAGACAGACAATTTACAGCAGTGGGGGTTATTTTTCACTCCAGGACTTTGATCTGGCTGCAGGGTGTTTATCAGGACTGCTTTGTATGGCATCTACATTTAATAAGGCAGCTGAAGAATGATGAGGCTGCTTTCCTGACAATTTTCTAAACAAAATAGAATGCTTGCTGCTCAACAAAAGCTTTTTTTTTTCCCATTTAGTCAAATATCAGAAAAAGAGATAACTGCAGAGTTTTATTAGTTGCAGATTACTTGCCCAGACAGCTGTGCTCTCAGCATGTCATCAAGAAAACCTGGTCTCAGAAGCCAAAGCAGCCTCAGAAGCTGATCAATTTAAACACAGAGCAAAAGTTGTGGGCCACTCCGAGGTATTAAGGGTGTTAAATGATCTGCCAAGGCACGGGGACATCACTGTCACAGCACTGCAGTGATTCCTGCTCGTGCTGGGATTCTGTTCCTGCAGTCTGCAAAGGCAGAAAGCAGCTCAGTAAGGGCAGGGATGTTTATTAACAGTTCATCCAGGGAGAGAAGGGAAGATGTCTAGGGCTGGCTGTCCTTTCCAGGTAAAGTCTGTTGGGAAGGAGGGGGAAGAGCTCCACTGAAAAACTGAATCCCGAATGGCATCTCCCTTGTGTTCTTCCTCCAAAACAGGCAGCAAGGCCAGCTTGGTTGGGGCTTGGAGCACCCTGGGCTGTGGAAGGGGTCCCTGCCATGGCAGGGTTGGGACAGGATGAGCTTCAGGTCCCTTCCAACCCAAACCATTCCGTGATTCTGTGGATAATGGTCTTGGAAAGGCTGAAAGGGGTGAGCAGGTTTGTTGCTCTTCTCCTGGGAGCCCCAGTTCTGTTTCCAACGTTGTTGCCTGTGCTGTTGTTGTGTGACCCTGTCCTGAAAGGCTCAGTTCCCCCAAAGGGTGACAGGCCTTCAGTCAAAGCACCTTTAAAAATGTCTTCTAGTTTCCTGAATTGTCTCTGTGTGAATGTAAAGAAGCAAAGGAAGGGAACTAAGCCTTGTGAGGCTTGGCATGAGCTTTGTTTCAGGTGAGAATGTTCTCTTTGTCAATTTGGAGTGATTTTCAGAAGCACAGTACGATTTCAGTGTTGGACAGCAGGATTTGAGTCAAAATGAGACATTAAATATGGATATAGGCTCAAACTTAAATTAAATGTAACAAAGAAACACTCTTGGATTTTCTTTTTCCTGACAGAAATAGCATAAAGGAGCTGGATGCCTGTTACTGGCAGCATTTATTTTCTTATGGTGAGGTTAAGTTGGACGTGAGTGAATCCTCCACTGGCAAAGCTTTCCCGTTTCCAAGTGTTCTGCAGCCCCTGCAGCACTGCAGCTCAGGATGCTGAGCACGAGCTGGGTGATGGTGCCCATTTCACTCATGCCAGTGACTGTTTCCAGGGGCTCAACAAGTGCTTGAGGAAAAACATTCTGAAAATTCTAATTATCCTGGTTGGTGCTATTGCTATTTCATCTTAATCAAAAAAAAAAAAAGCTTAATGTCTCCTTTTGGTGGCATCCACTCAATATTTGACTCTTCATTTTGATTCAAATTCTGTTGTCTTATAATTCACAACTCAACTAAGCGTTTCTTTTCATGAATGACACCCAAGGCTTTGTGCCTGCAAGTATCACTGCATGAAGTGGGCTATTTAAAGCAAAATCTGTTTGCTTCCAAGAGAAGAACAATGCTCTGAGTGTGAATGATATGTCAAAATGTCATCCAAATTGTCACCTGAATGTGGCAGCTGCTCCATTCTGAGGTTCACATTAAATGAAAGATAACTGAGGAGTGTTGTAGCCGGTTTTGTTTTGCTTAGTGAAGGTGTTGGTTTGATTAGAAATGCTTTCTAATTCTCAGGAATCCTCTTTGACAGTAAACAGCCAGCCTTTTACCTTGGTTTCTGAATAAACTGCCTGTTGCCAAAATCTCCTGTGCAAAGTATTCTTGTGGGTGTTGGACCTGGCCCCGTTTCCTCCCACGTTCTCCTGTGCTCTCTTTCCATGTTCTCTAACCAGCCTGGCTCCCTCTCCTTCAGTGGAGCTAATCAAGGTGCAATCTATTGCAAGGTAAAGCAAATAAGTATTTGCAATTCCTTCTCCTTTTCCTGTATCCTCTGTTCCAGGAGGCATTTAGTCCTTGCTCCTCAAACTCTGCTTCTTGTCCTCCATCTCTTCTTGCCCTCCCTGCTGCAGCTGGTAATGAAGTCGTGGAGGGAGAGGAGACAACAAAAACCTGTGGCTCATTGCACAGCAGAGTTGGACTTTAATGGTGAGTTTTCTGATTTTGGCACTTTTTACAGAAATTTCTGGTCTCCAGGACTGAGGTATCCAGGCCTCTTCCCCCAGCCCAGCCCTTGCTGCAGCCAGGGGAAGGTTCTGCTGATTTTATCTGGATTCCCTGCTGGTCAGCAGTGCCTTGACCCCTGTCCCTCAGCAGGCTCCTGGCTCCAGCCTTTGTTTTGTCCATCAGGGCCCCTCTTTGGCTGGCAGCCCCCAGCAGGGAGCTGGTCCCTTCCAAACACTTGGGATCATCTCAGGTCAGGAAACCCAAATACTCAATTGCTGTTCTTTGGTGTGTGGCAGCCGGGAACTAAAATCTCCTGCAGGATGCACACAACACAATTCTTCTGTATCAATCCCAACTTCAGGTATGTCCATTTCCATCCAATGAGGGGGATTTACTTATTTTAGCTTATTAAAAATGCAGCATCCATTACACAAAGCCCTAATAAAATTAACTTGAGTTCCAGGATATGTTTTAGAAGATGAGGGGAGCTGAGAAAGGAAAAACAGAGAGAAAAGCAGTGTAAGTTTAATTGTACAGATGCAGAGTGCGTGTGAAACTGAGGGGCTTTTGTGTATTTTTTATAGGGGAATTAGACTTAAAATGGAAAGATTACATATGGCAAGAGCAAGGATGTATTTATAGACGCTTAACCCTGCGTTCATGTGTTTTCAGCTGGTATGTGTATAAAAGTAAATGGCTTAATAAATGTAAATTATTTGTAGCACGATTTTGGGCTAGAGAGCAGCTTTAGTATTATGGTTTTGGTCAGATTCCCTTCTGTTTCTTCACATAACCCAGCCAGAATGATGGCAAAACCCCACAAAACCAGGCACCACATCTGTAGCTGAGTTTTTCTAGGCAAATGATCTTGCAAAATGTGTTTTCTGTAGGGCTTGTTGGACTGGGTTGACCTTTGTAACAGCTTTATTCTCCTCAGCATCCTCGAGTTTTGAGACAAATCAATAAACTGAGCAGGAACACTGCACAAAGACCAGATGGTCTTCACCCAGTACTTGTGAGGGAATTAAAATGTGAAATTACGAGCCTGCTGCTGGGGGACACCACTTAGATGTGCCTGGGTGCAGAAGGAACAGCAGGGAGGGACTCTCACTCCAGCCTTTGTTTCGGTGTGTAGCTGAATTCAAATCTGACTTAGTACAGCATAAAAAAACTAAGGTGCTCAGAGGAATGGACAAACATATGTTGGGGAGTTATCTCTGTCACTTTTATGAAGATAAACAGTACCTGGAAGATTTTAGGAGAAGTTAACAAGTATGTGGATCACATAATTTACATATAATGAAAAGATTTTTCCAAAAAGCCTCTTAAAAATTATATAAGGGCTTTTTAGGAAATTGAACAAGCAGCAGATTAAAAATCAGGCTTTTTAGGCATTCATAACATATTAAAAAAGAAGAGGAACTGAAGGACAGGTTTTCATGTGGAGGCCAGTTCCAAGGCCTGAACGAATGTGGCCTGGGCAAGGACATAAATAGGTGACAATTTGCTGCTGATGCAAAATGACTCCTAATATTCTAATTAAAACTGGCTGTGGGAGCTTGCAGAAATTCTTGTGTGATGGAGGAAACAGAATATTGATAAATGAATGGCTGGCTGTGGGTGGGAAGGAACCTTGGTCAGTCATGGCTGAGGTGTGAATTTGCCGGCTGGGAAATGATCATTGCCTGTGTTCCCTTGGAGGTGTGGCTGAGTGGCAATCAGGCTGCCCCACATGGAATTCCTTGTTGTCCTGGGTTGCAGTGTGCTCTATTGCCATCTCCACGAGCTGGTGAAACCAGGTGGGGTGGTGTTCCTTGCCTCCTCCCTCCGGGCTCTCTCCTGTTAATGGCCCATCAAGGCCTTGCCCCATGACTCATAGATAACTCGCTCCTGAACGATCCCTGCTAATGGGCCAGCTGTTGGAACCAGGTGGGGCAGGGTTCTTTCTCTCTCCCATGACCCATCCTCCCCTCAGGGGGATATCTTCTGTTAATGGGCCCATCAATGCCTCACCACATCACTGACAAAATTACACCATCCCATTGCGAGATGCTCTGCCCAGAGGGAGGAACCCAAGCATCCCATCCTGGATATAAGATGAGATTTTGAGCATCACAGGCAGCCTTTCCCACTGGATTCTCAGAGGATGAGAGCTACATAGCCACCACTGGACCTTCTGAGGAAGACCAAACCCTTCTACAGGATCACCACTTCAACAGAATCACATCCATCGCTCCAGGAGGACTGCAGCCATTTAATGGGACTGCTACCACCACCCTGACCGACAGGGTGTCAGGTTGTATCCTGACTCTGTCAGTTTAAACCACTGTTTTCTGCCTCTACTTTTAATTTTCGTATTAAATTGTTATTCTGACTTGGTGTCTCCCACTGGTTTGTTTTCCAACCAGCACACTTGTGGAGCAGAGTTAGGCCACACAGTGCAGTACACAGCTCACTGGGAATGGAGTGGTGGAAGGAGAATTCAAATTCCCTGCCTGGTTGGGAAGAAAATTCTCCATGAAAGGCCTCGTTTTTGCAGGCAGCACATGATATTTTTTTTGTTGTTGCTGGTTAATTTCTTTTTGCTATTTATAGCATGTTTGGGAGGTGCTTCTATAACCTCACTGCTCTAAGAGTCAAGTTGGAAACTTTGTTCCACTTCTAGATTAACTTTGGCTCTAATTTGGCTGTCAGAAATGTATTTATTTCTAAAGAGCATTTTTAGTTTAAAAGGATCTTCTCTCTCCATCAGTGCTTTTCTTTCAAGCCATTGTATCTAATGAGAGGCAACAATTAAAAGCCCACATTAAAACTTTGCTAAACTGATCACAGATAGTGTCTGGCAGGAGATCCCCCTTGGTCCTTAGAATAGGATGTGACTAATTCACCTTTTTATGGTTCCAGCTGTGTTTGCTGTAAAAGCTACAGTAGCTCCATTGTTAAGTAATGTAATTAAATTTAGGAGAGGTTTAATGCAGCCAATCCATGGGATGAGGCAAATGACTCCTGAGATTCCTTGAAGATTGACTGTATGATGCTCATAAAATTCCTTCTTTGTTTCAGAGCCTGTATGACTTCACATAGATGTGAAATCTGGCACTTGGCAGAGCCAGAAGGAAACATCTGGATGCTTTTGATCAAAGATGCTTGTGGAAAATGAGACTGCAGAGCACCAAGAATGGCACAGTTTGAGAAAGAGAAGGAAAGAATGAAACTCTCCTCAACAGAAGTTGGTAAATTTGGGAGGAAATTTGCTGTGTAGTTTCTTATTCCTCCAATAAAGCTTAATGCTTGCACAGAACATTCAGAGAAGTTGTTTTAAATACTGGGGTTTGAAGACAAGGCACTGAAGCTGAAATTTATCTAAAATTAAGAAAATCAGCTGCAGAATGGTCTTCTGCAATATGTGGCAGAACTTTGAGTTAGTAAATGGGAGCTGAATAATTTTCTCACTATCCAGTGTTCAGCTTTCTGCAAGAGTAAATAATTTCTTTTAGTAGTAGCTGAGTAACTGGAAGCACTCTGTGTCTGTGCTAAAGGAGTGGTTTATCTTACATTGGTTTTTGAGTGCTCTATTGTGGTACAAATCTAAAGCTATTCAATAAGATATGAAGAATTTGTGTATTTTTTTTCAGGGATGTGATTTCTGTAGTTTCCTAAGCACACAGAAGAGTGGAGAGGACCTTCTTTGCCCATTTGCTAGAGAACAGTTGATATTACATTTGACAATCCCATAATCCAATTTATATCCAGTTTGCTGCTGGCCACCTGCGAGCAATTTTATTTTGTGGCTTTTTGTTTTCGTCTTGAGAGCACTCATTTGTCTATGGAGGATGATTCCCTTGGACTGGCTCGGGATCTCGGGCCCACCACAACATCTGGGTACTTAATTCAGGCATTTGGAGTTACTGAATCCTGATTTTTGGTAGGAGTTTGTCTGTAGGATGAATACTGCACTCAGAAAATTGCTTTTCATGCTGTGGTGTTTGCTACCACTGTCCTGTGAAGGTGAAGTTGTGTCCCAGTGCTTGCAAAATGAAAAGTAAAGTAACCAGACTGGCTGACTGCTCTTTTAGGCAGTAAAATGAAACAGTCCTTAGCTCCTGGTGATGGTATTAGCAGTGTTTCCTTGTTTTTTAATAATCCAGACAAAATTATTTTATTGGTTCAAATTTCTTCTTGGGGGTTTGGGAGGCAGTGACTGTAATGTGGTCCTGGTCCTCTGATGTCCAGCTCAGGTATTCACATTTTTCCCTTTGTTCAGTGAGTATCCCAGGCCCTGCAGAGCCAAGGCCAGCAGGATGGTGGGGAGCCTCTGCTCTGGCTCTTTTTCATCAAATTCAAACACTTCAGCTCTTCTGCCTGCTCAGGGCTGGGCTGAGGTTGTTGTGAGGGCAGTGGGTGGAGGGAGGTGGTAAGATAGCACAGAGGGTTGTTATTCCATTGAATATCCCGCTTTATCAGCTCCTGCTTGGCCACACAGCCCCTCTGAGTTACCTGTTGCCCTGCTGGCCAAAAGTATTCCTTATTTATGTGTAAATTTTTGGGTTCCTTTCATAGCCAAACACATCTGTCTGTGGATGACTCCTCAGGGTTCTGGTCTGGCCTGTGGAGGTGTGAGGTGGGTGTGACATTTGCCTTCTGAAAGCTGAGATTTGTGGCCAGTACCTAATACTGAATTCTCTGTGTCTAACCTGATCTTGTGCACAAATTCTCCTTTCTCTGTGACTGAGCTTCTGTGTATAACAGAAATGGGGGGATTTCAGAGTGAGGCTTTTGTAAGTATTTTATATTCAGATTCAGGTACAATAGCTGAAGTGTCTGAGCAAATTGATAAAATTGAACTTTAAAGGTGGTATTTGAGCAGAAATCTAAATTCTGCTCTCTCACCCCATGCACTGTTGAAGTGGTTGATGTTGTGTTTATATATAGGTAGCACCTAAAGCAGAGGTGAAAAGCTGTGCTTGGACTTTCCTGGGATGAGATGATGTTTATGAGGGCTTAATTAATTACAGAGGCGGAATTTGCATGTGCACTTCTTTAGATCAGTGATGCATATTTTCATGGTGGATTTTGAGTGTTGAGGTGGAAGTTGAGACTCTGTCTTGTGAAAAGAAAAATTAAATAAAAGGAAGGAGCGTGACCTGAATTAAATAAGTTTATTCTTATCTTGAATGAGGAAAAGAACAGGGACTGCTTGGAATTCTGCTCTGACACAAAAATTCCCCACAGACAGACAGTGAAACCTAAAAGTCCCATTCCTGAAAAAGTCGTGGGATGTCCTGAGTTGGAAGGAGCCCACAGGATCATCGAATCCAACTCCTGAGCCTGCACAGGACAGCCCCAAAAATCCTGAGAATCCACAGGATCCTGTACCTGAGAGCATTGTCCAAACACTTCTTGAGCTCCAACCCAGCCCTTTCCAGCATCCACAGTCCAAAGCCTCAAAACAAAGAGCAAAAGGAAGCAAATCAAAGTGTAAAGGTCATTTCACAGCACAGACAGAGGCCTGAGCATGCTCTGTAAGTTCTGATTTCCTGTGTGTAACCTGCTAAACTGCCCTAAAATGACGCAAATATGATCAATTTAATACGTGCTCCAAGAGTCAGATACCTGGGAACAAATTTTCCCCTTTTTATTTCACCACTGCTGCTTGAGAATTCTGCACAACCTCTTTCCTGGCTACAGTGAAGGATGAGGAGAGGGCAAAACCTGTACCTGGCTCTTCAGCAGCATGAGGCACCTGGAACAGAGGGAAAAAGTTGGAAAAATAATGGAAGCTGAAGCAGCAACACGTTGGTGATGGGGGAGCCACAAAGGGGCCTCAAGGCAGCCCAGCTACCTGATAGAAAATCAGCCACAGCCCTTCAGGTGCTGAAGCAAATGAAAAATCCACTGCCACAGACAACATTGGATGATGTGGGATGGACAGCTCATGCCATCAGTGCTTAAAAATTTTGCACTCATCTGTCGCTGTTGTACAGGGGATGGTGAGAAACAACACAAAGTCCGGTCTAGGAAGAAAAGGAATTATTTATTAGTTTACAGACTGGTTTATATATCTTAGTTCGCTTGAATGGTACAAGGCCATTGGTCCCTGACCATCCACCTCCCAGAGTGGCTAAATCCTACACCACCCATTTCAAAATATTTCTCTGGTCAGTATCACAACAATACTGCATAACAATCTTGCACCTGCAAGATAAAGGGATTAGTTTACAGAAACTTTTAACTGTTTTCAGCCAGTGTCTGTGGGAAAGCAAAGACTTTCACACAGACAGAAGCAGAAAGCTGGAAAATCTCTGTGACCCATCTTTCAGCGTCCACACACATCCACCCCCATGCTTTTATAGAAACACCCATTTGGACACTTGGCTGCATCAACAGTGATAGCCCTCGGTGAGAGCTCTCCCGGGGAGTGAGCTGTGGGTTTGGGTTCCCCAGAAGCACAAGTTTGCCTGACTTGGTATTTTTTAATGTGTTTTATTTTTGCCTTCCGTGTCTGATAGAATTGTTGAAATGAATGATGTCGTGCAGCAAACTTTGGGATGCCTAGGGCAGCACTCAGACACGCTGAGTGAAAATATTAAAAACCTGTCAGGTGGGAAAGGGCTCCTTCCTTTCTAAAGTGCCAATGTTTTATACACTGCCAGAAACACCTCTGCTTCTCCTGTGCTACCTCGGCTGGTACTGATGAAATTTGGTTTTCACTCACCCAGCTCCAGTCATTGCTTAAGGGCCTGAAGGAGATGATTACTTAAGAAAGGGAGCAATTTAAGGGAGGTGGAATGTGAGGAGCTTTCTAAGGAAGAGGTAATGGAGTTGGTTTTAACTCTTGCTGTGACAGCAAAAAAAGTTTGCCTTTCCTTTAGAGGAGGGGTCTGTGTCTATCCAAAATACCTGTGCATCTTCCTGACTTATTCCAGCTTCTCCAGTTCCGTTGGTGTAGGGAGTGAGGAAGTAATCCTGATCTCTTCCAGGAGTAGCCACAACATTTCTGCCTTGTTGTCTCTCTTCATTTCTCATCTGATTTAGAAAGAACCATCTGTGAGTTTGAATAAACATTTAAGTGCAGGGAGCTATAAAACCCTGTTTTATGGCTGGTAACTTTTTCTGGTGACTATTTATGTTTATTCAGAGACTCAGAGGGAGCTCTACAGAGGCTTTCTGCTGCCAGCCTGGAATGGTGGCAGTCCTAAGGCTGGTGTCAACCTTATGGTGTGCTCAGAGTGGCGAGAGTGGCTGATCCGTGCAAATAAATGTCATCTGTGCAGTTTAGCAAACAAATATGTCTGGGGCAGACACAGCTTGAGGTCAAGTTAGTTGAGAAAATTTTATCCTGAAGCAATAGGTTAAATGAATGGAAGTGACTAAAGGCAACTCCAAGAGCTGTTTGTTGTGTTATATTTAGGCCCGAGCCCAGGTTTTAGGTATTTGCTCCTGATTTTATCCCAGTGTTGAACACGGGAGAAGAAACCTTACAGGGTCTTTCCCCTCTGGTTGTGGAACTGTTACTGCCTGAAAACAAAGTATAAATTACAATATTAATTGTCATTTTATATTGGGAAATGTAATGAAGGCTTTTTTTAAAGTGACTCGAGATTTTCTATCCAATCCTTTAAAGAAAGAGGCCTCTTCTTTGAAGCCTTTCATGTCATTAAACTCTTCCTTAACTGCAGTACCTAAAGGTGTTAAGGGAAGAGAACAGGAAAAAGAGGAGCTGGTTCTGCCATTGTTTGGTTGAAAAGGAAAATGGAAATAGTGTGTCAGGCTTTGAGGATTCAAGAATATAATATTGAATGAAGGAGAGTTCTGCAAATGGCTTCTGATGTTGAAGGTGTTGTCAACCACAAAAGCTGTGCCAGAACTTCTCAGAGCATTTAATTTTGAGGAAAAGAAGTCTAGAAAAAAAGAACATTCCTCCCTTAAGCAGAAGCAAAGTGTTGAGTACGTTTTCAAGAGGAAAGATTTCACAGCATCAGTGCAACAATGCAAAATCAATAGGAGATTCTGGAGATGCTCCTTTCTGTAAATCCAGCAGCACCACAGGGAAAAAAGTGCTGAGCCTTTGAAAACTGTAACAATCACTGCCTCTGAAGGCATGTTAGCAGCATGGATGTAGCAATTACAATAATCAGCTTTGCTTGGAAACTTGCTGCTAGCATGACTTGCTGCCATGACTGCCATGAAAACGTTTATAAATTGCATCCTGAAAGACTGGCATATGGAATTCCAGAGTTTCTGTGCTGCATTTTAAACAATACTTATTGCCTACACACACAAGTGTGGTTATGCAGCACTTAAAAATGATCTCTAATCGAATTCCTGCCCATGGCCCCCATTTAAAATGTTTTTGTTTTTTTGGTTTTTTTTGGTTTTTTTCTGTAGGTGTCACTATAGCATAGCAGATAGAAACCACTTTCCTTAATGAAAATGTAGAATCCCCACAGATCAGGAGGAAGCTGTAATCTGGTTTTCTGTGCCATGGTTGTCATATCAACAATGAGGTTTCCCAGCAACTAACAGAATATTTTATAGATTTATTTACTTATCCTTTTTAATAATGAACCTGATACAAGAGATTTTTTTCCCCTTTATAATTATATAGCAATTGAGAAAGACTTCCCAAATAATTTACATTTTGTTGTCGTGTTAATACCAACAGTTAAAATGAACCTTGTTAATAAAAGGGAAGATAGTAGGATTCATGAGTGCACCAAAATGGAGCCGTGTTACACTGCAAGACTTTTTGTATTTCTACTTAACTGATTGCTGAAAGAATAATTTGTGGATATGGATTTGATGGTGTTGCTTTTTGTGGCTGTTCAGGATGGAAACTTGGCGTGGCTCCCCTTGGTGTGTGTTGTTCTCTCTGCTTAGTCTGTGCAGTTATGTAATATCTGAAAGTATTGAACAGGGCTTGCTTTTAAAATTAGGATTGAAGGAGTTGCCTTGAAACCTGCCTTTTACTGCCAGTATTAATCATGGAATCCTGGAATGGTTTGGGATGGAAGGGACCTTAAAGATCATCTCATTCCACTTCCACACCTTCCACTATCCCAGGTTGCTCCAAGCCCCGTCCAACCTGGCCTTGGACTGCTACATACTCCAGCCTAAGTAGAAATTCCCACCTCCAAAGGAGCCAGTTGCTGGTAGTCTGGTGGTTAAGGCACAGCTTTTGTCCTTGCTTTCAAAAAGAATTGGGAATTTGGCACTCTGTCCTTGTGGCACATTAATTTGGCATGATTTGCCTTGCTCTTCATTCTCCTGCTCTGCAGTGTGTCAGCAGCAGCAGGGAACCGTGTGGTCTTGAATCCTCTGGAGGATGATTGTTTAGACCTGTTTTCCCTTCCCTGGAGGGTTGTTTTAATTGTTAAGCCATTTTCTGATACTCTGGCAATCATTTAAAGCCGATCCACTCCCTCTTGTCTGGTAGCTGTGCTTGGAACATTTGGGGTCTCCAGGCTGTTAAGGGCCCCTGTGCTTAATCAGGGGGCTGGGATTTATTCATCTGCTCCTAAGGGTTGGATCCTTCAGATGCAGCCTTAAAATCTTCCAGGCAAAAGGGGAGACTTGGTGAATTTCTCACCTAGGCAACGAGTGAGGATGTGGGTGGGTTTTTTTAGGTTTTTTTGGATGGTGATGTTGATTTAAGCTCTAAAAATCCGTGCAAAGCCTTTGGGAGCTCGGCTTGGCGTGCATTCCTAATGGATCAAATTGCCAGAGATGCTGAGGGATCACACTTCCTTGGGGCTTAAATGAAAACTGGAAACCAAGTTGTGCCCTTTAGCCTCTCGAGGAGCAGGTGTGCTAGAGAGGGGTTTCTTGCACACAAACAGTCTTGGATTTCCACTCTGTTCAAATTACTGTGTAATTTATATCACACCTCCTAATAAACTCTCCCTCTGCTTCCTTGGAGAATACAGCACTTGAAGTTAATTAAATAGAGGAGCTCTGTGAAGCTCAGAGAAACTGGAACAGCTCTGATTGTCTGACTGTAGGAGATCGTCTCAAAGAGGCGTTTGGGCACTTATTAGCAAACTGGGAAATTACATGTGAAGAAGCAGGGATTGTAGATGCTGTGCAAAATCTAAGGAAAGATCTGTGTCCAGTTCTTTAAAGGGTGTTCAGGGAACAGAGAGGAAAAGAAAAACCCAACTGTTTGTTGAGCAATCAAAAGGAAGTTAATCTGTTTCATAGAAATAAATTTACTCTCTCAGTTTGGGCATAGAAGTGGAGCTTTTATTTGCACAGGACAGACTTCTAAACTAATTGGCATAGAGAGGCTGCTGGTTTATGTTGGTTTGAAATGCAGTATTTTCAGAAGAAGATGTGACAGTCACTCAGGAGCCCTTCTCCAGCCTTTCTGTGCTGTAATGACCTAGTGCCATTGGAGGAACTGGAATTGGGACAATACTCCTGCAATCCTTTGGTTATGATGCACAAATACCCAGGAAAGGAGGCTCAGAAAACCAGGGACAGCTTTTCTGCAGTTCTGTGTGTTCCTGTGGGGTGAGCTGAGAGTGACACACGTTTAACTACTTCAGGGTAGAAACAGTGTGATAAATCTGAACTTTTTAAGGGGACTCACGTGGCGACTTGTTTCAGGTACAGGTGTTTGTGGTAGCCCAACAATAAATGAAGGTAATTCTCACAGGATATTGGGTTCACGTGCAGTTTGCCATGATTATGCTCTTGTGGAGGTTTTGTTCATCTTTTTTGGACTCTTTGTGTAAGTTTTATCACTCCATTGCCCTGACGTTTAATATATAATG
This sequence comes from Edolisoma coerulescens, assembly GCA_013397115.1. Taxonomy (NCBI): domain Eukaryota; kingdom Metazoa; phylum Chordata; class Aves; order Passeriformes; family Campephagidae; genus Edolisoma; species Edolisoma coerulescens. The sequence continues at coordinate 1,037,615 of VWZW01007324.1, read as the reverse complement.
AGTGAGCTCTTTGGAGCTTCAGCTGCCCTTGCCCCATCCTTCAGCCTCAGGGACCATCATAATAAATTGATTTACAGGAGAGCCTCAGGGACCATCATAATAAATTGCTTTACAAGATTTGACACTTTTATTAATTATTTCCTTTCCTCACTTCAAGAACATGTCCAAGATTTTTCCCTTTTTTCTGACCTCTTGGCATTTGTGGGTCTCAGTTCCTACGTAGTTTAGTAGTGACATTCTAAGACCCTTCTCAATGTGTAGCCTCTACTCTGCTGGGGCTGTTTCTCCTAAGGGATGAGTCCTAGAATATAAATGAGCACAAATCCCTAGAAAAAACAAGACACAATAATCTTCATAGTGGGAGAGAAAAGAAGTTGTAGTCTAAGTACTAATTATTAGCTTTAGGCACCTTCTGATAATTTCAAGGAACCAAGATAAGTTTGTGAGTGATTCAGCTCAGCATCTCCTGGGAGTTGTGAGATCCCTTTCCTGTAAAGTATAATCAGTGCAGTGTGTGTTTGATAGGTGTGTTTTTAAGGACTGATAAATGCCATTAAAATTTACCACAATTGTTCAGCTGCTGCTTCTGTGTTAAATCTTCACTGTCTGTGACCGTCTCTCTAATAATGAGTTTATGAAGGAAACGTTTTTGAGTCTGTTCCACTCAGCCACAAGCAATAGAGTCATTTATTGTTGGCTAAAATGCTTCATCTCTGTTTGTCCCAATGAGGCTCTGAATCACTGCTGGGATGAATGCATTTGTCGTGAGTGGAAGAATAGAGTCTGCTGTTTCCCTGGGATGGAATTACCAGGCTATTATTTCTCCTGCTTCAGGACACAAATAGACCATTAGATAGGTTCAGGGATTTTTCTTCCTATCCTGGCCAGATCCTTTATGGTTTTTGAAAATATTGGATACTTCACTTGAAACGTGATATTAGTCAGTGCTGCAGAAAAAGCTGCTGGGCATTTCTTGAACCTTCATTGGTCTCAGATTCCTCCCTCTTCAGTCTTTTTACTTTATCCTCCCACCAGAGGAAAAAAAAAAGAAATTAAAAAGGATGAAATTGTATCCAATGCATTGGAATTTCAGGGGGTATTCCAAACATCCCTTGGTCTATTGCACTTTTATGGTCAAAAAGTCAAATGTGGTCATTTTGAATTGAGGGTTTTGTTGCAGAGGATATAGAATAGTGATATAATACAGTAAGGAGAAAAGAAACTAAAAAATAAGAGAGGAAAGAAATGAATAATTTATAAGAAAACACTTTCTTTAACTCATTAAAATGGCCTGGCAGTCATGGAAACTTTAGGCTTTTCTTGTTCAAAAAGAAAGCAGAATGCTTGCAAATGAACTTTTAAAAAAACTAATAAAAGGAAACTTTTCTCCCTCTAAGTTTTTTGAAAGAGAAAATTGTTAAGAAAATAGTTCAGATGGAAGTTTTTCCTACAATGATGTTTAAATTTCCATGAACAGATCACTAAGAAGAACTGAAACTATTTCAAAAAGTGACTTCACTCCTTGAATTTCCAGTGGCAGGTGAGTGATCTCAAAGACACGACAGATTTCTTTTCTACTGCTTCAAACAGATTCAAATGGTCTGGGAAGGTGAGGGAAGAAATGTGGTTTTCTGCGTGGGGCTGATTTTTGGGAATCTTTCTGTAGGTGGTACGAAGACCTAAGAAGGAGAGTTGGGAACTGATAAGAGCATTAATATTTACCAAAATTCTTCAGCTGCTTCTTTTGTGTTAAAGCTTCACTGTTGGTGTTTGTCTCTGTGTTGTTCTCTGCAACCGTTTCTTTCAAGGCCAGGAGATTTTTTAGCAATGGTTGTTTTTTCTTGGTAATTTTCAGATCTTCATCATAAAAATAAAACCTTGAAACAAAACTTTTAACCATACTCCTTTTTCCTTCAGATTTTTGGAAAATGTCAGTGGTGATTCTTTTGGTGTGGAAACCTTCCAAGGGATGGGGAGATGTGAGAGGTACAGTATCTGATTTCCCTTCTGGCATTTCTAAGTCACTTACCTGAGATTACCACACCCCCTCTAGGGCAGAGTGAATGTGATCAAATTAATATTTAGACAAATGTGGGAATGCAGAGTCCTGGCTGGGTTTTTTTTTTCCTGAAATGAGCTGTCCCAAGTGTTTCAGTTGGGCTGAAATCTCATGATTGACTCTCCTTTCCCCAAAGGAATGAATCAGACTGTGATCAAAAGATGCTGAGCATCACACCCCATCTAGTGCCAGCTGGGGGAACTCCTGGGGAGCCTGTGGGCAAGATCCTGGACAGATTATCTAGAATTCCTGAAGCAGGAAAAGGTCAGAGTGGTGCTGAACAGTAATAACTGCATCATCTCCCTCCTCTCTTAGGCTTTGCAAGCAAAGCAATGTGTTCTAAAAGGGACCAGTCCTGAGGACCTCGAAGGAGCACAGCTAAAAGCAGAGTTTGATTTTGCATCTCACAGTTTTCTGATGGGTGAGATTTTTTTGACTTTTTTTAGTTCTCCAATATTCCATAAATGCATTTTTGGGGGTATGAACCACTGATTTTAACTTCCCCTCAGCACATTTTTCCTACTCACAATATAAAGCACTGATGGGACAGGTACATGAGGGCTGCCATCCTGCAGTTATACCAAATTTTTCATCCTTTTTTTGACTGTTATTTCTGATTTTAAAAATAGTGTGAGTATATTTTCCTGCTCCTGTTGCCATCCAAATAAATGCAGGGGAAACAAACCAAAGAAGAGCTTTCCTGTATTGAAAAGAAATCTTCCAGCTCCTGTTTGATCCATCTTTGCTGTTGCAGCTCAGGCTTGCATTCGGCTTCCATCCATCACTTGAACTGGATTATTGTGTAACTGCTGTTCCTGGCTTTGCTCTACCCTTAGAAGGTGTTTTTTTTCAATCCTTTTCATCCAAATGCTGTTCAAAAATGCCCTGAGGAGCCGTTCTTGTTGCTCAGATGGGTACTCTGAGGGTTCCCTGTGTCTGTCTGGCTGTTGGATGTGGAGCAGTGCAATCGCTCAGAGCTGCTCTGCAGGAGGTGTCAGTAACCTGCTCAGCTCCAGAAACCTTGCATGTGCCTTCCAGGGTGTCTGTCAGAGCCACAGCAGCCCTGGCTGCTCCAGAAAGCTGTGATTTAGGGTTAATTTGTGTATTTCCAGCAAAGCCAGTGCATCTCCAAAGTGCTGGATTTGCTGCATGGCCCAGAGCAGCTGTGTTCTCTTCTGCATCTATTTGTGCCCAGGAAATCTCAGGCTGGAAATAAAACCACCAGTCTTGGAGCTGAGGCTGCTTCATTTGCACAACATGTCTTAGCAAGAGAAGAGACTTTAAAGCATGAAATAGTTTATAAGTGATTGCCTGGACTAAATATACTCCTTTGACAGATTTTCCCAGCTTTGTGGCTTTGTCTGTCAGGAAAGTACAAATGCCTGGAGGGCTCATCTCTTAACCCTACACACCCTTTGTTCTACTGGTTTAGAGGGAGATCTGTGCAAGGAAGGGATGATGATGGAAGGGGAGACAGGTCTTTGTCTTGTGGGGTTTTAACCGGGAGAGTAGACAATTAAAAGGATAATTGGACCTCTGTTGGTTTAGGTTATAGGGAAATCCTGTTTCAGAGTGGAGCAGGTCCCACCCAATCGACCTGGAACTCTTCCTTGCCCCTTGAGCTGTGCAGAGCCACTCTGATCCTGTTCCTTTCCGAGGTGCAGGAATGAGCAGTAACACCTGCTGGGTAAAATCCCAGCAGAGGATTTCATTCCAACAATGCACAACGCATTCCCTGGGCCCCACATTCCAGCCTGGGAGTGGCACCAAGCTCAGCTTTGCAGGAGATGGGGAGGTTGAAGCTCTTATCCAAGGGCTGGGCTCTGGATGTTGTGCCCATGATTCCTGCTGGGAATCATCCTAAATAACATGTTTGGATGATCCAGCTGTGTAATCCCAGCTCCACCCCGTGCACACCCTGGCTCCGTGGCCCGGGCATTTCACACCCCTCATGTGTTGCTAACAAGACACAGCACGATTTCATGTTCTTTGTTTTCTTATCGTGCACGGCTTTAGCTCGGAATAGAAGGACTCCTTTAAGATCAAAGATTTCTGTACGAGCAGATGATAATTAATTGAAACCTAAATCCAACTGCACAGCTATTCCAAAGGAGCTAAAACCTAGGAAACAACAAAAAGCCCCAAGATACCCTATTTATCCATTACCACGCTCTGTTTTTATCTTTAACAATGTTGCTGATGTTCATCTTTTTCCCATTGAAAGTCATTTGGGTAATGCCTGACATCCTAAATAACATCTGAGGATTTTTTTTTCAACACAGAGGACCTATATTTTTAAACTGGCCATGCACCATAATCTTTTGTAGCTGCATGAGGAGCTTATTTTTGAAATACGTGATTGTAAAATATTTTTAAGGCTTGCTCCAAACTTGTTTTGATAAACCAAAGGCCAATCAATGTGTGATTTTTTTTGTTTTTACATGCCTCTGAACTAGAAATTTTAAGTCTCTTGTGCTGCTCTTTAAAATACTGAAGAGTTCTTTTATATAAGTGTAGTCAGATTTTCTTTTTGTTGTTTTTCTGAGCCTCTTCTATTTTTTATTCCTACCAAAAGAAATCTCTTGGTTACCGAGTCTGTGGCAGCTCACAAGAATGCAGAGTTCAAATGAAATTCAGAGCTTTTACTCCAGAACTTCCCTGGATTCAGCAGGGCTCTGTGATGCTGCATAATTTTTCTAGAACAAAATGGAAATAGGAGTCATGTAGCTGGAAAAACTGACAGCACTGGTGTTTTACAAAGGCAATGCTTGTAGTCTTCGTTTCATTGCTTGTAGTCTTCACCATTTCATTGCTGGAGGGCACTGAAGACATCCTGGGCTACAAATGGTGCAGAAGTGGAAATTTTAGAGGCTCTTGTGTTCCATGGAGAGAAGTGAAACCTCTTGTTTAAGGAAAGTGAAGAAGCCACTTTAGAGAGGGGCTGGTTGTGGTATTTCACTCTGGTTTCTTGTTAGAGTGTCTCATCCTGCTCCAGTCTCTGACCACACTTCGGCCCCAAAGCGGCACCACTTGTGGTTTTCTCGTTATTTCATTACCAGCTCTAGAACCAAACTTGTGATTTCCAACTGTACGTGGATTTCCTTCCTCTCCTGTGGCAGCAACCCAAGAGAGAGGTCAATCCCCCTGCAGCTGGGAACTGCCTCAGCTCCTGCAGTTCCTGAGGATATTCTGATAAACGTGGCCTAAATCATCCTATTGATAACTGTGGGTAAATACACCTTGACAGATGCTGGAGTTTAGGGATGGCTCAGAACCAGACATCCCACACCTCCCAGTGGTTCCCAAATGTAAACAACTTCTAGAAACTGTGGCTGGTTTTCCCACTTCACTATTTTTATCTTCTGCTCTGATTATTTATTTACCTTTATGTTGTCAATAATGTTGTACGTATGTAAAATACTCAAACGTTTCAAGTCAGACCTCATCAGGAAGATGTCAGTTTATTGCTTTTGTCACGTGGTGTTTAAAGCTCTGCTATGCCTGAACTAAGGCCCAGAGCTGGTGGGATTTTTGCTGCTCTTCCTCACCTCCCCTTGCATAAAAAGGACAGACAGAGCTTTTATGCACAGCCTGTGCTTGTACTTGTACAGCACCTTGGCTAACTCGCCTTTTTCTTGGCTACAGCTCAAGCCCTTGAACTTCTGACACTCTTTTACCTCCCTGGATCTGTTTCAAGATTAAACTGTGCAGTGTGTCAGCTCTTCAACAGGAACAACCTTTACGTTTTCTCCCAGAACATGCTGGGAAGATGATTTACCTTCTGCCCTAAGTATTTTCCTCCTCAAAAAGTTTGTCATCTAAGAAAGAACAAATAAGCAGCTACCAGATAGAGCTGAAGAGTCAAAACAAATCATCTCAGACTGAACTTTATTGGCCTCAACAATTTAGCAAATACAAATGATGGTGTAAATGTGGAACTGTGCCCGGTTTGCAAACACAAAGCTTCTCTCCAGGGCTCTGCTGTCAGGGAGCATTTTCTGGGTGAAATTCTGTGATCTTGGAGATGCAGCCTGGGAACAGGTGGGAAGTGAGGCAGGAGGTCTGCAGTTAATTCCATTTCTGTTCTCTACCTGGGGACTCTCTGGGGCGTGACCTGGGACCTGTGCTCTTCCCATCCCCTCCCACAGATGCTGCCCTGGGACTTCCTTCCTCAGGAGGAGATCGGCTCCTGCAGTGGATCCTTGTAAGGGCTGGGAAGGCTCCCCAGATGGCTTAGCCCTGAGGTCCTGCCTTCATTAATGAGTATCTTCATTAACGTGACTGCCTAATTGGCCACAGACAGAGGTCTCCTACTTTTTACTTCAGCTACAGAAGGCTTTTTGGAAGGCTGGCTGCAGGTCTTGTGCCTTTCTGCCTTGTCAGAGAGGATTGCACATCATTTGCATATGAACAACCCTTTATATGACATAACAAATTTGGAGTGGGGTGAAGATACGTTTTTTCCAAAGTAATTTGCCATATTAACTACATTTCCAGGCTGTTACAGGTTTTGCAGGTCAGACCTTCTTGGGTGAGTCATGGTTTGAAAGTTGGCACCTGAAAGAGACACTCAGAGCACTTTGGAGGTCCATTTCTCACATTTTATTTCAAAGGGTTTTTGTTTTCTCTCTGTTTTTTAAAGTTAAGGGGCTTTCATTGGTCACCTTTCCTTCTAAAGACAAGTGGCTCTTTGTGCTTTGCTCTGTGAGGGTGTCAGGGCTGTTTGGGTGAGTTCAGTGTGGCTGTGACTCGTGGGCACAGCACTCCTGTGTGTTCAGTGTTCTTTGCTCTCATCCCTTCAACTTCTTCCTGGGGCTTCTCCCAGACAATCAGAGTTTTATTTCTGTCTGAACTGGGGCAGATTTTATGTGGGAACTCGGTGCTTAAGTGTTTGGCTTCTGAGCCTGTAGAAGGATCCACGTGTGGGTGCTAATGGGGAGCTGCATTGCAAAAGAACCTTTTGGGGTTTGTTGCTTCCAAGCCATCCTCCCTTTGGAGAACAGGCAATCCTGGTTATTTTCGGTATCTGAGCTATGGGATGTTGGAAATTATGTGGAATACATGTGGTCTGGATTTCAGCATGGCCTGCAATGCTAGGAGTCAGCAGTGATTATTCTCTGGTGAGAACTAGAGAATTAGGAAAAAAGCCCTGATAAAGCGTGAGCAGAATCGTCTGTGGTAACACCTGGGTTGAGAGTGCTGAAGAATTTGGGTTAATAAGCTCTGCCTGCTGGGTTACCTAGTTTTAGTCCAAATTGTTGTCTGTTCAGTGAATCCGCTGCTGAGTTTTGTGCTCCCTTCTTCAGGCACCAAAAGAGGTTAAGAAGCCCCAGGACCATTCTGCCGAATGTATTGGGCCATATTCACTGACGTGCCCTGGCTGTTTCGTGCTGCTCTGCTGATGCAAAGCAGCCATAAACCTGGATTAGTGCAGGGCAGCAGTGGGAGACTTCAGCAAAGAGACAGGACGGCTGCGGTTCGCTGTGATATTTGTTCTCTCAAACTCGCTTTTCTGCATATATTAATTGCTCAACTTCATAAAATTATAATTTAATGCAGTTCAGCTCTTGTGGGAGTCATGAGTATGATAAAGTTGTGGAATTTTTTTTTTTTAAGAGGCCTGGACTTAGGGGTAAGTCTTCATCTGTTTTAATTAGTTATTGCTCACAGCCTTAAGGGGCCTGCCCTTAGCAGTGCAGGATGAAAATGTCATATTCCGTGTCTGCAATTTTGCCCAAACTTGAGAGAACAAGAACAAGAAGGGGCACTTGCTGCCCATCTATGGAAGGGAAGAGTAAGGTTGTTTGCATTTTTTGATTGGTTTTTAGAAAGTTGTATTAATTTAGAGTCAAAGAGCATAAAGAGTGTTAGATCTCAAAGTTTGAGGTCAGCCTCGATCAGCACCTCGGGCGGAACTCTCGAGGGAGTAGGAGCATCGTGTCTTGCAGAATGAGGCTGTCACAATGCCCACCATGAAATAGTGAGCAGCTGACATTAAACAGATTGTAAAATGGAAAGCTTTATTTCCAAACTCTTAAAGTTATATATGAGCCCATTTCAAGAGGAGAATGGAGCGTGCATTGCAGGAGAAAGATAAGGCTGGGCTTGCTTCTCCCCACTACAGCACGATGTTTTATACCATCATTTTCTCCTTATTATATTTTATTTGCACTCTGTTTCAGCACAATGAACTAAATCTTGGGGGACATAAAAGTTCTAGAAGTGGCTAATAACCAACTCCTCCTGTTTGAAATGCAACATAAGTTAAGTAAACTGAGCCTAGGTAGTTAATATCTTGTTTTTCTTTGTAAGTGTAACTACAAGCCCTACTTTACAGTTGTGCACTTTGCTTGTCCAAGGAAGAAATAAGTAACAGAAGACAGAATTTAGTAACCTGAATACAGAGTAAACTCATGACCTCAGTGACTTTTGCTTGTATTCTATAATTGTTTTTTAGTACCAAATTGATGGTATTGAGGATTAAACCTCTAAAGCATTAGAATCAAGCTCTCAGTGGTGAATTTGCCAACTTCCCCCATCACACTGGATGAAATACATATTATCTTATGTGTGTGCCCTTCCAATTTTATTTAGTTTTGGAGAAATACAGTGTCTTTGAATTTACATAATTTAAAGGCAATCCACATAGAAAATAAGATTAATTATTTTGTTCCTCATGCTGCTTTTATTCTCCTTGACTACTCCCAGGTCAGATTCAATGCTGAGCCTTTCAGAGCTGAGCTTTGGGAAGCTGAGATGAACAATCCAGTGATGTCTGTAGCTCCTTACAGTCATTCTTGTTCTCTTCATATTCAAAGCATCACTCAGGGCTTGTTTATATGCATTACTGTACCTCTTTAAATTAAGGTGTAATTTAAATCAGTTTCATTAAGCTGGTCCAATCGGCTGCGCAGCCACTCTTATTGCAACATAAACTAACTTTATTTCATGTTAGTGTAAATCAGCCAGGAACATTGTCAGCTTAAAATGTAATAATCCATTAAATTAGACTAAAATTGAAACATCCTCACAGGAGTTTGTGCTGGCATGTACCCACTTAAATTAGCTGGAGCAAGTTTATGTGTACACAAGGAATTAGACATGGAATCAAGCACCTGCCCTGGTGAATTCCATTGCCTGGGGCCAGTCAGTATCAGAGGAATTGGAATTCAGGGAGAGGGAGATGTCTGAGCAGTGCCACTGGTCAGGGCGTGTCTGAGGGCCAAATCTGCCCCTGAGGTTGGTCCTTCAGCTCTTCAGTGCTACCCTTGCATTGGGTGCTGTCACCAGCCCAGAGATGCTCTGGAAGTTTCCAGCTCCCCACTTGCCAGAAGTTTCCTCTGGATTTTCCTTCTGCCACTGGTGTGGATGGAGAGGGAGTCTCAGACCAGAAGTGGTGTTTTTGCACGAGAAATGAGCTGTGGTTTATTGCTCTACCCCAGGATTTTTAGAAGGGAAACATGCAGGTGCAAAATGGTAAAAATCACCTGTTTTGTATCTGGGAAGTTCATTCCTCCAGCTGGGCTTTTGCTCAGCTCCCATCAGCAGGGAAATACCAGGCTGCTTCTCTACTACTGCTGATTTCTTCTGCTGAGTTTCCACTTCAAAAAAATCATGTGATCAGTAACATTTACTGATTTATTTAGCAAAATTTTCTTTTGTTACTTGCAATGAATGCATGAAAGATGCATTTAGGGGCTGTATTTTTCCTCCACCTAATCTAGGTTCAAGTTTTTCTTTAACTGTACTTCTGCAAAGCTGAGGAGAGAGGGGCAGAGGAAGGGATGGAGAAGGTCCTTGGTCATATCAAAGCTGAAACCATCACTGGGCTCTCCAAAGCAGCACTTGAGCTGCCCAGAGGAGCGGTGTCGTCATGCTCACAGCAGCTAAAAAGCACCAAACCCCAGCCTCATCTTGGGGGCTGCTGCTTGGTGTCATATTGATATTAAACAAGCAGGAACTAAAGCAAATTTACTCAATGTTTTGTTTGTTGTGGATTGGCTTTTTTTAATTCTCAATTTCTCCTGGTTCCATGTCAGCAGCAGTGAGAACATCCAAACAGCTTTTTCCTGTGTTTTTTTGTGTGCTGTGAAAAAGCACAAGAGGCATTTAGGCTGCAGTCACTCCCACTGCTTATGTGCTGGGTGTGATTTGCATCAGAATAGGTATTTTTCCTTTTTATCTGTAAATTCATTTACATGATATTCATCACTATGCGAGTTGTGCTGGTGAAAGGATTGCTGACACGTGGAGAGATACCTCAGGTTTTGAGCTTATTGTTCAGGCAACAAGTATAGGAAGGTGCAGGTTGCTAATTACAGTGTACACCTTGTCAGTTCCACGGGCTTTATCCTATAGAAAAAGGGCTTTATTAAATTTGTACCTGGATGCTGTATTATTTTGTCATCAGCAGCCCTGAAGTATTAGGATCTGAGGCTTCTATTAGTACAGAAAGAATCCAGCATCAATTTCGAGATGAAATTGAACCCAGCTTCTTGACAGGCAAATCTGGGAACTCTGGGAATACCTGACTGCAAGCCTCATGTACGTTTTGTATCCTTCAACCAGCCTGGAAAATGAAACATTTAAAACAAAAAAAGTTAAAACATTTGCTGTGTTGTTAATGGCAGGTTCTAGAAAAGGGAATCCTTGGTTCCACCTGTTTATGAGTTCAGGTGGGGTTTGTCCCAGGTGAGTTAAAGCAGAGCAAGAGAGGAGTCTGAGGATCCCTTGCCTGGGTTAAAAAGAAAATCTGGTGAAGGTGGGATCCTCAGTGGCTCAGTTTGAGCTGAGGTGCTCACTGTCAGCAAGATATTCACTAAGAATTCTCTGCTGGGTTTAATAGTGCTAAATCAGGAGGTACGAAGAAAGTCAAGTTGCTTTTGGGCTTAAGTTGCCTGAAGAAAAATGATCTATCAGGTGGTTACAGAAGTTTTGTGGACTTTGGATATTTTGTAGCTGGAAAACCAAACACTTTAAATTTTTTTTAATAAGAAATTGGAGTTTGCTGCCAGATTGGAGGCCTTCTGTTTCATTGATGACTTTTGCTTTTAATTTTAGGATTAGTGTGGCTGTCAAATGTTTATGGCTCCTCAAGGAGAGCATACATTGGTGTTATGTGTCTTCAGAGGACTTTGCTGTTTAAGGAGGCCTTCTTGAGCTAAACTGTTTTACTGCCAGTTGTGTGCAGCTTTTGAATTTTTATTTATTATTTTTGTGGCACCTTCGATGTACTTTTAGCTGCTAGACAGAAAAGCTATCTTTGTGTGCTCTCCATTGCAGGCACTGATTCTTCAGTGACCCCAAATCTAAGTAGGATGAGGAAAAAATCTTGGTTCCAAGTCAAAATATTTGGCTGGTACCAAGATTGTCCTGTATTGCTTGTTGCTCTACTGTGTAGGCAAGGAATTTCTTGTGTTATGGGATGGTGGGGTAAACTCAGAGAAGTTTAAATGTGCCATGGAGCACAGCTGGTTTATGGGAGAATTCCAGGTCCAGGCCCCACTTTGTAATCCCCAGGGGAGCCACAGCTTCTGTTTCATGGCCTCCTCACCACATGAGTTTCTGTACTCTGAGGCTGGAATGCTGCTTTTTACAGCACTCTGTAGCAAAATGAAATAAAGTAGAAAGAACAAAGTGTTCTGGATAGTCTGTCCTGCCACATATTCAACAGGGAGGGGGACAAAAATCCTCGAAGACCCAACACTGAAGAAAACTAACCCCTCTTTTTGTGTCTTTTGGAGTAAGTACCACAATCCTGGTTGTCCTTGTCTGTGGCATTCCTGGGATGACATCAGGTGAAGAGGAGCAATCACTGCACAGGGCTGATAAATTCTGAGCTGGCCTTTCCTCCCTCGGGAACAAAAATGTACTTACAAAAGCAGTAAGTGCATCAATTAAAGTCTCAGATAATAAGGTTGGACTCCATGATCTTGGAGGTCTTTTCCAACCTTAATCAGAGAATCACAGACAGGTTTTTCAGTCGTAATTGATGACATCATTCATGACTGAGGTAGTTGTTGTTTGCTTTGCAGGGTTGAAGAGCAATGTTCAATCAGAGATTAATTTTAAGGCTTCGACTTGTCAAATTTTGTCTTTGTTACTATTCCCGCCAAGCTGTTTACTTTTGCCAAATAGCTGATACCTGGTTGATTTATTAGATGTGCTGTCAGCTCAGATCCTTATACTGTTAACTACTCATGTCTTGAATTTATTTGACAGTGCTGATGAAAGTGGGAAAATGGATGTGATTCCATCTGTCCAAGCTAATTCCCACAGAGAGAGCTGAATTGTGGCTTAGGGGAGAGCTCCTGTCCCCTTCATATGAAAATGTCCTCCCATGGTGCAGCTGAGCTGTAAGAACTTAGAGATCTCAGAGCAATCCCATGTCAAAAAATGTGTGGGTGTGGCACTTGAGGGCATGGTTTAATGGAGAACACGGTTGATGGTTGGACTGGATGATCTCAAAGGTCTTTTCCAGCCTTCACAGTTCCATAATGGTGTGATTCAGTGCTGGGCTGTGTGCATCCATATCTGTTTGTGTTTATAGATGGTCTGTTTGGGCAGGTATTGAGCAAAAGCAGGTCTGGGAGATCTTTGATCAAAGAGAGAACTGCACTCTGGAAGGATTTATGTGCCAAGATCCTTGTGCTGAAATGAAAACCCGCCGGAAGTTTCCTGGGCTCTTAGAGCACATCCTTAAACCTCTCCTTCTGGAGAAACAGCAGCAGAACAGGCACTGGAAAATGTTAATTGGGCTCTGCACCATCATGGTTTGAGTTAGGGAGATGTTGATGCCCCAGCCCAAGGGAATCCCATTATTGGGCTCCACGGTTCAATCAGGACAACAGGCACCTCTTTTCTTGGGAAATCTGGCTGGATCATTGGAACAGGCAGTTCAAGCAGCAGATTAGGAAGCTCAGTCCCCAGGGCCTGTGGAAAAGCTGCTCCTGCTCTAATGTATGCAACGTGATCGTGAAAGTATAGAAATGTTTATTGAGCCAGTAAAGTCTGGACTTGAAAATGGAATGGCTTCTGTCTTAAATGGGATCTCGTAACATGAGGATCAATAAAACACTTATGCCGAGTGAATCCTAAAGATGATTGTGTATCTCTGAGCTGTTTTCTCCCTGCTTTATGTTCTAAAGTTGGTGCAGCTACAAAAAAACCCACCAAACCTCTAATTTAAGTAAATTTCTTTTTGCCTCGGCATGATAAATGAAACTCTTTTGAAGGTATCATGTACTTGAATGCATTTAAGGGGTGACAAGGTCTAATCTATTTTAGAAGAGTGTGAGGTTGGAAATGATAGATTTGATTTTGTTTATATTTAATTTGCAATGCATATTCATTTTGTATATATAGTTTGTATTACATACTCATGTAATACACATCCTCTGTTTGTCCTGCATATTTGTTTTGTAAATTGTATTAACTTTAGATTAAATTTTTTCAAGAAGCAAGGCAGCCAAATATCACATTTTTTTAGCTCCATGCCTGGTGAGCAGGTGGGAGGCAGAACTCTCTGGCGGGACTCGCAAAGGGCAGTTTGAAGATGCTGCTCCTCCTCTCAGTTCTTCACAATCTGTGAAACCTCTCGGTGAGTTCCTGCTCTCTGCTTCCTTCTCCCACTTCTATTTCCATGATCTTTTAGACTTTCTGGGCTTCTGGCAGGACTTTTTCACGTGTGTGAGACATCCAGGAAGAATTGTAATATGAATAATTATTTATCAATTCTGTATGAGTCATAAATAATTGTTCAGTAACAGAGTGTTCATTGTACTCTCCAAAGCTTCTTCCTCGTCAGTATTTGGAATGGTTTCTGCATGACATTTTATGGAGTGCTGACTGATCAGAAGGGTTTTGAAATGACTGAAGCTTTCCCCTACCATTTGTGAATATTTATGCATTATTAATCCATGCTACAAAACTGGTGAAGTACTCAGTTTATTTTTACAGCAGTGGAATACAAATAATCTTCGCTTGTGAATGGGATTTCCTCTCACTCTACAGGGTGTTTTTACACTGAAAAAGTTTTTCTAGACTTCTTGTTCACTTATAATTGTGTTGGAAAAAATACAGAATCAATCACCTGGAATGATGGATGTCAAAAGAAATTAAATAATAACCACAGTTCTTCATATTTTGTCTTGTTTCCGTACAAGAGCTGAAAACTGCAACTTTTAAATATGCATCTAAAGATGCCCAATGCTAATTTTATTGTGTGTAGGATGGACTGAGAAAGTCAACAAGGATTTGGGCTGTACAGTCTCTTTCTCATTAATACATTTTGGCTTCTGGAATAATGTACTGGGAGGATGTATCAAGATAAGTGTTGCAATATATTTCCATTGACAAGAAAAAGCTGTCAGGAAAATTGCTTTATGTATATATTTATACACAATTAAAAATACATATGCATGGAAATAGTAAGATGTATCTCCTAGTTGGGATCAGTGCCATATGTAAGGATTGTACAGGTGTGGTGATAAGGGGAGTGTGGGTCTGTGGACATTTACATCACTTCTGAAAATCTTTAAAAAGCGTCTTCTTCCATCTCATTCTCACCTCAATTCTCAGTGTGCCTTTCCCATCTCAGTGTCTTAGATTCTTATCCCAGACTGCTTTGGCTGGGAAGGGACCTTAAAGCTCATCCACTCCATCCCCTGCCATGGGCAGGGACACCTTCCACTATCCCAGGTTGCTCCAAGCCCTGTCCAACCTGGCCTTGGACACTTCCAGGGATCCAGGGGGCTTGGAAGCTCTCTGGAGGTGTTCCAGACCAGGCTGGATGGTCTCGTAGCTCAACCTTCTCTACTTCTCCCTTTTTCACGCGTTTCCTATGTAGTTTTAAATCTTATCCAACCCTTAAGGTTCAGATTATATTACTGACAAATTTTTCTGCTTCTGTTGATTTGTATCCTCAAAGAGGGCTCTGCCCCGCTCTGCTCCTCGGCTTTCTCCACTTCGCTTTCCTTTCTCTGCTCTCTTCTTCCTCTTCTCCATTTTACCCTCCTACCTTTGAGCTGAGCAGCAAATATCCTCATGATATTTACAGGAGAAGCAGTATTTGGATAGTTCTTTGTTTGGTATTTCCATTGGAAATACCACCAGCAGTCATGTTTCCATGATATTTCCATTGACATTAACTTCAGGACGACTTCCTTTAATCGGGTTTAGTGGGGAGGAAGCTTCATATTCCTTGTCAGCTTTGTGTGTTTGCTTTGTCCCTTTTGAAATCATGTGGCAAATGAACCAGGAGGAGAAGATCACAATCAGTTGGCTTGTCTTTATTCAGATCGAAAACTAAAGCAAATGTAACTCCAGCAGCAGTTCATATACAGGGAGAGCACTTTGAGGTGATTTAAATATTTATATATATATAAATCTTAAGCTGCTGAAAGAGTGTACGAAAGAGAAGACATCTCCTAATGCTTAAAAACTAACAAATAATGGAACATGAGATTTTAATTGATGTCCAGGTATAAAACTCCGTATTTTAAGGCTTGACTCATAATTAACTCAACACAATCTAAATATATATGCTAAAAATTCAACCCGTGCTGTGGTGTTCTGCATAAAAATTCTATCAATAACAAACCAAAACATCTGAAATGTTGAATTTAACAAGAAAAAGTGGGCTTGTACTAGGACAAAACATTAGTTTTTATCCTGAAGGAGAAGTAAATAGATTGTATTGGACAAAAAATGAGAGTAATTAACTTCTGCATTTCTGCTGTGCAGCTGCAGCGCATGGTGCCCGCAAGAATGGTTTTGTGGAATTAGGCAGGAGACCTGGATTCTGTTCCTGGCATTTTCACAAATTTGCTGAATTTCTCCAAGTTAGTCATTTAATCTCTGTAGTGAAGTAAAATAACTTCTCTACTTCATGGGAATATGAGATGAATATTAAATTAATGATTGGGGGAGCCAGAAGTAATGCTGGCTGTGCACACATTTAGCTAAATCAATGCTTTAGGATGCACATTTGCATAAAACCATACTGGAAAATTAGTCAGAGCCAGCCACGCAGTCTGGGTTTGGCCTGGGTGATATTTCACCTTAATTTGCACCTGACAGAAGTTATAGGGCCAAATGGATTGGAAGCTGGGTGAAATATTGCCCAGTTTAAAAGGCAGATGCATCTTATTGTAGCAGGTGCTCAGTAAAATACCTGTGAATCAAAATCCTGAACCTTTCAGGCCGTTTGAAGTTCCTCAGGTTCTTCCCAGGGACTTTGACAGGATTTTGGATTGTTTGGGAACATTGGTGTCCTGTGATGACTGGAATCTATCTGACAACAGAATCCTATTTTTACCCATGGTTTCCTGAAAGGTGAACTCAACATGACACAGAAAAACAGAGTAGAAAGGAAGATTAAAATATCTTGCAGTATTGAAACTGCAACATGTTTGCCAGAACAGGAGTTCCAGTTTTATTTATTTATGTTTTTAAAGAAGCTTTGGAATTTTCCTTTGATTTTACCCCATATTTTTGAAGCTTCTTTAAATCCTCAGAAGTCTAAGAGTTCCTGTGAAAATCCAGCCAGTGCATGGAACATTTGAAGGAGGAGGGTAGGTTTACATGGGATTATTGGGAATGAATTCTTACCTGTGAGGGTGGGGAGGGGCTGGGCTGGAATTCCCAGAGCAGCTGTGGCTGCCCCTGGATCCCTGGAAGTGCCCAAGGCCAGGCAGGACAGGGCTTGGAGCAACCTGGGGTAGTGGAAGGTGTCCCTGCCCATGGCAGGGGTGGAACGAGATGGGCTTTAAGGTCCCTTCCAACCCAAACCATTCTGGCATTCTGTAAGGAGCAGGAGCACTGTTTTCCCAGAACATCGCTAGGAAAAAGTCATCAGATAGGGAGAGGATAAGGATCCTGAAGCCTGGATAAGCTTTGGCTAAAGACCCTTCTGACTCTGGGATGCTTCAGCCTCTTTAGCAAACTTGCTCTGCATCTTTTAATGCAAAACGTGGTGCCTTTTGCATTAACATTCTGCAACATTCTTATATGCCTTTTAATCAATTTTTTAATGAGAAGATAATTACGTTCTATACTTTTAATCTGACAGGTCTGACTGAAATTGTCTAGCAGTTCCAAAAATTCCTGAGGAGCTTGAGTGCAACCCGCAGACCTGGAGAAAAGTCAGCCATATTTTTAACTCAGATTATTTTATGTTTGGTTTTTGCTTCTTGTTATTGCAGCCACCCTTAATGATGGAATAAACCCCAACATTTGGAATTTGAGCTGTGTGACTCACCTGCTTCTTCTCTGTCGGCTTTCCTGCTTGTATTTTTGATGTTGCCATTGCCCAGCACATTGAATGGGAAGAAACTCAAAATTCTTTGATCAACGTTCAGGTGATGGACCCTGAGCTCTGCCTTGGCACCGTGGTGTGATTCCGAGCCAGAACAAGCCTGGGGAAGTCAGAGGTGGCAGGGATGGTGTTTATTCCTTGGAAACACAAATGTCAGCAGCAGGAGGATTATTTTAAGCACTCCACCACTCTTGACAAAGTTGTGACAGCCGTGCCAGCTTCGTGAGACCTGTGAAGCCACAGGACAGCTTAATTGGAGATGAAGATTTGTGTTTGAGAGGAAGGAAGAGCTGTGACAGATCCAGCTGCAAACGAGAGGTGCCAATGAGCTGCGTGCAAGGCTTTGACAAGATCCTCCGAATTTACTCCTTTATCTTTTTCTTAACCCTTGGGGAACCTCGATTGATCCCTTCCCCACCTGGTGCTTCCCGAGCGTCCCTGCACACACAGAGGTTTCCGTGAGTGACTCTCTCCTGTCTGATTTCTGCTGGGAACATCTGCAGCCGGTGCTGCTGGAAGAGAATCCTTCCCCTGGGATCACCTCCAGTAAAGCTGGAGAGATCAAGGTCATCTAAAGAGCTTATGCTCTCTCTTTCCCTCACTTGGAAGGTACTTTGTAAACTACCATCATAAATTTTAAACTTCTGACTGGAAGGATGCCCAGCCAAAGTCTTTGAGTGATCAGATTAGTTTACATAAGACTTTTTCCTCACTTAAAAGAAAGTGCTGGGAGCTATCATTGAGGCATTTGCTTAATCAAAAGTGTTTCAAATAGAACAATTTTGTCGTCAGAAAATGAAGAAACGACCAAAAAAAAAAAAAAAGAAAAATCATGTAAGATGTAATTTAAGGAGGGGAAGAAAAAAATAATAATCCAGCAGGGCACTGTAACAGGATTTCCTTATCAAGCCCTTCCCAGCTGCAGTCACTGTCATTTAGGCCATGCCAGTGACTGGTCCCATGCCAACCTAATACAAGTTGGTTCCACTTGTCACCCTTTCAATTTCCCAGCTGGACTCAGTTTTAAAGGGCATATTAGCATTATCAAAGTAATCTTTAAGATGTGTCTTGGTTTTCTTTTAAATCTTTTTGTTTCTAAATCATGTTAGTGGAAAAATTAATCAAGGGCTGGGAAGAAAAAAGCAATATTATTATCTTTGGGTAGCATCAGATGTTATGCTCTCAAATTAAATGTATTCTCTTCTCCTTTCAAAAGAATGTGAAGTATCTTCTCCAACACAGAAATCTCTTGCAGAGAATGCTGAAAAATCCCTTTTGCAGTGCTAAATTCAAGTAATGTCTATCCCTGGTTATTAAATCAATTATCTGAAAAAAATAGCAATTTTTATGAACTTTTAGAAAACCCTATTTTTTTATTCAAAATTGCAAATATTCAAAAATTCAATATTCAAAATTATTCAAACACTCTGAATAGTGGAAAATGATGAGAATAATTGAAAAGCAGTGGCTGTCTGCTGCCAAAATACTTTTAAGAGAAGTAGGGTTATATAAATAGCAAAGCAACAGAAGATCTTATCTGCTTTTCCATCTATTTTATAAATTCTAAAAGTAATTTTTAGACTTTTTGTCAGAACTTTTTGAAATTGCCAGGTTGGAGAGGCCTTGTTTTGTTCTTATATTTGCTCTTCTTTCTTCAGTTCTTACTGAGATAATTAATGAAAATCTTTTGGTTACCCTGAGACTTTTTTTTGTGTTATTCACATAGATCAGGGTTTGTCGTGTTAAAGAGAAACTGAAAATGGGATTGGAGACAGGAAGAGGCGTTTGGGAAGAAATGGTGACCAGAGGTGGCTCCACTCAGGAACCATCCAAGAAATTACTCCTCCTGGAGCAGTTCAGTGCCAGGAAGTTTTGGGAACACAACTGGAAAGGAAAGCTGTCCTCTGCTTCTTTTGGATGAGGTGAGTGAGATTATGATTAGCTAAAGACTTCTGGGGAAGAAGGCAAACTGGGTATTTAATGTCTAGAATCATTTGGGGTTTGGCATTTTAGTCCATTTTGTATTGGAGTCAGTGTAATAAATGTATTTCTTGAATCTTTCCTCTCTCTTTTGTCATCTCCCTTTGGTTTTCCTCTTTTTTCCCTGTTTGCATCCTTGATGAGAGAACCTCTTTGGTTAATGATTTGAGAGCTGAGTAGGCTCCTGCTGTAGCTGACTGTGCATCTACAGAAAGATTCCCACCTGAGAAGGAGTTGGGCAGGGAAGAGGTTGCTGATCCCCCAGCTGAATTTCCAGCCACAAACGCAACCTCTCCTCGCTTCCCTTCGGCCGCTCCCTTCTCCCCCTTCTCTGGGCATCAATCTTTCTGAAAGCACAACTTTCCTTGGCAAGAAAAGGAATCATTGCTTGCTTTATTTTAACCTTCCCTGTCACTTCTCAGATCATTTAATGGTGTAAAATTTTATTTCATCTGTCTATCGTGTATAAAATTATCTCACTAAACGGTGCTATTTTTCTGTTGTATCATTATATTTTTTCCCATTAAGTACCTTGCAGTCAGTAGAATTTTGCCACAAACACCAGGACTAGTGAATACTGGTGATATTTAGTTTTAATTTCACTTGACTAAATCTAAAGGAATTCCTAGAAACTTGATAGAAAATCTGCTGCAGTATTTGATTTGCATCTGATAAAAAATATTCAACTTCAATTACTGTTACTTTAAAAGCATTTTTTAAAATATATCCCAGTTTTCCTCTCCAAAAAGTATGAGAAATGTGAAATTAAGGTGCCACAAGTCAACTAAAGAGTAACATAATTGATGGGATGTTCGATAAAAAAATAACAGTTTTTCAGTATTAAATTTACAGGTGCAAATTCTGTTCCCACCACAGATGATGCCTCATCTTACTTAATTTTAATTTATGGGGCCTGCTGGATGGCACTGCTTCAGCAGGCATATTTTTGCTCTAAATGCCCAGCTGGATGGTTTTGCATTATCACACACAACTTTTTCACCCAATGCTGGAACAAATAAGTATCAAAGCACGAGTCAGATTAATCTGAAGGCACTCTTGTGTTTTTAGAGCTACTGCCTTAGTCTGCCTCAGAGAGAAAAATCAGTGCACTTGTTATCATATTTGAGCAATCCATGATGAGATGTGCCAGGAGTTTCCACAGACTCAATTTCACGTTGCCTTGATTGCATTTGAATGCTGCTTGTTCTCCTGAGAGCCCGCCTGGATGAGTTTTATGATAATTCTCATCTCTTCTACCTGCAAAAGGTGAAATTCAGCCTTTGCTGGGAAGGTGCATCCATCCAGTATTTGCCATTGGAGAGCCCACTTTTATTAATTTGTGCACAAACCACTGTACTGGGAGCCAGCCTTTCCCCCTCAGCTCAGTGAATGACCAGGAATTCCAGGGAATATCTTTCCAGGGAAATGCCAGAGGAGCCATCAGTTCCCATGTATCAGAAGCAGAATGGAGTTGTTCCTGCAGCTCTCCTCTCGCCCATCCCTGCCCCATGGCCCTGCATGAGCTCTCCTTTGTGGCCCACACTCTGTGATCCCTCTTGGCTTCAGAAGGATTTAGGATGGATGAGGGATAATGAGACTAAACTGAGTCCCAGGTTACAGAGCAGGAGAGCAACTGAGGGTGGGCAGAGGAGGCACTTCAGGGCTGGTTTGGGCATTGGGGCTGTGCCTGCAGCACATCAGGCACAGCATTGGCTCCATCAAAGTGCCCCCTGAGGAATGGCAGGGGCTGCTGCCTCTGGCACGGTTTTGCAGCCTGGTGCAGAAATTCCGTGCTGAGGTCGTTGAGCAAGGGCTGGATCTCCCTCCAGCTGTGAGTTTTTACGGGCACACTGGGTGAGCAGTTTTCTTTTTGCCGTGAGTTTAATGTTTATGCCTCCGTTTGCTTTCTCAGGGCAGACAGGGCACCGGATGAAAAGTCATGGAGTGGATGGAAGAGAAAACTGCCTGCAGCTGGCTGGGCAGAGGGAAGGTCAATTTTCTACCCCACTGCTGGGGGTTGTTTCAATATGAGGACGCTGTGTTTGGCTCACAGACAGCAGGTACAAGGAGCAGATTTTGTGTTCCACATCTCTTCAGAGTGCCAGGCCCTCTCTGTCTTCAGCCTTCTTGGAGCCTGGCCTCAGGCCACTGCACTCTGTGCTGCTCCCAGCTGCACTATCCAGGTGATGCTGGGAGATGAAAGAAAAGGATGTTCAGAAAACTGAGATGCTTTCCAAAAACCTTCTAACTTGTGCTGGTTGCCTGGGAGTCAGGAGTGGCCTTGGCTGGGCGAAGCAAAGCAGAGCTCCCTCAGCTCAGAGCAGCAGAATGTAAAGATTCAAATTTGTCAAGTGTCCTGTCCCAATGCAGAAAATCGATTTGCACAGAAAGTCAGGCACAGTCATCAGAGGCTGATTTTGGAGATGGGAGGAGCAGGAAAAAATAAGGAAAAGCATTGGGACCTCATCTTTGAGGAACTTCAGGAATAATTGCTGCAATGGATACCCAGTCCAGGGCGGTATGTGCTGAACATGAGCTGCCTGGATGTTTGTAGGATTTGCAGTTGAGGGGTGTGCAGTTCTCTCAGATCCTCACATTAATGCTGATAGATAAACAGAGAATTTTAGGCCTTTCTTTATTGATCCAACATTTTTCTTGAGTGAAAGGATTGACTGAAGCAGCTCTGCTTTGATCTTAGTACATTCATTTTCTTTAACTGTTTTTTTGGGTTTTTTTTTTTTTTTTTCATTTTGACTGGATGGAGGAAAATACTGTATTAATGGATTAGTGATAGTGCTGAAATCATGGACAATTAATAATTTGCCTTGCTGCACATGAAGAAATGGCATTATACAAGAATGAGAATTATCTCAGCACAATCTCTGTTGAATTCATGAGCATTGTGTTTTGGTTGGCTTGAAGTTTTGTTAGGAGTGAGATACTCCAGGTCCACTCATCCTCCCACCAGACAGCTGGCAGGAGATGCTGAAGAGGCTTTTCCAAATATCTTCATCTGGAAAGAGAGAGACTCCTCCCTTTTCTTCTTATAGCCCTAAGGGAATTTTGGAAGTCCTTGGGAAAAAAAAAAAAGGCAGAACACCTGGAGTATTCCACAGTCTACAGAGTGGTTGGAGACGCATGGAAAAGCATCTGTTTGCTGGAGAAAAGAAACGTAAAGACACTGGCACTCGTGTCCTCTTGGCCCAAGTTCAGCATTAGAATTCCCTTCTGTGTTGGAGCAGTGCTAAACGTGGTTGCCAGGCTGGATTTTCCCCCTCTGTTGGTCTCTTGATCTGTCAGGTATTCAGCTCACCAGTTCCACAGGCCCAAAACCCAGCCGTGGGCAAGACCCCAGGGCCCCGAGCTGCCCAGCTCAGCCTGTGGCAGCTCCCAATGCTTTTTCTCTCGAGTTACCCGGATGGGAAGTGGGGGATTTGCTCCTGGCCGGGAACAAACTGCTCTGGGTGCTGAATAGCAGCTCCTTATCTCCAGATCCCCAGATGGGCTCGTGGATGTCCCACTTCTGATGGTTAGCATTGAATAGGAAGTTTTGCAAATGATTCTTGGCAGGAGCACTCATCACATTGCTATTGAGATTTATCTCCACAGCTGAGTTTTCCTTTGCTTTCTTTCTCTGTACCATGCAATTAAATGGATGACCATCCTATGCAGAAGGAAATGCTTCTATCAGAGATGAAAAGAACTCAGAGTGAAGCCAGCCACACACAGCACTGGGTTTTAAGCCAGCTTTACATCAGTTTTCAGAAGAAATGAAAAAAGAAATGCATGTGTTAGGTATTCCTGGGCTCTGAGATACACATTTTCCTGGGACACGTGCTCATAAATGTACTGCACTCTTAAATCAGCCTTTTGGGCTGGAAAAATACTCTAAAAGGAAAAAAATAAAAGAGTTCTCAGTTTCTGTCATTAGGTAATGAGAACCTGTCTGTTGCCTTGCTGGCAGCAGTAAGTATTTCCTGTCGTGTTCTTTATTGCCACTTTAACAGCAGGGCTCCCCAAACTGGCTGGGCACTGCATTTTGTTTTGCAGGAGATTTTTCAGAGAGACACTTTATCGACTGGAGAGCCCTGTTATATTTGCCAAACTTATTGTAACATGTCTGTAAGTCTGCGTTTTCTTAACATGTTTTGAGAATAGAAATACTTAGAAATGAATGAACAAACCTGAATATCATTTCAGCTATGCTCCTACCCACAGATGATGCACTCCTGGGTTTTTTTGCTAAACAGAAATTTGAAAAATGAGCAATTTGACTTAGGAGAATGTTTTCAGAATTCTGGAGGATTCACTGTGGACTCTTCTGGGTTGGTTTTTTTTGTGGAGGATGAGGAAATTTTCAAGCTGCTCTGGGGCTCTGAATTTGGGATTTTTGTCGTTCAGACACTTGATGTGTGCTCACCAGAAACCAGAACTCTGCTGTTGTTTGCCAATAGGTGGCACGAGTGCATTGCTGAGGTCTGCAGGTACAAAGTGCCAATAAAAGCCTGTGTTTAACTGGGTGAGGGTGCAGCAGGAGGCACCGTGTGGCGGGTGAGCACTCACTGATTCCACGCAGGAACCCCTGGCTGCAGCCTGACACCTGCTGCCAGCGATGAACGAGGCATTTTTTTGTTAGAGAACAGAGAAAAAAACCAGCCAAATTAATGCCTAATTGTTATATCAGGCAGGAATGAACTTAATGTGGAGCTGTGTGCAAAAGGAATGGCCTGAAATCAGCCACAGCAGCGTTGCACACACATAAAAAGGCATTTTTTATCCATTAATAAACTTTAATTTAGGGCTAGTCTGAAAGAAAAAAACCAAGCAGTAAAACCAACCAAAAACTCAAGCTTTAATAGAGGCCAGGTCCGAACCCTGCTCGAGGCTACTGAAAAAATAATGATATTTATTTGAAATGATAATTTATTTGATTTGGAGAATAAATCTCTGCTGTGCATGGGTGTGGGTTTTATTCAGAGGCACTGCATGATAGAAGAGTGGTAGTTTAGGGGTAAAAGTGGAAGTGGAGTGGTGATTTATATGGAATTACAGCCACTGGGATTGTCCCTGCAGGCTTTAATCAAGGCTCATGCCTCTCCCATCCCAGCCCCACCATGGAGATCCAGCAGCTGAAGAACTTCAGTGTCCTCCTGTGCCCTGATCATCAGTGCAGCACCAGCCTGAAACCACTGCTTCCCTTTGGCACACAGATTCCAGCTCTGGAAGTGGAGTTAGGGAAAATCTCATTTATAACTAACATCACCAGAGTGAAGTATTTGCCTGTTTTATGGGTGGCTTTTTCCTGGACCTCCTCAAGTGTTTGCTGGCTGTGGTCTCTCCAGTTCTGATCACTTTCTAAAGATGATTTATAGGCTGAAGAGCAGTTACCAGACTACAAAAATCCTCATCTGAGATTCTCCACCCTGAGTTACACGAGTGGTCAATTAGAGGATGAGAACTCTCCACCTGCCTTTGAAGCCTGGGAATTGATTGTGGGGTAGGAATGGGAGCAAAGTGTTTGGGAAGTGCCCATATCATGATTTTGATCCTTGCCTGGATGTTCCTTTTCTTCACAGCCCAGGTCATCATCCTGGATTTGTTGATTCACAGCATGTGAGTTGGGATAGGGAAATTCTGGGAGTTAGAGCAGGTGTGGGTATTTCTTAGCTCGCCTTTGTCATATTTGTGAACTGAAAACCTTCAGAATGGCAGCACCCCCTCTTGTAAATGCATTTGGTCTCTTTTTCCTCGTTGGAACCTAAATATCAGAACAGGCTTGAGCTGCTCAGAGGAGTTTGGTACAATACACCTTTGAGGACAGGGAGCTGGGAATGTTTAGGATTTGATTTTTATTTTCATCACACTTTTTTTAGGCAACAGGGCCCAGACTTCTGCTGCTTTGCATGAAGATCTCCCTGTCTGTTCTCCTCACTCAGAATTACGTATTCAGTAAATACTCATTACTCAGCCTGTTGGCTACTCACAGCTTGTGGCAGGGTGGGAGGACTTGGTGTGGATGGGGCTGTTCAAGGCTGAGTTGTGGGTTTGTTGTCAGCTATAAAACACCCAAAAGCTGGGTCTTTCCAAGTTTTTAAGTGCATTTTCCAGTGGCACTAAGGAGGGACATGACACAGCAGAGGAAATGTTGAGTAGGTATTTCTATTCCTTTTCCTGGCCTGGTTTCCTTCCAGTCATGCAGATCCCAGACTGTTAAAATCACCAAATAATCGATGTCCCCCAGCCTGAGGCTGAGTTGGGTGTGTACTATCAAAGTTTGACGTTTTCCACTGCTTCTCCCAGAAAATAATTTCCCAAAAATACAGGTTCTGAGCAACCTGGTCCAGTGGAAGGTGTCCCTGCACATGTCAGGAGGGCTGGAATGAGATGAGCTTTCAGGTCCCTTCAAGGAGTTTAAAAACATTTCCTTAATGCAGGCAAAACTTCAATCTCCATGTGACAGAAATAACAGCACTCCAAGGAATATGAATTGCCATCATTAATCTCAGTGGGATGCTGATTTTTGTGGCTAAGCACTGAGTTTATTTTTTTTTTTTCTATTTTTTTGTCACTTTATCGTGAGGGTTTTCAGTGATGATTTTGAAAAAAGCAAATGTTTGTGAAGTTTTTAACCAAAAAGTAATTAAAACTGTAATAAAAACCAGCTTGCTAGAGATCACTATTCTGGGCTTGTGGTCAGTATTTAGCATTAAAGACTTGCAGGTTTTACTCTTCTACCCCTAAAAATTTGGCAGCGGGGGTGAGAGAGCAGAGAACTTGACAGTTCTGCAGAGCACTGTGTTTTCTTTAATGTGCCATGGAAACCAAATCCCAGAAGGTTTGGGTTGGAAGGGACCTTAAAAACCATTTGTTCCACCTCCTGCCATGGGCAGGGACACCTTCCACTCTCCCAGGTTGCTCCAAGCCCCATCCAAACAGTGAAATGGCCAGAATTTGAAAGGTGTTTTTAATTGTTTTGCTCAACAAAGAAGCTGATGTCACTTGAGTTCAACAAGTGACTTAAAATGTGTCCCGTATTTATAATACCAGCATCTGTTTATGTGGATTCAGAATGTGGTATCTGTGGAGAACTGTTGAAATCGATGGCACAACTGTGTTGGACTCCCTCCTCCAACCAGAATTCTTTGTTCTTTATGGTGTCTGATGCAGGAAAGTTAAATGTGAATCATAAATTGATTCCTATGGCTAAGGAGTTGAATAATTCCATTTTTCTCAGTCCACGCCTGGGATAAATGCCGGTGGAGCAGAGGAGTTGTGCCTTGGGCTGGGCAGGGAGGGAGGGTTGGTCTGGGCTCTGCAGGGGTGTGGGGTCTGGGAGCAGAGGGGTTCGTGCTGCCCTGCAGGAGCTCGTGCTCCATGGGGATTGCAGCCACACAGGGAATTTGGGGGTGAAGCCTGGGCTTGCTCAGCTGCTGGTCAGTCTTGGAGGCTTCCCTCACACCACCCCAGGGGCCATCTGCCTCCAGGAGGGAGTTCAGACCTGGGTGGTGACTGTGCTGAGGGTCATGTCTGACCTTTGTGATCTGTAGTGTACAGAAAGCATTTGGGGACCTCCTGCTGCCCATCCCGGAGTCACGGCCTGCAGCTGCAGGCCCAGTGGGGAGCTGGTGCTTTGCTAGCAATAAAAGATGTCACTAAACACGCTTTTATTTGATTTTTTTCCAGCCTTTCCATCAACTTTGCCGTTTCTCCTGGTAAGAAGTGCGTGTCATTTCATAACAGAGACAACAAGAGCCAGCATGTGAAATGTTCTTTCTCTCAGTGCTGCTGCACTTTGCTGGGCCTCTCCTCATCATTTTCCTTCTGTCACCCGTGAGCTCAGCCCCAGCTGCTGCTCACTGGAGCAGTGTCGGTGACTCCAGCACCCGAGTTAGGATCTAACTCCATGTTTGTGCCCCCTGGATCCCATCCCGTGGATCCCTGCAGTGGAAAATCCCTGGGATGAGCCCCGTGCTGTAGGTCTGGCCTGCAGACAGTGAGGCACTCCCAGAGAAACCACTGCCTGGGGGACAGAGCGTGACATCCCCGACCCTTCTGTGCCAGCCACGTCCCTCAGAGGGGACAATGTGATGGGACAAGCACTTGCCACGGGGCACAGGAGGATCCACACCCCAGGGAATGGGAAGGGGCTCCCTGAGAAGCAGCAGTGGTGGAGCATGACCCGGTGCTTGGAAAAACAAAGCGAAAGAGGGATTTTTTTCCTTTTTTTTTTTTTTTTGTCTAGGCTAAGCCTCCTGCTGCAAATTTATGGGGTTTTTAACTTGCTGTGCTACCTGTCAGTCTCAGAACAGATGCACAGCCTTCAGGCTCTCCGAGCTTGCCAGCTCCTGGCATCCTACTGGGAGCTGTGGGAGGACTTTCAGTGGGAACCAGGGCAGCCTAATAATAGCAGCAGAATCCATCGAAACCAGTGTTTGCACAAAGAGGCAGAAAAGGTAACCTGGAGTTGTGCTTGTTTGCAGGCAGCAGAAGGACGGAGGGGGGAGAAACCACAGGGCACTGACTGGAGCACTTGCTTGGCAGCAGGATGCTGAGTGCCTTGGCCAGGATAAGCAGATGTTTGAATTTCCCCAAAGCTGAAAGAAGCTGTGGATCTGTAAAAAGAAACTTTTCTAAGCTGGTGTGTTTCTACTCAAAATGGACTGGGTCTAATTTACTATTTGAGTAAAACCAGAGGGACGGAGAGGTATATTTCTGTTTTTCCTTGGTGTCATGACTGGAAGTTTCACAGTTCTTTATCTTAGAAGTTCCCAAGGGTTCAGTTCAGTTGTCTGGTCGTAAACCAGGTGTTATTTGGGTGAGGGCATTGGGGGGATGATAGATATGCTGTAAACTGTTATAGACCTTTTCTTTCTGATCCTTTAACAGGAATACAACCCGTGTGACACCATGGGACAGCTGAGTGACAATACAGCTGAGAGTCCTGATATCCCATGAAGAAATGCTGGGTAGAAAGTGGGCTGGATGCTGTGACACTGGGCTGAGAAAATCCTCCCCATCTGATGTCCTTGGCAGGTGCAGTGACCAAATGGTTTTGTTTTTGTTGGGTTTGGTTTGGTTTTGTTTTTTTAGGACATGGCGGGAGCGTACAGCTGCTCTGAACTTCAATTTTTTGCCAAGGATGACTTCTTTTTAGGGAGAAAAAGGAGATAATATTGAGATTAGAATTGACAAGACATGAGGAAAGAGAAATCAATATTAATATAAGCATCAGAACATTTTAATTTTGGCATTTGAAGGAATAATGGGAATTGTTGATCAGAAACACCATCTGCCAAGGCAGTCTCCCTCAGCTGGTTGTGGCAAATTGAGCAGTGGTAAATTATTCCTTATATTTATTTCTGGTTCTGGAAAGA
This sequence comes from Edolisoma coerulescens, assembly GCA_013397115.1. Taxonomy (NCBI): domain Eukaryota; kingdom Metazoa; phylum Chordata; class Aves; order Passeriformes; family Campephagidae; genus Edolisoma; species Edolisoma coerulescens. Next base: position 1,008,886 of record VWZW01007324.1, on the reverse strand, counting down.
ATCCCACAAATAATTCTTTTGTAAAGATTATTCATAAATTTTTTTCCGAGCCATTCCTGCCTTTTCTTTCCTCCCAGCATTCTGTGTATTGGGAATGGACTGGAGCAAATTTATTTTCCAGAACTGGGGGAGGATCCTGTCTCCTGTGAGGAGATGGAAACAGAGCTTTGGGCAGAGAAGCACTGGGATAAAGGCCAAAATATCTCCCTGTGCTGACTGACTCCCAGGGGTGCCACCTTTCAGTGGGGACTGTTTAGGAAAACATCAGCAGCAGTGCTCAAAGCTGGACTGCAGTGTCCTCCTTTTGGGAATTTTGGTCAGGAATTGGTGGAAATTTATGGGGGAAAGATCCTAAAAGGCCTTTAATGTGAAGAGTGAGAAACTACGTGCTGGCAATGTTGTTGTCACGTGTGTTCCCATCTTTTCTGGAGGGAGCTGGGTCTTCCTAGAGCCTCAAACTGCACTTTTGGGCGCTTACAAAGATTATTTTTTTAAAATTTATTTTAAAAAAAAATTACTGATGTTATTTTCTGCAGATTTTTCTCAGACCAGAGAATTGGATTTGGTTAAAAATGTCCCCCTGTATGCCTGGGGTGGGGGTGATGAAATATAGACTCTCCAGTATTTTCAAGGACAATTAATTTTTTAATTAACTGAAGTATACTTGAAAATATAAAACATTCATTTGTGGAAGTTGATCTGTTTCCAGTGATTGCTGGATTCATTTGGCAAGTCATGTTTTTTAAAGTAGAAAATGAAATTTCTGGTACAGAATGACAAATTGTTTCCCTTCCATGGAAGTCTTTAAACTCCTTCTCTTTTACTTTAGATTTTGTTGTAATTTGTTGTCTTTAGATTGGCACCATCTCCGCCGTTTCGATTAAAAAGTGTAATTAATTTGAAATAAGATTTCATTATGGTTTTCAGTGCTTGGTTCCAAATAACTTCTAATTTCCATCAGTTTCTTGAGCATTTTCCCCAAATGGCCCTTGGTTTGACTCCTGCAGAATAACCAGGCCCCATCCCCAACAGGAATGTGCCAGCAACGCTCATTGCCTGAAGTTGAAATAATATCAAAGTATTTAGTGATGTTTCAGTTCCCTTGTAAATTGAAATAATAATGAAAATTGCCATTTGCAAATGTTCCTGTATTTTTTTTTTTCCCTAGAATTTACTGTATATGTATATATCGTCACTGGGGTAGGAAAAAAAGGTTTAACTTATGCGACCAAAATTAATGTCAAAACTAATTGACCTTCATAGGCAGATAATTTTATGCTTCTTTGAATGTGGTCTGTAGGATCACCCCATGAATATTACATTCATTTCACTTTTCAGAAATTACTCTTTTCCCCCCCCTGTAAAAACTCCTACGGTGGCTTCACAGAATAAAGAGGAGAATAATGGAAATCTTAACGTTTCCATCTTTTTTCTGGTTGTGGAGTTGACATTGAGCTATGTGAAGCTCATGGTGCAATGAAAAAATGGGGAGGGTTGCACTTGGAAAATGGTGGTGTACAAAAGGAAGTTGTATTTAATGTGCAGAGTGGTTTATTTTGTTTTTAGAGGTTTTGATGTGTGGAATAGCTGGTGTGGTTTGCCCAGACTGGTTTTTTTGCATTATATATTTACAAAGAGAGGAGGAGAAAATGTGGTTTCCATCTATGTTAAAAAGGGGAAGGCAGGCAGGGCCTGGATCCTGAAACAAAAGTGCTGTCAGTAAGATAAAAAATAAACCCCTAAAATTTGGAAAGATTTCATGTTTTGGAAGGTCCCTCCAACCCAAACCATTCTGTGATTCTGTGTTGATGCAGTAGTGAAAAAAAAAAGCAGCCAAAAATTGTTGCCTTTAATGGCACATCCTTAAATTACAGCAGATTCAGGCCTCCATTGCATTTTTAATGTTGTATTTATCACATCATCTTTATGGGGTTGTCATTAGGGATTCACTGCGGTTTCCTGTGTACATCAGGGTGTTCAGGAGTTCATAACTCAGCCCTCTTAATTTGTGACACGCTGAAACCCTGCAAATAAATCATCCCTCTGTATGCAAATTGCCCTGGGTGTTTGAGGAGCTTCGGCTGATTGAGCCTTTTGAAGCTCTGCTGATGAAAACTCCCACAAAGGGTCAGATCTAAGAATCCCCAAATGTTGGCAGCTTCAAGCAGTGGGATTCAAACTCGTGACCCAAGCCCCCAGCTGGGACACTGCTTATCTCCAGAAATTCCTCTTTTTTTGCCTAATAGTTGTCTTTGCTCCAAAAATAGGGTTGTGAGTCTCCAGGTGTCTGAAGGATTGGATCTGAGAGCCCTGCCCAGAGCAGGACGTGTCTGCACAGACAGACCAAGGAGGAAAGCTTTGTGAGTAGAATTAATACAAATGTTATATAAAAATATTAAAAATTGCAATAAAAATGTGTCTGTTCTAGTAAAGGGAAGATCTGGTTTGAATCTCCTTTCCCAGTCAAGGGAAAGATGCAATTTGACAATTTTGGAAGGAGATTAATTTTTTAAAGAGTATTTCAGGGCTACCCATGATGCTGGCACAGAGGTGGGGAGGTTCCTCACATACCTGGGGTTGGATCTGGTGCTGTGAGTGGGAGCTGATGGATCAGAGGAGATGGGTGAGCAGAGAGAACCTGCTTTGACAGCCACTAGTCCTGGCCACAGCCAGAACAGCAAGTCAGGGCTTTCACCATTGCTTGTCATTCACTGCTCTGATTTTTTTAAAGCCTTTAACACGTATAGGTCATCAAGATTTCCATTTTGAATGTGTTTGCAAAGCAGCTACCTGTGCAGGCAGGAGCCTTGATAAACTTCCTGCAGCCTCTTGTCATGCAAAAGGTTCTGAGCACAAAGAGGAACGCTGCATATCTCTGCCTGCCAAACGGATCCTTGGCAAGCTGTGCCTCAGCAATTCTGATTTGTTTCCATTTAATTAATGAACACTTTCCTGCTTTGTGATTATTGTCCTTGCCTGAAGTTGTTCCCATTATAGAGATGAATAAATAGTTCTTGACATTAGTTTCTACCTGCTTTGTAATTTGTTACACCGTCAGGGACCTGCAGCTTGTCCTTGCTTTGAGTTCCTATTAATTCTGTTTATTTTTGTCTTTTATATGGTTTCTGTTTTGTCCTTCACAGTTTAAAAAAAAAATAAATCTTATCAGTGGTGTTCTTTTATTGCTAATACAAATATCTTTCATCTTTTTTCCTTTGTCATGGAATGTATTTCTTTGATTGAGGTAGGAGGTTCTCTTCTAATTTTTGTACCTCTTCCAGGAGCTGTTTGTGCCACATAAACATGTGAAGGGAAGATAAAAAGGAAGATAAAAAGGAAGATAAATTAACACAGGCATTTTCTGACTACAGCAAAGGAGCTCTCCCTCTTTGCTGTGGGTTTTGTATCTCTGTTATGTTCCTCTGAATGTTTTTATTGAAGTTGGATTGTAAGATTTGGGCAAGTAGAGATGTCGGGTGTGGCGTGAGGAGGCTCCAGCACCAGGGTGTGGTTTAGGGTCATGGAATGGTTTGGGTGTGAAGGGATCTTGAAGCTCCTCTCATTCCAACCCCCTGCCAGGGATAGGGACACCTCCCACTTGGCTCTGGAGCACGGGGAATGACAGAGAGACGTGGCTGGAGCACATTCCTGGGGACAGCTCGGGGAGCGGCTGCCAACAGCCGGCAGAGCTGTGCCGTGTCCTCCATTTGTAAATTATCAATAAATGACTCCTCCAGTCAATAGATAAATTATTCACAAAGAAAACAGCAGGTTCTAATCATCTCCAGATTAATGCCTTCCTGGCAGTGCCTGTGCTAACACAAATAATTGCCTTGGCATGTGCCAAGCTGTCCCGTGGATTTCAGCGGCACGAGGCCGCCCTGCACGAGCTGTGGCTGCAGGTAACACAAATTCCTCACCTTTTTGGGGCTTTACACCCTGCGTCCCACAACTTTTGTGCAGAACACATAGCTCTGGTCATCCTAAGGGGGAAGCATCCCAAGATTGCCTCTGGACAATTCCTGAGCAAATTCCAGTGTGGCACTCGCAGCTGTGCTCAGCGTGTCCCCATCAATGATGGATGAGCACAACACTCCCTGCACTGAGAGCAACCCAAGTTCAGTCCTTCAGGACTTGTTTCCGTGTCCCTTTGGAAGGTGGGGGGATGTTACTGAAGTGGGTGAGTTGGTTCAAATGAGGAAATAAAAAAAATCCCAGCAGGAGCTTTCTTTCAGACTTGATTTGAATGCTTGAATATGGATATGTTGGGGTTTGCTCTTGTTTGTTCTCTGCACGTCATCCATTCTGCTTTGCTCTGAATATATTATTTGAGACTAGCATGGACAGCAGAAGGAAAACTTGTTTGCACGAGTGTAGCTGGATTTCCTGGCTAATAGGACAAATTCAGTGCCAGGGGACTGACAGGGAACAGACTCAGGGACATTCAAAGCCTCAGTGAGACAAAAGAGGTCACGTTAAATAAATGTGTGTACTGTGAATGTTTCCTCCACAGGGCTGGTGACAGCTTCATAATACTGGAATCCTGTGAAAAACTAATGAGAATTTGGAATGATACAAAATTAAAACAACTTTTGCCTGAATGTCCCCAAATCTTCTCACTGAACTGAGGTTTGATTTTAAATCTTATGAAAGAGTTAAATTAAAAATAGCCACTGAGGTGTGAGTTTTCCATTTTGAGCCCAGCTCCTTTTGGGAACAGGTTTGTTGGTCCTTGCATGTACTGACAGATTGCAGAGCTGCAGCGGCAGTTTGAAGTGGAGTTTATCTTTCTGAATAAAAATGTCTTTAAGAGGCAGAAAAACAAGCTGTTCCCCTCTCTGGATCCAGCAGTTTTGTCAGTGCAAACAGTTTGTGTTCACTCAAATATTAAGGAAATAGTGATTAGGCGAAGTAAAAGCTCCTGTTGTTTTGACAGAGAGAAAAAAAAAATTAAAATACTTAAAAAAAAACAAAAACGGGCAATGAGAGGATAATAGAATAAGATTGTTAATTCAGCACTTTCTTTGAGGAAAATGGGTTTTCTTTTGGGCCTTCATGAGAGATTGGCTTCATCTTCTCTGAGATTTTTTCCAGTAGCTCCTTATCAGTGAGGAACCCATGGATGCAGCTGCAGGAGGATTCCCTCTTCCACCAGGAGAGTGTGAGAGCACCTGAAATGCCATCAAAAATCAGACGTGAAGATCCTGTGATCTCCATCATCCTGCATTTCTCCCTTGGTTTGGGGAATCTGTTTCACCTTGAAATATTACAGTTTTTACATCTCAAGTCACGTTCCTGCTGCTGGTGGTCAGAGGTTCCCAGACAGAGGAATGCAATGTTCTGTTGAAGGCTGAAATATATTTAGGCCTTTGTTAGGGAAGCTTTGGTACAGCTTCAAAGTCTAAGGATAGGAGCTCTTAGAATCTTTAAAGCACATGGAGAAGATTCTGTGCCTCTTAACAAATTCTAGTGTAGAGAGAAGAAAGAATGGAAAAATCTAAGATCTAATCCATGGCCAAGTCTGAATTATGGGATTTCAAGACATAAGATCAGTTCAGTATCATTTTTAAAATTTATTTATAAAGTTGGGTCATAGGTTTTGAGTAGAGTGCTTTTAATAAAAGTTATTGCTTTTATTTAGTAATTGATAAAATTGTATTTTTTTTTAATTCCTAACTGTAACTCCTCAGTTAATCCTCACTTTAGCAATTATCCTTGTAGACTTTAAACCCATGTTCTTAAATGTTGCTGAGATATTTTTGGCAATAGATGGCATTAAAACATGTCCACAGGCATCTCAGGTGAGGTCAGAAAATACTGGCATTTCACAGGAGGCTGTGACAAGAGAACAAAACTTTGAGGAATCTGTGCTGTCACCTTGATGTTATTCCTTGGCATTTTTGTTGCAGAGCCATAGTTAAAACACCAAGGATGTACATGCTCTGCTAGGAGAGTTTCTTTTCACCTTTCTGTATTTTTAATAATTATTTCCATTTTATTTCAATTTATATCTTGCAAAATACCTTTTTTTTTTTTTGATACTCAGAATTTCTTTTGCTTTAATCAGAAATCCCAGTCTTTGTGGATTATGAATGAATGTGGCAGAATAAGGTGCTGATTGTTTCTCTTAGCAGCTCTTTATGGTGTAATATGAACTAAGTCACTTGCAGCTCATTCAAAGTGAGACATAATTGTGTTCTGGAGATGTTGGGTTTTGTCTGGGGTTTATTTTATTATGCATTGGGAAATATTGACTGAAATCAGCAAAAAACATTGATTACTGTCACTTGTGGCATGGCATGGATTTGGTCGGGCTGCTTCCTCCCACACGGGGTTGAACCAATAATTCAGTGGAAGGAGAAGTCACCTCTGTGGGAGAGGTCACATCTGCAATCTCTTTCTGGAAACTGCCTCTTGATCAAAACTTAGATTTAAAAGAAACAAATATCCTTTAGAAATAACAAATAATCTTTCCACGCTTGTGGAACTGATTGTTAAAAAGAAACCAGTTGAATCCTCTGACTGATTTTACTGATGCCTAGAACCAACCAGAACATTACAGTCACTTTTATCGGTGAATAATTCACGTCCTACGAGTGAAAAACCCAACAAAACTAACCCAAGATGTGTAAATATCTGTTTTAAGAGTTTAACAGCTCATCTTTTGGGTAAGACTATTATAAAGTCATTTGGAGGGAGAAGCTCATACATAAAAATGAATGTTGCCATGCAACAAGTACTAAAGAAAGAACCACAAGATTTAAGCCTTAATTAATTTCCCATAGCAGCTGGGAATGTTCAGGAATCAGGAAATTCTGAGGCAGCAGTGTTAATTAAGGCTCATTTGCTCGAAATCTCTGGCCTGTAATTGATAGCTTTGATGTGTGATGTGATAAGAAGTCCAAGTGATGTTTTCCATGATTGTAGCAATATCTCTGTTGTTTACTATTTATGCAGGAGAATTCTCTGCTTCTGTGATTTGCAAAAGCTGATTTGCCAGGCTGTGGGGCCCTTGACAGAGCCTGGCTTTGTAGAGAAATAAAAGAGATTTTGGGACACAGTGAACCTGTTCCTTTTTGTGATTGAGTTCCCTGCAGATAAAACTCGATTCATCCGTTGAGCGAGCAGGAAGAGAACAGAGCCTTTGGTGAAGCCCTCAAATATTGAGGTGAGTTGATGACCATAAAAGCATGGAAGCATAAACAGGAATACTTTTCATTTAAATCTGTACATTCTCACCTTAACTCCCCAGCGAGGAGCTGAAGCCTGCACAGCCATGGAAGTGATTTAATGGATATAAGCAGAGATTCTGGACATTGGTGGCATTCAGGAGGAAATATTCCTGCAATTGGATCACACTTTCCTGGGGCATGTTGTTTTTCTCCCTGAAGAAATTAATCTTTGCCTCACAGAAGACAAATGATGAAGGAGGTGAGTTCTCTCCGAGCCACTGAAATGATGACTAATTTTTGAGTGCTTTCCAAATGATCCATGGAATAGATGAACATAAAGGTTAAGCTCTGCTGCATGGCTGTGATGCAAAGGGCAGGTTTCTAGTCTAGCAGCTGTTGGAGCAAGCAGAGACATCCCACTCCAGGAGCTGACACGTTTATGGATTAGGTAGGATTAGGGAACATTTGCTTCATTTCTCTGTTTCTTTCTCATGTCCCACCCCAAGTGGCTTTGCCTGCTGTTCCAAAAACTCTCTGGTTTCTGGTGGCTGTGAAGGCTCCTCTGAATTCCAATGGCAGTGGCAGGGGCTGAGTCCTTGTTGCTTTTGACCTTCGCTGCAACTTCAAGCCCTGGAAGGAGTCTCTGTCTGAAAGGGTTTTTATCTTTGCTGTCACCAAACATTGACGTGTGTTTGCTGAGAAAGGACAGGAGCTCTGCTGCCTTATCTCGCCCCGCAGAAAACAATATCAGCCCTGATAACCCTCCCCTTTGCACGCCTATCTGCTGCAGAATCAAGTTCTGCCCATCATGTTTACACTACCAGATATATTCCATGCTGCCCTGTTGGCTGGGACTCTGTGGGAAGTGGGAACAGCGATCGCCAGGGGCACGAGTCCCTCGGAGATGATTCCAAACATCCGGTTCAGAGATTAATAGATAGCATAAAATAAAATTACAGATCAAGGTGGCAAAGGATCATTCTAATGTGTTTGTAATCATTCCCCCAGCCATTGGCCAGGCTATCTCCCTTCTGTATTGCCAGGGTTGCTTATCTGGAGGTAGCACAACAACTCCCTGAGCGTTTTATCACCTCCTTTAAAAGTGGAGTCAATTACAACTCCAGATTAAAATAGTGATGTACTTCAGGGAGTAAAAATGATATCCTGTGATGTGTTTTCTGAGATTGCTGGTAGGGCCTGGCTGAGTCATAACTCAGAACTTGATGAAATTAATGGAATGGCTTTGGAGCTGATCTCATTGCGGGGAGGGGGTCGGTGCAGCTTCCTCCTGTACTGATGGCATGGGCAGGGCCTAAAGTCCAGAACCACAAGAAGGAAAAGAAGGTCCATCTGCTCAGCATCAGAGAGATTCAGCCTGCATATTAAACAAAAATTGTGGGGAAGATGTGAGAAGTGCTATGCATCTTACTCTGAGCCAATAACGCTCATTATAACAGAACATCTTACTTCATCTTACACAAATATAATGGTTCTACAAAGAGAACACAGAGGGAAAACACGTCAATGACCCTCAAATACGTAAAAGGTTGTTGCAGAATCTTCTGGGGTTCCTTTCAGGGTAGACTGGGCAAGAGGCACTGAACTCTAACTGCGCCAGAGACATTTTACATGGTAGGAAAATTTCCTTAGTGGCCACAGGATGTATCAGAGCAATGGTTTTACTGGAGAATGGGATGCTTTTGTTCCTTTTTAACCAGCTGTATATCCTTTTGTGTAGCTCTGTGATCTGCTAAATGGCCATGCTCAAAATAGATGCTTCAGCTATTTCACAAACCCCTCTGTATTTACAAGTGGATGTGCTGAGACCCCACTGCAAGCAGATCAAGAAAGAAAATCCTTAATATCAGGTAATGTGTGAAAGGGGAGAAGTAGCTTTGGATTATGGTATTTTCAAAACACAAGTTTCTGAATGTTTTGTTTTAAAATTTGGGTTTCTTAAAACTTTACTGTGAAGTTCTTGATCAATTCTAATCATTCCTGTACCTACACAAGAAAGAGAGACATCTGTGCCTGTTCAAATATAAAAAGGTTTGTAAGCTCTTTTTCTCCATCTGAATCTTGGCTCTTATTCCTTGTTTTTTTTTCTTCAGGAGTGAATCCAGTTCACTCCACATGGAAGTTACATGGCAGCAAGAGAGATTACTGGCCACGTCTTAACAGAAAGATAAAAAAGGGTTTTCTGGCAAAGGAGGTCTGAGATGATAAAAGGCAAAATTGAACTATGAATGTTATTGACTTGAGTAGGGGGAGCAGAGTGTGGGATGAGATTGAAGAGCAAAGGATCAATGCAAAATGCAGCTTCAGAGCCCTTAAAATGCACTCTGAGGTCAGAGGTTGGCGTGGAGCTCGGATTTGAAAATCTGTTCCAGTGACAGGTTACATAATGTGAGATATTCTGAGGCTTTTCAATGAGGTGCCAGCTCATTTTTAGATGTTGCCAGATTATTCAGATTTCACTTGGTGTGACAGTCTTCCAGCTCCGATTGCCTTCATTTGATCTGCGTTGCTCAGAAAGGAGACATGGAACAATTGGCTTCTACATTTGGATAGCCAAGCTAAATTCTGATGGAATTAGGTAGAGGAATAGTGCCTGGAGACCTCAGTCTGGAATAATGATGGTGAAGCAGCTTTGCAGGGGCTGGGAGATTATAGGTTTAAGTAGTTAGAAATGTACATTCTGCGTCAGATTAAAAAAAAGTAAGGTTATATTTATGTATGTGTGTGTGTGGTGTAGGTATCTGGGTTTCACTTAGGCTAAAATGCAAAGAAAGAAAGAAAAATTGTTGAAGAATCTTCTGCTTGATAAACAGGGAATATTTATATCCATAAATGCATGGTTTCTTTCAATCTAAGTTTAAAAGTGTTGCCCTGAATTGTTTGTTTCTGATGTTTCCTTTTTTTAGAAGTTTATCATAAAGGAGGGGTCTCCAGGGTAAAAACAGGGGGAATATAAACAGGGACCGATTGTGTTGTTTTCAGAATGGGATTAAGAACAGAATTAATCATTATGGTCATAGCAAAACAAATTTAGTAAAGTTAAACTCATTTTTTTGGCAGTTCTATCAAAACTTTGGTAAAAGGATATGGGAGTAGATCAAGGCATGAGACAGGAATTGGAGCTGGGTGTAAGAGACAGAGCTGGACAAAGAGATCTGAACCAAACCCTGGCTGGACGATGGAGATGAGACAAAGAATTGGGAAGAGGAGGGAAGGAGAGGACTGGCTTAGCCTCATCCAGATCCAAATTGTTGAATGTGACGTGACAGGGACATGGCCATCTTGAGAGAATTCACTGCAGTGCCAAGTACTGAGGGAGTTCTGAAAGAGGGGATATTTTGGGCAGGGTGCACGGGTTGAGTGCTTAAGTCCTGGGGCTGTTTCCTGCTTTTCAGACCTGGCAGGTTTTGTTCTCCCCAGGAAATAATGCAGATCACTTTTTGGCATTTGGCTTTCACCCGTGGTTCAGTGTTGAGAATACTTCAGTGGAGCCTGGTAAACCAACAGGATCATGCATGGTGCAGGGAAATGGGCTGGTAGACTCTTGAGGTATTTAGGCACCAATGCAGGGACCAGTTTTTCCTTCTAGACTGTTGGCTCTGTGGGTCTGAGAGAGGGGACTGTTATCTTTGTGATTTATCAAAGAGGCTTTGGCAAACTAATCCTCAGGCAGGCACCGGCTGCTGCTCCCTCCCAGCAGGTGTAGGGCAGGTGATAAAATAAAGGGGCCACAGAGCTTGGGATTCTTTCCAGGGTTGGTTTTGCTCCCACAAAATTCAGCCAGAGCCTTGCCATTGATGTGGCAGGAAGTCATGGACCTTTCATTCCCCGTGGGCTCAGTACAAGACGTGGAATTAAATTCTCTTGTTGATTTTTGTGTTGTGTCTGCTCAGTGGGCCTTTGTCGTGGCTTTGGAGAAGGATCAGGAATTAAACTCTGTGGGAGATGAGGAGATGCAATGCTCTTGCTCAGACTGAGTTTTAGAAGTCTGCCTTCTTCCTGTCACCTACCTCCCAACACTCAGTTCCTGGTTTTCCTGGTTTGTTCCACGACCCATTTTGCTTTCAATTACAGTGACAGAAACTTTTCTCAGCTCACGAATTCGTGGCACTTGCCTTGACTCCAGCTCCAGCCCAATTTCTGTCTTGCACTCTGCTGACTGCTACACTTGCAGACATTTGATTGCCAATGGGTTGCAGGATCTCACATCCTGTTGCCTTTTTAAGCCGAGTTCCGACTTTCAAAGTGCACAGATAAAATAGCAAGAGCCTGAGTCTCGCAGCAGTCGAGGAGCTGGAGTGTCTGAGGACACTTTCAGTGAGAGTCTGAGAACACTTTCACTCCGGGATTCCGACTGCGCTGCCTCCTTGGCAATTCCTGACACTCGGGTTTGATATGTGGCAGTAGGATGAACTTTTAGTGCGTTGCAAGGCTCTCATCCACTGGGTTTGTTGGTACTTAAAATAAAACCTTGCTGCCATTTCTTGTGGTTTGAAATCTTCACAGCCAGACTGCATTTTCAGAGCTCTTCTGCTCTATCACTCCTCTGACAGAGACAAAAATTTGATGTGTGCCATGCCATTCTATGGGAATTTGTACCCAAACCCCACCTGAGCTTTGACTGGAATCTTTATACACCAGCAAAGCACCTTGCATCAGTTTTTCCCCCTTCTGTTACTTACAATAATTAGTATTTCTCAATCAATAAATTGCTGTTTGCCTTTGTCAAAGCCCATGAAAATAAATTCAGGCAAATTGAGTTTCTGAGGATTTTAAAATTAGTTCAGGGAAATCCTGTAGCCTGTGCTCCACTGGAGGCTTGGTGATCCCACTTGGTGCTTTTATCTTGTAGCCTGTGCATGGGTGATGCCTCTGAGAGTACAAATGAGAAAAACAGGGATGAACAACTCCAACATGAAAGATCTTGTTCTTTTCCCCCAAAATAATCCAACTCATTCCATTTGGTGAATCACAGACAACACAAAGTCCCTTCCTATGCCCCAGCTGCTGCTCTTTTTTCTAAATTTTCCATAAAATGAATGAATGATACCCACGAGTTTCATTTAACATTATCATTTTCCTCTCTGAAAAGCTTTTGATAAGTAGCTTAATACAAAAACTGTCTAGTTATAGGGGTTTTTTCTTTAAATATTTTTGAACAGAAGCCTGTATCCCAAAGGAAGGAATTTATAAACCTTGATAATCTCACTTTAGTCCGACGTTTAATTAATTTTTATTTCAGTTACTCACTTTCAGGGAACCTGTTTTGCAGGAAGAAATAGAAAATGGGAGCATTGTGAATTCTCTTTAAATAGGAAAAAAAGGCATGAAAACAAGCCCATAGGAGAGCAGTGCCTCCATTCAGAACAAAATCTTTTAATTCAAGTTTCTTTTAATGAAAGCTATTCAGCTTGCTGGTGGTTTTGTTATTCTGAGAGACGGAGAGTGTGAATGCCTTGCAGGACTGCTGGACCTCAAAGCAAGCTGAGCACAGCCAGTGCACCCAGGCTGCACTGAGCTGGAACCTCAATTTTCTCCTTAGTGAATGGATTATTCACAGCATTTGCCTGAGCCTCAGGAGCAGAGGGCAAAATCAGCTCAGCAAAAAAACCCCAATTTACACCTGAATGCTGAAGCTGGCCCCAGACAGTTCTCCTGTAGATCAGAATGCCAAAACATAAAAGTGGCTGTAGGGAATATTTCTGTGTGACACAAATCATTGGATTGGTGTTGGAGGTAACCCAAAGGTAAATTTAGGAATTTGTCCCTGTTCCTACAGCTTTCTTTGGGACTGAGTGTGTGAGATTAGGGACTTCAGTGATGAGGGCAAAAAGCAGGTGCTCTTTTGCTGATGCCTGATTTTAGTCTTTGGAGAAAGAAGTAAAGTTTAGTACATGTAGGGAAGATAATGGATTTGTCTGTGTTGAACACATCTCATCAAAATAGAAAATTCTTGGTTTAAAATTTGTTTTTAAACAATGGCAAGAAGAAAACCATTCCTTTATCTTGGGTATTTCTGAGGTCTGGTAACCTGTGGAGAGATCCATATCATCAAACCAATGAAAAAGGGCTGAATTAACCATTGAAGACATTAAAGAATGTAACTTTTACTGGCATTTTCAAGACCTTTGGAAAAGATTATGATAAGTCCACTGATGGCCGCTACCAGATACTTACCCCAATATCAGAAAAATATGCTTTTAAATCTGCCAAAGATGTGTATTTCTTGCTGTGTGCAGAAAAGGCCTTGATGCTGTGCAAGCACTGCTCAGCAATAACAAAATCAGTGTTATCAGCACTGCTCCAGCAGAAATCCCCACCACAGCCCCACAGCAGCTCCAGTGAAGGAAACGCAACTCAGCTGAGTGTTCTGTCTTTGCATCTTGGCTGCAGCTCCTGTTCTCTGGGGAAGCTGCAGGATGAAATATTGAGTGATTTGCCCAGAGAAGCTGTGGCTTCCCCATCCCCAGAGTGTCCAAGGCCAGGCTGGACGGGGCTTGGAGCAACCTGGGATGGTGGAAGGTGTCCCTGCCCGTGGCAGGGGTGGCACTGGGATGGGCTTTAATGTCCCTTCCAACCCAAACCAACCCATGGTGCTGTGCTTGTAAACAATTAATGATGGTTGGGAATTATGCAGTGATGACAGATCCCATCACTGTCATGGAGGAGACCAGAGGGTTCATTCTGGGCACATAAAAGAAGTGATGGAGTCATTCAAAACTCCTTAGATCTTCTTAGCCAGTGGCCTCAGGCAGCTCACCAAGCCAGGAATTGAGCTCTCCACAAGTGTTTAAATAGCAACTGTTCTTCTGCAGGCACAGGCAATTCTTTGGTGCTGGAATAAGAAAAGGAAATTGAATATAAAATCTGTTGGGTACAGAATAAAATTCTATTTTGGTTTCCTGCTCAGCCAGGAGCTTTGCTAAGCACAATTCCAAGGTCCAGATTAAAAAAAAACCAAAGTGCCAAGTTTTAAAACCAGAAAAAAACCCACCAAGAAATTTCAATTTCTATATATTTGGTCATTTTGTGGAACACTACAAGCAGTAGTCTGCATACATGGAATATTTTTTGCTTCAAAAGGAAGAACCACTCAGTGGTGCTCTGTTCCTAATCCCTGTAAGAGATCCTGCAATGTTAAACACACCGGCACCTTAAAAACCCTGGAACTGCTGTGTTTTGGGCTCTGCACGCTCTGGATTTGTGGCAGACAAATGAGTGATGGCACCATTGGCTGAATTACTCAGTAATTTGAATGGTACGAAGCCACAGGGCACAGACTTGACTGAGGCATTTTCTAAATATAAAAATGGGCTCCATTGCTTAGACAAATCATTTTGAATGCTTGAGACAGCTTCGATGGAATTGATCTGACTGGTTTTCAATCCTCTATCAGAGTTTGGCAGAAATGCAAATTTAAATTATTGCCTCAATCTTAGTACTTCAAACAAATATCAGGTTGGTTTTTTTCTTTCCGATCAGCTGCTTCTGATTGTTTGATTTTGCTCTGCAGTGTCAGAGTCCAGAATTTGTGAAACCAAAATTCTTTACCAGGGAGAAGCTCTGAGAGTTACAATATTAGATTATCAAGTTAAGTAGTTTCAGAATATGAAATGTGTTGAGGGCTACAAATCTAAAGGGCAGAGTTTTGGAGATGGATGTGTCTCTATTCCTTTCGAGGCTACAACTTCTGAATTCCTGTAGGGATTTGGATCTGTGAATGGAAACACCTGATATTGAGTTGTTTAGCTCTATTTTTTAATTTAGTTTAAAAAAAAATTACTTAAACACCTCATGGGAATTTCAAATGCAATTAAGAAGCAGAAACTTGAAATATCAAAATAGGTTCTTATCTGTACTGAAAGGTCTTAAAAGTTCAGGTTCTGGTGGGCTCACCAATATTTCAATGAGGAACAGTCTTTTTTCCTTGATTTCTTGATTTTTTTTTAAATTGTGATTTCTTTGTGCAAGATGAGTCCATGATGTTGGCATCTGGGGGAATCACGGTGCCGTAGGAGGATGAAATCCTTTCCCAGTTTTTTCCCAATGGAGCATCCAGGGCTGTCAGTGTGGGTTTGGTGTTGTTTGGGAGCTGAGGAACTGTTTTTCTACTCCTTCATCTAAAATAAGACCCCTCTGAACAGGAAGTTCATATTTGCTTTTAATATAAAGAGGAAATATTAAAACTTTTTTTTTTTCTTATTAATTAAAGTTTTCTGACATGGTATAGTGAGATTTACCCATGCTAAAAGCAAAAAAGCTTGTAGATTTTTTAATGAAAAAAATTAAATTCTGTTCTACAAGCTGACAGACTCTGAACTGATGAAACAGAAGGTTCTTTTTGTGTTTTAAACTTGTGTTTTTAGCTGTGCTGGAGCCTTTCTCTGTAGAACTGTTGACTTTTGTGGTGTCACCAGACCACGGCAGAGCTGCCATGGGTGTTAAATAACTTCATTCTCAGGGATATTTTTGTCAGTGGGAACATTTTTAATAAGGTGCAATTAAAAGTCAATCAGCAGTATCCCATGTCTGTAATGCTGACTTTCAGAAATGTAAGTAAATATAAATATCTGCTGTATTTTTCTTTGTTTAGATATTTTTCTTTGAGCATCTTCAGTTGGAACAGCGACTTTGACTCACCAACTGCAGAATCAATAAATACATTTTACATTTATCTCAGGATTGTGCAAAACAGCAGAAATCTGGCTGTTAAACATCTTATTTGCAGAGCTACCATGCTCCAAGTGGTTGATGGTTATTGAGATTTTTCTCCCTGATATTCCACTGGAAGATCTTGTTTTTCTCAGGATCGGTGTCTGGGGGAAGGCAGCGATGATTTGTGTGTGGATGGAACCACTCTGAACAGCAGCAAGGAGAGGCATGTTAAGCAAGGATGAAAATAATGAAAGATAATCGTGGATAATACATCAATTACTTCTCTTGCCTTGGCCACTTTTCTTCCGTGAGGAAAAACGGTTTCTGAGAGGAGGGAATTTAACAGGTATTTCCCATGAAAATTGGCGATATGTGCTGCTCTGTCAGAGCTGATTTACTGATGACAGCCACTTTATTCTGATTTGTTTCTCCAGTCAACCATCTTGAAAAAATATTTTGTGCAGCTGACAGATGAGATTGGTTTTAGTTAAAAAAATTGAAGTTCTTGTCTTGAAAACTTCTGGAGAAATTGCAACATATTGCGCCTGTAAAATTGAAGTTTGACTTCAATTCCATCATTTGTTTGGACCTCAATTCCATCAATTCAAATTCTTGAAAAGGAATATAAAAATTATTTCAAATTCTGTGGGTTTTCTTCCCCTCAGATTTACAGCAGATTTTGTGTATTCCGTCTTTATTTTAATATTTGTGACATCCCAGTGTTTGTGGGTTGGTAGTTTCACATCCCTTTTCAAGGTGCTGTTGTGCTGCTCAGTGTTCAAAGGCATTTAGTAATTTAGTGGTAATAATGCAAAATTTATGACTAGGAATGTGTCTGGCTTTTCTCTTTGGATGAAGCTGAAGGTGTGTGGGAATTCTCGGGGAATTCAGAAGTTCCAAGATCCAGATTGAGCGATTGGTGTCGTAGGTCTGTGAGAGCTTAACTTTGTTCCTCAGGAATTTTGGGGGCACAGGAGGATCATTGCTTAGTTTTTGTGTCATTGAAACTTTGTCTAAAAAAAGGAGGTAGAATAGATGAGGGTGTTAAAATGAGAGGGAATTTCTAAACTGAGAGGATGCGATGAGCTTGAGGAAAGTTTTTGTTGTGTTTTGGCCTTGGAGTGATTCCTTGTGTGCAGGGCTGTGATTGTGCTGGAAAACAACTCGATATTGGGGTTTTTATGCTTTAATAGTTTTATTTTTTTAATGTAATTTAAGTAAAACTGCAGCTGAGTTTAAAAATCCCCAGCTGGACCTGGGTGCTGGCGGTCCCCCCTCCAGCCTGCCACATGGAAAAATGAAATTTAGAGTGATTATCAGCCTGTGTGATTCCATTCGGTGACCTTAAAGCCATTAAACCAGGAATTTCTGCCCCTACAGAGTTTAGGGTTCTTGCTTTGGGGGAGGAACACCACCTCCACTGAGCACAGCACTCCCAAAACCAGCACACAGGAACACTCGTGATAACACAGAGAACTCTCCCACATGTTGTCCCTGTTTTTTTCCTGCCACAAAAATAAAAGGCAAGCCTTAAATCCGCCTGAACTGCAGTGTAAAAGCTGAGCAATCACCAGTTTTTAGTTTGGCTGGTTCCATGCAGGGGTTCCAAGATGGGAAGCAAACCAAAGGGCCGCCCTGTGGGAAGTGCGTGAGTTCCAGGGAATTTGGATCTGCTGCAGTTCCTGAAGTCAAAACGCTCCTTAATTCCTGTCAGTTCCTCACTGGAATGCTGGGTTTGAGCTGCCACACCCAGGCAGGTTGTGCTGCTCGGTGTGACCCTGGGAAGGGCAGCAGAGCTTCAGGAGCTGCAGGGTGAGAGGAGAAAAACAATCCACAGGATCTCCATGGGAAGAAGTGCAGATCTTCTTTTCCTGGTTGGTTGGTTGGTTTTGGTTTGGTTTTTTTTTTTTGCTATTCCTCATTTTTTCCTTTGGGAGGAATGTTTCTTTGTGGTGTTTTAGTCAAAGATAGGAGGATTTCTGATAGAATCACAGAGTGGTTTGGGTTGGAAGGGAATTTAAAGCTCATCCAGTTCCACCCCTGCCATGGGCAGTGACACCTTCCACTGTCCCTGTTTGCTCCAAGCCCCGTCCAGCCTGGCCTTGAACACTTCCAGGTATGGGGAGGATAATACAAAAACATTCAGAGTGTTCCCACATCAGTCAAGGAAAAGAAAGGGTAGAAGGAAAAAGTGAGTTTCAAGACTATTTTATTTTCAAGAAGTACAATTTTTCCTCAAGAAAACCCTGGTCCAGATTTAAATTGAGAAGCCAACCACTCTGTTGTGCTTTTATTCCATGGGAAGGTGTAATTGCTCTTTCACAGCCATCTGCTTGGTTTAAACTCCAGTTTTTGTCACAACAGTTATCCTGGTTTCCACTGCTTTGCCTGGGAATTCAGTGGTACGAGGCAGAGAGTGGGGGCGGTGTGGCTGGACAGCGGCCAGGCAGAAAGGGGACCTAGGGGTACTGGGTGACAGCCGACTGAACATGAGCCAGCAGTGTGCCCTGGTGGCCAAGAAGGCCAACGGCATCCTGGCCTGGATCAGGAATGGTGTGGCCAGCAGGACCAGGGAAGTCATTCTTCCCCTGTACTCGGCACTGGTGAGGCCACACCTCAAGTGCCATGTCCAGTTCTGGGCCCCTCAGGTTTGGAAGCACGTGGAGATGCTTGGATGTGTCCGGAGGAGGACAAGAAGGCTGGTGAGGGGTCTGGAACACAGGTCCTGTGAGGAACGGCTGAGGGAGCTGGGGTTGTTCAGCCTGGAGAAAAGGAGATTCAGATGTGACCTCTACAGCTCCCTGAGAGGTGGTTGTGGTCAGGTGGGGTTGGTGTCTTTCTCCAGGCAACAACTGGCAGAACAAGGGGACACAGTCTCAAGCTGCGCCAAGGGAAATAGAGACTGGATACTAGGAAAAAGTTTTTCACGGAAGGAGTGGTAAAGTACTGGAATGGTCTGCCCAGGGAGGTGGTGGAGTCACCATCCCTGGATGTGTTTATAAAAAGATTGGATGTGGCACTCAGTGCCATGGTTTAGTTGAGGTGTTGGGGCACGGGTTGGACTCGATGATCTTGGAGGTCTCTTCCAACCTGGCAATTCTGTGATTCTGTGAGAAAAAACTGGGGAAGAGAAATCCCTAGAAAATGATGAGTGATCAAAGATGGCAAATCTTGTCCTGGAGAGCAGGGGCTGATGAGGCACAGAAGGATCTTGTTCCTCTCTCCCAGTGAAGGACTCATTCAGCAGAGGACGCTCAGGTCTCTTCCCACTGTCACTTCCAGGGTGGCAGCACTGAACAGAGAGATTTTACCCAGGTTTTAGTTACCCAGGCAGAGTTTGCAGCTCGTTGTTATCTCAATAAGAAACAAATAATTAATTGAAATCTTGAGTGTTTTCCAGCAACTGCTGAGCTGCAGATGAATTTAGATACACAGCAAAGACTTTTTTCCTACATCCTACCAAAAGTTTATTTTTTGCCACCTTATCTTTGAAAGTCCTGAGAAATCGGGACTGAGAATATTTTCTTTTTGTTGTTGTAATCTTTCTAGGAAGATAAAAGTATTCCTTTTTGACATGGAGGACAACATTAGGGATTTCAGATTTCCCTTTTAACTCTCTCTTATCAAAAATATTGACTGTCTTGCTCTACTTTTTTTCCTCGTGTACAGCAGAGCTTGCAGATGCCTAAATCTCGGGAGGGGGAACAGCAGTATTTGTATGTGAGGAGTAGAAAGGTGGATGAAAATTTGTTAAACATTTACTGACTTTTTTATTTTTTATTTTTTTACTGCAAACACAGCCTGTTGTGTGGGTTGCTTTCATAACAATCTCTTCTCCAGTGCTCCTAATGTATAATTAGTGTTCCCCAGCTCTGTTAGGTTGTTACAACTTCTAAGGAAGGGTCTTTCCCAGTGATTTTCCCATCTGTCCAGCCTGAGATAATTCCTCCCTCCATGCACAGCAACGACAGACATTGGGTATGAAACCATCTGAGTCTGGTTGTGCTGAGCTTCTACTTTAAGTGAGATTCAAAGGTAGAGGAATTACAATATATACGGCATTTATAGTCTTGATTCCAAGCTTTTTTCTTCCTCCCTTGTTTGGATCCGGCTTCTTTGGGATGTTTGAGGTCTGGAGTTGTGTCTGTGTGACCAGGGGTGATGGGGAAAGGATGTTCAGGGGGTGGTTTTTTATCACCTTCCCTGACACCCAGCTCAGACCAGGGTTAGTTTAATTCTGCTGCAATCCAGTGGCCTCTGGTGTTATTATTCTGCTCTACCAAAGGAGCATGGAAGTATTTGAGGGTTTTATAAAGCAGCTCAAACTCCCTCCCCTGAAGTACTGGAATAAAACATCCTGTTCAGCTGGATAAAGGTGCTGTGACTGCACTGGATGGTGGGAAATTTGTGAGGAAAGAAGTGCTGGAATTGGCCTTTAATAACTCTAAATTATTTTACTATAAAATATGAAGTATCAGAAAAAACACCCCGATCTGTTTTTCCCTTTGTGTACTCTCCATCCCTCAGAGCCAAGTGTATGAGAATTTACCTAACAGGAAAAAAGAGGCGTTTAAATTAAGACTCATGTTTTTCACCTGGCTTCAGGTTACAATAAAATGTCATGCTCGTCACTGAGGTGTTCTGGGTCACTTGCTTGGCACAGAAAAGCGTGGTATCTAATTAAAAATGTCACTTTGTGGGCTGTAATTGTCACTTCTTGCCACGGAGGGGCCAAGGAGTGGGACAGAAGGCAGCAGAGTTGTCACACAATCACAGAAGGGGTCAGGCTGGATGGGACCGAGGGGCTCATCCAGTCCCACCCCCCTCCCTGCTCAAGCACATGGCACAGGATTGCATCCAGACACTTCTGGAATGTCTTGTCACCCCATGGGCTTATCTGAACAGCTCTAACCTGAGAGATAAGGGATGTCTGTGGGTGGTCCACGCTGTTCCTCTTGGTTATCTCCAGGTAAGTTACATGACAGTCACATTGATAAGGAAAAAAGGTAATTTTTAGATAGCGCTTTTTAGCAAATCGTGAAGAAACAGCATAACATTGTTACTGATTGTGCTGCCTTTAAAATGCAAGTTGAAATCCAGATGCATTCTGGTCTCTGTTAGAGCTATAAAATGCACTGTTTAAGTATTATTAAAAGTGTTTTGGAGGAAAGTTAATCCTTCTTCAATATCAGTTTGCAGAGTTCTTTTAGGCTGACAGGTAGCACTTAAAAATGTTTGCTGTATTTTCCTCACCTGTCACCTGACAACAGTGCAATGAAAAATCAGAATTACACTCGGATTCTAAAGCAGCTGACACCAAATATTGTGAAAGGAGAAAATGTGATCAACAGACAAAACAAAACCGATTTAGTAAAAGAACCCCCCCCAATTCTGTCAGAAATAAAAGGACCCCTCCTGCTGATGCTGAGCAAATGTAGGTCGTGGTTTCAGCTGTGAGGCACCGAGGCAGTGCAGTTGGGTTGTTTTGTGAGAAGAGATGAAGTGACGATTCCACTTCAGTTGTAAGAAACAACAGATATGTGTGGGATCTCTCTTTTCATGCAGAATAAGACGTTTCTGGAAAATGTAGCACTCGTGTAGATGGAAGGAGAGGAGGGGAAGCCTCCTAAGCACGGCATGAACTCAGCAATGCTGTCAGCCCCACGAGCTCCAGCTATTTTGTTGTTCATTTTTATTAAATGCACTTTATTTGCTCCTTCATGCTTCAGAGATATGTAAAGCACAACGTATTTGTAGTTTCAGCCTTCTAATTGACTCTGATATTTTTTTCCCTCCGAGTCTTCATTAAAGGGGAATGATTTTGCTGTCGATACCTTATGATTTGTTCTAATGCAAATAACATTTAGCACGTCTTGTAGACTGTCTGGAGAATTCCCACAAGCTTCCCTGCAAATGTCATCTGACTCCTCAATTGAGTGAGGCACTGCCTTCCCTTTGCTTTCCTGCAATTTGTCATGCTTCATACTTGGCTAAATCTGCCAATTTTCATTGTCCTTACTGACAACAGCTGTCACCGAGCCACTTCTGGCTTCAAAACTCTTGGTGGCAGCATCCTCCAAGTTACAGGGCTGAGGTGGAAGCTGAGATGTGGAGCTGGGAGCCTTCCTGTGCCTCATGCTCAGGAATGGCCCCACAGAACCCCCGGACTGCCCTGGGAAGGGAGAGCCCAGCGGGATGTCCCCCAAGTGGCCAACGGGTCAAGCAAGTCATCCTTTTCTCCTGCTCTGCTTTGAGGAACTTGTGTCGACCGTGATGGGATTAAAATCCACTGGAGAAGCCTCCATGTGTGAACCTGATCCCTGGGAAAGGGTGCAGGGCAGGTAATGAAATTCCTTCTTTTGTTGTGCACGATTCCCACTTCTGAGAGCAGAGCTGGGGTTGAATTTTTAGTCCACCATGGGAGAAAAAAATCCACTGTTAGAGTTAACCTATCAGCTGGGGAACTTTGGTTACTTTGCAGCTTTTCTTTTTATTTTAATTTGTAGGAAATTAAGGGATTATTTCTGAATCACAACCTCTCCTTGAGTTGCATCTGTCAGAGACACAGATTTATTTTAATTCAGGCCCTGTTTATCCAAACCCACAGCTACTGCGTAAAGACTTGGACAAATTATTGCCATTTCCTCATCTCCTCCCGGGTCGGGTTGCTTCATGGAGGGTTCTGCTTTCTCAAAGCTCTGTCATTCAGAATTTCAGAAATAATTCAAAAGGTTGATGATTCTGGTCATTAATTTTATCTAAAACAAGAATATATGACTTAGTGATTAAGAGAAGTAGTTCCAGTCAGAGGCATGTTTCAAATTATTAGTAGTAGTAGTAGTAGTAGAAGTATTGGTTTTTTACAGTCATTTTATTAATTGGATAATTTTCACTGAAATTCTTCAATTCTAAGTAAAAGGGATGAACCCAGAAGATTCTGAAATGTGATTTGTGCATATTTTAGAATGAAAATATTTAAGATCACAGGTAAGAAAACATAGGCCCATGAAATCTACTGATGTAAATAAAAAAAAAATACACTGAGGATTAATTTAAAAGTTTATTATTTGAAAAGTCTTGAGAATAACAGCTGGTTTTGCCTCCCTAAACTTGAATATTCAGCTTCAAGGAGGAGGAGGATGGTTCAAGCGCTGCACTGGATACTTGGGATGTTTGAAGTCCTGCAGAAAACCCAACAGAATCCATGATCTCCTCTCCTGGACAGCTGTTAAGGAGCTGGTGAGGGTTCAGAGACAGAATAAAATCTTTGTTGGCAAAACTCCTCATTGCGCGGATGCTTGAGGTCTCCTCCTGTGCTGAGAAAAGCCTGGGTAACTCTCAGTGTCTCTGCAGAGAGCCATTATTAGTCTGTGATCTTCTAAACCTGGATTTCCATGGGATTTTTAAGGAAGAGGGCGATGTGTAGGAACAAGGATTCCTGGGTTTAGGACTCTGGGTGTTCTGGTCACAGCTTTGTTAATTCTGACCGTCCTGATGGCACCGTGCGCTGAGCTGGTTCTTAGGGACTTTCCCAAAAATGACAAATTTCCTGCAGCCAGCCCCAGCCAAGCCCCCCGTCAGTCAGAGTGGGTGTCTGGAGAGGGCAGCCCTGGAGCTATGAGCTCGGCTGCGCTGGGTTTGCTGCAGGGAGGGTTTGAGCAGCTCTGCGTTCGGATGAAGAGTTTATCGCGCTCACGGGCTCGAGCTGCTCTGGGCTGCAGGTGCAATTCCACCCCGAGGCAATCCAGCTTGTTGTTCAGCTTCCTCTTCTGCTGAAAGGTGTTTGGAGGACTGCCTGTGCTGGTGTGGCTGTGGAGGGGGCCAGGCGTGGTGTGAGGAGTCTGTGGCTCCTGGGAAGGGCTGGGCTGTCCAGTGGCTTTGGGCTGCGCTGATGGATTCTGGTTGCCACTGGGCAGGGAAGGTAATTTTGGTTAGGTCGGTGCAGGAGCTTCCATAACAGACTGCCTGTGGCTTTGTGGAGTTGTCAATATGGAATTTGTCTACTTTGGGTACACTTTCTAATTTGGCAATACTGTTACAGAATAGTTTAACCCTGGGTCTTGGCTTAGGTCGTAGCAACATAACAGATCTGCAGCCTGGCCTAGTGGGAAATGTCCCTGCCCTTGACAGGGGAATTCCAGCCAGAGGATTTTTAAGATCCCTTCCAACCCAAACCACTCTCTGATTCTACAATCAATAACTCCTTACTCACATTTTTGCAATGCTTTCCAGCTGTGATGTCTCTATGGCACCCCTTGCCTGCCCACACAGACATGGCCCCGTTTCCTGAGTTAACTTTTAGCTCATTTCCCACATTTAGCTTTGCTCAGGAGTTCTGTAGGAGATGCTGCCTTATTTGCTTTGCTTTCAGGCAGGTTTGCTGTTGAAACCTTTACAAGTGCCTGAGACAGCAAATCCAGCAGTGCCCAGGTGCTTCCAACCAGGCTGAATTCTCTGTACAAGTGATATCCTGAAGTGATCAGAGAGATGCACCTGGTAATAGATTGAACTGTCCTCTGGCTGATGTGTGGGGAAGAGCAGAACCCCAGCACCCCTGGAAATGGTCTTTAATTTTTGATTTGTTCTCCTGTTCACCACTCTCAGTGGTTTATCTGTAAACAATGTGTGCTATCTGCAGAGAATGTGGGTTTCTCTCGCTCAGAAAATGGTCATTAGCTCATACTACAGCAGAGTGTGCTTTTGTTTCTTGATGCTTCCAGTTTATCAGCCAAAACTGAGGATTTGCATGCATAATCTAGTGGATCACATGGAGGCCGAGCACAAAGTTATCCCAAATCACCACGGATCCTTTGTGGCTGTTAAAAAGAGAGGAGATTCCTCCCTCCTCTCAAGGCCTGAGGTAAGAAGTGCCTGTCACCTTGGGATCTGTGTCCTGCTGCAATCCCAGAGTATTCTAATCTCTGTATTTAGCTCCTCTTTCATCTGCATGTATGAAAGAGCTTTGCACAGATGGGTAAGAGTTTTTATCCCCATTTCTCGGTGGTTCAGTGTAGTTACATCAGGAGGAGTAATTATTTCTATCAGCAAGATTGTGACAGCCACCACATATTATGGAAATTTCCTTCATTGAAACGTTCACGTTTTTCCCCCCCCTTTTGTTTGATTCTCGAAGCAACACAAAGAATAGTTTAGAAATATAATTGCAATCTCCAGGAGAAATATAAGCAGCCTGGCTATGAAGCTGAATCACATCAGAGCACTGGGAATAGAGCCACCTTTAAAGAAAAATGAGCAGGGAGAACATCACAGCTTGAGCAGCTGTCATTTGTCAGGAAAAGGGGAATCTGTGCTGGACCACCAGCGACCCTCCACCCAGGGGAAGAGGCAGCTTGGCAGTGATGGCTGGGAGCTGCCAGGGCTGGGAAGCTCAGGGGGTGGCTCTCAAACAGCAGAAATTGCTTTGTTACCCAGCACAGGGTGTGCTGCTGAACTGCCTTTGTCTGGGGCACTTTATCCGGAGTGGGACTGGGGCAGGCACTTGTGCAGAGGGTTAATGCACTTCAGCTCCCTGTAAAGACCTCGGGCAATGGGCAGAACCTTTCCCAAACCCAGGAGTTCCACTTGTAAAGCAGCTGTGCTCTGCTGCCAGACCCTAAACCTGGCTGCTCCTGAGGGATGGCAAATGGGATATTGATACAGTTATAAAAGTTCCCAAGAAAATTTGTGCAAATTCGAGTTACTGTGTTTAGTGAGTGCATTAATTCATGACATAAATCTTTTAATGCCTCATCCCTTTTCAGCATCGTGCTCACTGATCACAGTTAGGTAAATCACACTGGCAGATATTGGTATAATATCCTTTTTTTGCCTTTGCATAGATTCAGTCTGCAGTATCATATGGTAACTGCTTGCAGAAAGTGTTGCTAATATTTCATATTTCTAAGTCTAATAATATTAAACTATGCTAGATTTTTTGTAACCTAACTTCATAAAAGTCTTGTGAGAAATCCTAATTAGAGTTTTACAGGGTTGAGACACACACAAGTCCACTTGTGAATCCTGTTCTTCCCATGTGCTTTATGAACCTAAAACTTTCATATTGATTAACCTTCAGTGATCAACAATTCAGGCCAGCATCTCTCTCACCTCTGCACTGTGAAATCTAAAAGTCATAGAAGTGTATTTTATAAAAACTAGAAAAATGTAAGTCTGCAGCAGCATGGGACAGAAAAATACACATGTGTTTCTATCCCAACATTGCTGCAGAACAAAATTATTAGTCCAGAACACCCGAGAAACAAGTATAGATCATCTTAAATGCCATTGAGAGCCTTACATTTAAAAACAAAGCATATTTTAGGTTGGAAAAGAGAAACGTAACCTTCTGACACTTGAAACTGGGATAATTATCTTTTATTAGTGTATAATTGTAGTGCATGAGCACAGAGATAGTACCTAGAATTAATTGCTGGGTGCAGAGGTATGATTTGTAGAATGCTTTTATATCTGCAAATTTCAGATAATTGGCTTATCTATGAAAATATACATTTGCCTGTGGAGTAGAGTAGAACTGAAATGTTTACTTCTTATTTTTAGTAGGTACTAGTTTAAACATTATTTAAATATTATTGGATGTTTTCTTGCTGAATCTTGAGTGCACCATCAAATCATCGAAGTGGAAAAGGCTGCACAGAAAGGATCTGTGTTCAGGTGAGGAATAACAAGAAGGTTTTAAATTAAGTAATTCCTTACTGGTTTTGATCCTCCTGGGGTCATTTCAGCGATGAGATACAGGTGGTGAGGAGCAGATTTACTGCAGTTCCTGTTTCTACAACTCTCTTTGGGAGCTCCCTAATGCCAAGAAGGATGGAGGGAGCTTTTTCCACCTGAGTGGGTTTTCCAGCCCTGGTGATCGATGGAAACTCCATAGGAAGGGAGAGTTCGTGAGTGGTGTCTCATGCTGACCCCACATGCTGCATTTCTGGTGGAATTGGTTCAACCTTGATGTTTCTGGGACTGCTGTGGGAATGTTTGTAAGTGGGAAAGGTGAGAAGATTCATGGTGGGAGGTGGGGAAGTGGCCTCACAGCAGCTGGTGGAGTTGTGGGTCATGAGGTGGGAGCTTGGGGCTGTTGGGAAGAGATGGAATTGAAGGATGTTCAACATAGATGTTGTGTATGAAAATCATAAATGTCAGATAAACATCATATACCCCAAAAAGCAAGACCAGAGATCCAGGGCCTGTAGGCAGAGGCAGTAATTTTTTAATTAGAATGGCTGCATGATTGAAAAAATGATGAGCTTTTGAGCTTCCTCCACTTTGATCTGGTCCTAAGGGCTGATTTGTTCTTTTCCACCCACACCAGTTTTTCTAAACAAAGAAAGTCTGTTCCAAGGTGGTATCAGTGCTTTCACTACCAGCACTTTTTATTGCAGCCACTCACTGCAGTCCTATAAACTGGGAGCAGAGGGAAATTTAGGCAGAAAGAGCTGGCAAGTCAATAACAGGGAGCACTTCTTGTTCAGCTGATTTAAGGCAAACCCCTCAATTACAGAGCAGACCCTGGGCATGACTTTGGGTGTGTGGCATCCCATGGTTTGTATTTCAAGGAGCTGGCAGGACTGTGAGGCTGCTGCTCAGGAAGCAGAAAAGTTCCACTGTGCAGAAGTGGAAAATACCTGCTATTGTGCTGATGGAGCTGTCAGGGGACCCTGGCTGGAAAAAATAGCTCTGAGCTGGGTTCACTTGGAATCAGTGAAGTTGTGCTGACACAAGCTGGAGGGAAACAGTGCTGAATTCAGTCCCAGGAATTTCATAGGAAATCCATGGGGCTGTGGGAGAGGTGTGTTTTCAGGTAAGCATTTAATATTTCATGCACCGTGTCGGTGTCACCACTAATAAAAGTATCATGGAGGTTATGCTGGAGAATGAATTCTGCTCATGTCTGCTCTCTGATTTTAACCTATTGAACATTTAATCATTTCTTGGAAACTTGTTTAGCTTTGACAGCTGCTGTTACACCAGAACAAGCTGAAGCTGCTTGTGACCGAGAGGTTAAAACCTGTCAAAAAGCAATGATATAGACTTGAATCAGTTTTGGGTAAGGAACTGGATGTAGATATTCCTGTGCCTCTGACTAACCTAACTACTGAGCAGCCAAAGAAATGGGAGTGATATTTCCTCCCACAGCTTTTCCTTTTTTTTTTGGTTTTTTTTTTGCTAGCTGAGGGAAAAGAATCCTAATGCATGAGGATGTTATGAGGTCTTTACACAAGGGGCCTCAGCTGTGTGGTGAGTTAAGGACAGTGATGCACAGAGCCAGAGAATTGTGGATTGTGGTGTTTGGTTCTGGTTGGGTTTGATTTTTTTTCTTTTTTTTTTAAAGTCCTGTGGCCTGGGTCCTTTCGTGAATTTATCCAAGTGACACCAAAAATTCAGTATATTTAAAATCCAGCCTTTTGAAATATGAATATCATTAAAAGTCAATTTGAAAATTAAGGCAACCTCTTCTGAAAAATTTACTCTGGGACAAGTGTCAGGAAAAATTAAGCTTTGCAGGCAGAGCGTGCTGAGATGCACAGTCATTTTGGGAAATGCTTTTCTTTGGTAGCACAGAAAATGCAGACACAGAGCAGTTGATTGCTTTTCACTGGGGAACAAAGTTGAGTTTTTCAAATTCCTTGGACTTGCTGGCTTCATTAAAGATTTTTAGCAAGCAAATGCAGCTAACAGTGCTTTGATTCTCAGTTAAGTGGAAGTTATTAAAACAGTTGTCCTGCAGTTTTTGTAAAGAACAAAAGACGTAAATAATTGAGGTTTTATATACGTTAGGAGCAGTAGGAGTAGGAAAATATTCCCTCTTAATAATAGGCTTAACAAGGGAAGGCAATAAATCATTTCTAATTACCAGCCTCGTCGATTACATGTTTCCTCGTTCTAATCTTTCAAATTGCATCCTAAGCTGAGGCTTCTTTGTAAATGAGATTTGCTTTTCTTCTTCTTCTTCTTCCGTTCTGTGGGATGTGTCACTGCAGGAAGACATGTGTGTCTGCTTGGATCACAGCAACGTGTCGCTGCAGAGCACGGAGGCCTTTCCACAGCCATCTGGAATATTGCTGTCACACGGCCGGCTCCGGGGCTTCCAGGGGAAAAACCCTGGACAAAATGGATTCTCCTCCGTGTGGTCAGCCTGCCCAGTTAAATGTTGATTACTTTTGTGTGTTTGGTTGGTTTTGAAGTCTGTCGTTCTGTTTCCGTGTTTAAAAATGATTGAAAAGGTAAACCTTTGAGGATGGTGTAGGAAAACCAGAGGTTTGCTGGATGATGCATCTCCTCCCATCGTTTTAGGAAAGTGGCTGGTACACAAAGCTGAATAAATTGATAATCGTAACTTTATCTTCCTGAAAATTAAATTGGTCTTTTATTTTCATCTAGCCCTTGAGGCTTGTGAATGATAAGAAAATAATAATAGGAGTGGGAGAGAGCTTGGGATGTCTGTCCTGCCCCTCCCAGTGTGTGCCCCACAGTGCTCACCTTGTGCTCTGATAAAAAAGGGATAAAAATGCCCAGTGGCTGAGGATGGCAGGGCACTGTAGAGATAAGAATTCAAAGCCAGAGGGGCACAGACTGGTTTGGGTTGGAAGGGACATTAAAGCCCATCCAGTGCCACCCCTGCCATGGACAGGGACCCCTTCCCCTGTCCCAGGCTGCTCCAAGCCCCATCCAGCCTGGCCTTGGACACTGCCAGGGATCCAGGGGCAGCCACAGCTTCTCTGGGTACCCTGTGCCAGGGCCTCCCCACCCTCACAGGAAGGAATTCCTTCCCAAAATCCAATCTATCCCTGCCTTCTGTCAGTTTGAAGCCACCCCCCCTTGTCCTGTCCTTCCACACCCTTGTCCAAAGTCTCTCTCTGTGTTTCTTGTTAGCCATTTCAGGTCCTAGAAGGCCACAATTAGGTCACCCCAAAGCTTCTCTTCTCCAGGCTGGACAATCCCAACTCTCCCAGCCTTTCCTCCCAGCAGAGCTGCTCCATCCCTCTGATCCCCCTGGTGCCTCCTCTGGGCTCTCTCCAGCAGCTCCAGGTCCTTCCTGTGCTGGGCCCCAGGGCTGGGGCAGCTCTGCGGGTGGGGTCTCACCTGAGCAGGGCGCAGGGGCAGAATCCTCTCCCTCAAAAATCAAGTGATTTTG
Organism: Edolisoma coerulescens; assembly: GCA_013397115.1. Lineage (NCBI taxonomy): Eukaryota > Metazoa > Chordata > Aves > Passeriformes > Campephagidae > Edolisoma > Edolisoma coerulescens. Next base: position 978,892 of record VWZW01007324.1, on the reverse strand, counting down.
CTTCTTATCTACCTGCTGTCTTGTCATTTAAACAGAGCATGTTGATTAAAAAAAAAAAAAGGAGAAAACCCCAAAACACTTAAGGCAGAGGAACAGTATTTCTGAGTCGCTCTGGTTTCTTAGGGCTTCTCTGAGGGTTGCAGATTATGTGCTTATGCCCAGGAGTTTACATAAAAGCAGCTTTGGTTTCGAATGTCTGCAGTGTGATACCTTTACATTTCTCCACGTTGTTTACTGCTAGATTGGCAGAAAGTTTGGCCCAAGAGTGTGGACAATTACAACAACAAACAAAGCCCTGTTTTTGCAACCCTGTCCCCTGTGGGCTATCACTTGCTGACATAAGTAGTCACTGCAATGAAATAATAATATCTTTTAAATTTTCCTGAAGTGATTTTAATTCTAGCAATAGCAACAGAGCGGGAGCAGTGAGGGGAGAGTTTTGTCCTGGCAGTGACAATGGGCTGGAGCTGTCCTGGCCCTGAGGAGCGCCACGTGGATGATAAGCTGGTTTCACATGAGTTGTTGTACAGCCATCAGAGAGGTAACGACTTCTGCTTTTAATTAGGTGGGGCTGTTCCTCTGACAGCTCTGGCTTTCCAGAGCCTTTGGTGATCTGTTCCCCCAAAACTGGGACTGACCCTGCATGTGACTGCAGGAGGCTGCTGGGGGCAGTTTTGGTGCCTGGAGGGTGGTTTGGTGTTGGGACAACTGCACTGCCATTGCTTCTGCACTGAGCTCAGGGAAAAAGAGTCTGGAAAAGCCATGGCAGCTGCACTCTGTGTGTGAGGACTCGGTGTGAGTTGGCTGCAGTCTGACGGGGTTGGGCTGGATGAGCTTTAAAGGCTCATTCCAACCCAAACCATTCCATGGCTCTGTGCCATCTGTTCTTTTAAAAGGAGATCCTTTGGGGTTAATGCGGGCACCAGGCTCTGGGGTGCTGCTGAAGGGGATCAGGTTTGGTGCTGGTCCCCGTTCCTTGGGACACTGGGAGCACTGGGAGGAGCACAGCAGGCACTGGGGCAGGAGCTGCTGGCTCCTGGCTGCTGGTGCCCCTGGCCAGCACCCGGACTGGCACTGCTGGGCTCTGCAGGAGCTGTCTCCAGCCCTCCCCAGCTGTGGAGATGCTTCTTGTGTCCAGCCTCAGGGGAGGAAAAAGTAAAGAGTGGAAAATTAGAATGTCATGCAGGATAATTGGTCCTGAACTAGACTTAATTTAATTTTTTTTTCCTTAATTAAGAGTTTAAGGTAGAAGAGGAAGGTAAGCAAGTAACAACGCCTCGTGTCTTGCAGGTGATTTAGGGAATATACTTTACAAACTGTGAAATTAAGGCAGAATGCAGATTGATCTCTTTATTTTTTGTGCGAGAAATTGAGTCCGTGGTGTAGTGGCATAATATATATTAAAATCAGAGATTTGGAATTTTTGTTGATCTCTATTTTTTTAAATCAGAAATGGGATCAAGTTTCTGGGTGAAAAAATGGTATTGAGAAGGTTTTTATGAAGAGATTTAAAGAAGCTTGAGGTACGAGGGAAAAGCTGAGAAGCATCCCATATGTTGTGTTAGGGTAATCAGATATATTTCAGTGAAAGTTTTGCAAAGCTTTTAAAAAATCTCTTTGCTTTTCATATTTAAGAGAACTATTGTGCACATCTTCAGCTCTGTGTTCACACAGCTGCCTTAATGCAGCTCCTAATGGTGCTGAAAGAGATTGCAGCAACATTTCTGAAGTGTTTTGTCGTTGATGTGGTAAAAGCCCCCAGCCACGCCATTAAACCCGATTATCATCTGTTCAAATATTTGCCATTTTCATTCCAAACAAATGGGATTAAATATCTTTAATCAGGCTCCAGAGCAGATAAACCCTATAGTGTGGGTGGGTATAGATAGTGTGAGGAGGTAGGAAACAGGTTGTGAAGATCCTGACAAAATTAGTGGCAAAAACTCGGAGATAATGGAATTTTGTTGGACCTTCTGTGCCGTGGCAGTGCAAAGTTTTCCCACCTCAAGAAATCTTGAGGCAAACAATGCTGGAAGGAAATTCTCGAGGCAGCTCTTGTCTGGAGTCACTCTTTCCCCTTAGACTGAACACACATAAAACTGCCTGAGTGTGGATGGACAGCAGTGCACAGGAATGCACCTCGCTCTGCAAACTTTCCTGTCTGAGCAGCTGGAGCTCTCCCGGGTTATCTCGTTCCCTGTGCACAGTCTGAGGCAGGAGGAACAATTTGTATTCTCCTGTCTGTACCTGTGGAGCTCCAGGCAAAGCACCTCGGGTGCTCCCCTGGGGCAGAGCTGCTCCATGTGCTGCCCAAATGGCCCATAAATTATTTGTTCACCTGTTTTGGATATTTACAGCTGCAGCAAATGAAATCCTGTATAAAACTGATGACATTGAAATATTTCATATACCCCGATAGCCTCGTTCTTTTGATCGTCTCAACGTTTTGAATTCAAATTGCCTTAACTGTAAGTTAAAAGTTGTCTTAGTGTGGGAACATGAGAAAAAACATTCTGGCAGAAATTTGTCAGTAAAATTCTCACTAAAAGGGTAATCAGAGCACAATTTGAGAAATTGAAACTGGTTTTGAGGGGAGGATTCTCTTCCTTTTTTAATCAGGGCAAGTTATGTTCTAGGACTTGCAAATATAAAACCAAATTAAGCAAATCACAGAAGTGAGAAAGTGCAACGTAAAATTGCTGTCAGCACAAAACACAAGTTACTCACATCAATCTTTAGGACTCCTTAAAAATTGTAACGAGAAAATAACTATCAACTAATGTATCAGCTTGGTGTTGCACCAAATAGATGGGGATTTTTCGTTTCAAATGGCATTTAGTACTGATCAGAAAAACAGATAAAACTCGATGTAATAACTAGATCCATTCTGTTTAGTGTCTGGGAATCTTGCATTTAGCAGAACAGTTTCAGCACAAATGGTATTTTAACTCTGGCTGTTTCACATTTTAATTGAAGTCTAAATTTTCTAATGAAGTTTTCATTATAGGAAGTTGACTGAAGTGCATTTCCAGTATGGGAATTGCAGCGTCCTGGGGGTGCCAGCTCAATGGAGAATGATAAAATTGATGTCAAAATTCTTGGCTTATTACCATGAGGACAGAGGAGGTTTCAGAAATAAAAGAAGTTTCATAACCTGGCCTAAATAATGCAGTAATTCCATGGGAAAATGAGAGCGTGGGAGGTTCCTCCAGAGTGATTTGTTGGCCTTTTGGGTAGAACTGGATAAAGGCGATCTGGTACCAAAGAGGTGCAAGGTGACAAGACTGGCCTTTGTTACAGAGAATGCAAAGGATTTGAGATCTCGGAGCTGTCCACCCCATCATGGAATTTTTAGAAGGGGATGAGTCATTTATCCGAATTCATCCTAAACACTTCATCTTCTGTTGATGAGTATTGTGTGGAGATCAGGATTTTTTTCTGCTGTGTCCAAGTGTGTTTCACTTATGACTAAGTTTGTTAGTTAATAGAACACTCTGTCCACACAGGTGCCTCTTTAATCACCCAGACACCTGATTGGAGAATTCAGGTAAAAGATGATTTAAAAGTGTCCCGGGTCTGGAGGGAGACAAGCTGTTCTTTGCTTTTAATGCCTTGGCTTTTTGTCTGCCCTTCTCTGTATTTTCTGCTGCCTGTTATGCTTTTAATGGGTATAAAGTTTTCTCTCTCAGACCCAAATTTCCTCAGCTAGATGGTGTTGCCTGTTCACCACCACACTATTTCTACTGATCTCTCCTTCAGGAGAGAAAAGGAAAGGCCATTTGATATTGTATTTGAACTCAGACTTTAAAATAGAGCTTAGGAGAAGCAAGGACTCTTGTCTGAGTGAAGAGCTGATTTAATCAGAGAGCGAAAAAGATTCACCCTTGTTACCTCTCCCTCTTTCCTTTGATCTCTGTTTAAGTTGGTATTATCGCTGTGGAAGACAAGGTTCTATAATCTCCATTTTTCTCCTGGGGAGAGCACAGGGGGAGCTTTCATGAATTTGGAATGTGTTGTTGCAAGGGATTTTAGCATCCAGTGGTAAATGTGAGATGCTGGCATGGAGGCACAGGTTGAAGTAGGTCCTTCTACAAGCACTTGCCTGATGCTTTAAATGTCTGACAAGGCAAAGGGTGAAGGTTTTGTCACAACCTGTCACAGGTGACCTGTCAGGTGCCCAGTGCTGGTGCACGGCCTTCTGTACTCACTTTCTGGTGGAAATCAATTCTAAAATTGCCAAGAGCTGACCATACCTCCTGAAATAATTGAAGATATTTTGATGATCTCTTCTGCTGCGTGGTGTGTTGGAGACACTCCAGAACTTCCCTGTGTGAGACTGGCAGTGTCACCTGGGTGAAAACTTTGGGGGAGAAAGTGGCAGGTTTTGAACTTGTAGAAACATGGAAATGCAAACAGTGACCTAAACCAATTGTGTTTTATGTAAAATGTTGGTTATTCTGGTTAAATACTCTGAGTCTTGCATGTAAACTTCATCCACATCCACCTGTGTAGGAGGTGTACAGACCCCTGTGGAGTGTCTTGTGTTACCCCTCTGCCCAGATTCAGCTTTGGGGTAAATTTGCTCTTTTGCCACTTAATAACCACAGACTCTTAAACACCATGATTTCATTACTGCCATTAGCCTAATGAAGCACAGCTTCAAATCACACTTCTTGTGAGGGAGAGCTTTCACTCCCAGTGCCACTGCCCTCCCCTTCCTCACCAAATTACCCTGGGTTATACCTCAGCTCTACAGCCACACAATTAATTCCAGCAGGCAGCTGCAGAAGTTGTTGTCTTATGCCAGAGCAACCTATGTAAAATGCAGCTCCTCTGTGTATATTAACTCTTGCTCTTCTCTGCAGCAGCACCAGCTCTATCAGCCCCTTTCCTTTGGGTTTCTCTGCCTGAAGCTTCCCAGAATTGTAAAGTATGGAGAGGAAGTGCTCCCTAATTGGGTGTATGGTAAACGGAGAAAAATCTCATTAAAATTGAGGAGTTATTTGTGGATGTTGATGAAGAACACAAACCTCTGAAGCCAGAGTTCACTGCCTTATTTTAATGGATTACCTCATTATTTTAATTTATATGTGGCTTGGATTTAAATACAAAGGACAGTCTGGGTCATATCTATGGAGATTTGGTGGCAGCTGTTGCTGTATAATCAAGGCAGAAGATGCACTAACAACTGAGGTACACACATACAGATATTGTACTGTGGCAGAGAGCTGGTTACGAGATCCAGAATTCCCCAAGGGAATGCATAGATCTATTTTTGTTTATTTACTTACTTATTTTAAGTAAGAGAAGAAAACTGGTTGCTCAGAAAAGCTGTGGCTGCCCCGGGATCCCTGGAAGTGTCCAAGGCCAGGTTGGACGGGGCTTGGAGCAGCCTGGGACAGTGGAAGGTGTCCCTGCCCATGGCAGGGGTGCAACAGGGTGACCTTGAAGGTCCCTTCCAACCCAAACCATTCTGTGATTCTATGATATTGGTAATTTTGAGCTATTTTTTTATTATTGAAGTATCACAGGCGTCCAGAGTGAGTTTAAGAAAACTTCCTGGCACATGTGTGTGTTGGAGCACAAAGAAGGTGGCTTGGGAATAATTCCAGGACTTTTTCAAACTATTCTGTGACCTCATCGTTTGAGTGTAAATACTTTCATATCCAAAGGATGAAGGTCAAATATGAATAAAGGTTGAAAAAGACTTCAGAGAGTTTTAAAAAAACCCCAACCCGCCTGGAAAACCACAAAAGGTAAATTGGAGGATGGGAAAGGAGATAATGGGAGAATAACTCTGAATCAACTGTAAACTTTTCTGTTATAGTGGGTTTAGATTTCTTTACCTTTCTCTGCAGGTCTCTTTTTTGTTGGTGGTTTTTGTTTGCTTGGTTTGTTTTTTGTTTGGTTGGTTTTGGGTTTTTTTGTTTCCTTGATATGGTTCTCCTCATTGCTTTCTTATTTCCCCAATGGAATGCAATTGGTTTGGCAGGAAATGTTGCATTAATATCTGGACATATTTCATAGGAAAATAAATGCCAAAATAAAGGATTAACTAGCTCATCTTACTACTGAAGCTAGTTCACATAATATTCAAAATAGTTCTTTTGCCAGTCAAATAGAGACCCCGATTAATGAAAATATGTCAATTAAACATATATGAAAGGAAGAAAACTCCACTAGATTTAAACTTTACTTATATTTGTAAATTAAGTTTTCCATAACCAATAGTGATATATATTGGTTATAGAATTGGTTCTGTTATCATTGCATTAAGAAATACCTTGGATCAGAACCTTATTTAAAACATTCATTAGAGCATTCATCAATAAATGGTTCAAATGCTGCTGTTTGTGGTGGTGGTTCTGCATTGCTCCTTATTGTTTTTATTACCATATATTTATTTTTCACCAGAGAAATAAGAAATACTTCTCAGGCAAGTTACTCCCATAATGTTGAGATCTGTTCTTTCTCTTTTCACTGCCTACCCTGGGTCTAAAAGATGGAAATATATTCATCCAGTGTATCTGTGCACAGCTCCAGAGATTTTAAGAGTATCTCGTCTAACAAAAATTTATGAGAGAGAAAACTCCTTTTGTTTGCATTGTTTAAGGCCAGAAGAGAGTCTGTAGCCTGACCTTCTGTAAATGCCAAACCGTAAGAGCTCCTGAATTGTTCTTTGCTTCTAATAGAAAACAGGCAGCCCTCCCTGTGACTGCCAGAATTGTTATTGCTTCTGAAGGCTTGTCCATCCAGGAGTTCATTAACTTGTTTGTATTCACATCCAGGCTAATTTGCTGTCTTCAGCCTTGAATTTTTCTATTAGAGGACAAAATTATGTTGTTAATATTTTGTTCTCAAAATTCACGTAGGGTTCTATGCAGGTGCCATTGCAGAGACAGGGGAAGTCTGAATCATAAGATCATGGAATGGTTTGGGTTGGAAGGGACCTTCAAGCTCATCCAGTGCCACCCCCTGCCATGGGCAGGGGCACCTTCCACTGTCCCAGGCTGCTCCAAGCCCCGTCCAGCCTGGCCCTGGGCACTTCCAAGGGGCAGCCACAGCTTCTCTGGGCACCCTGTGCCAGGGCCTCCCCACCCTTACAGGGAGGAATTCCTTCCCAATATCCCATCTAAACCTCCTCTCTCACTGTGAAGCCATTCCCTGTATCCTGTCCCTCCATGCCCTGGTGAAAAGTCCCTCTCCATCCTCTCCTCAGGTCTGGAAGGCTAGGAAATGGTGGATTATCCCACACTGCAACCTTTTCAGAACCTCGAACACGATACGCGTAATTCACGCGCGTTAAACAACCGCGTTATTTTGACAAACGCAATTTGTGACCGTGCAGGCCAGAACTCAGAGCGAGTAGATGGATGAACGTAATTAATCCTTCAAATAACTTCTGACAGGTAGATTAAAAAATTTGCAGCCTGATTCTGCATTATGTCTTTTCGTTTATTCATGGCTGTAAACACGGCAGCACCTGTGGCGCGAGCGGTGCCCGCTGAGGACGCAGCGTATGTTGTGCCACCTGTGCCATCCGCCGCCTTCCCAAACCAGCAACGGGCTGCGAGCCTGGCTCCAGCAGCACTTTGTAGCTCTGCAAGCAGGACTTGCAGCTGAAAGGTAGCAGGAGTAGCAGAGAGAGCAGAATTGAAAAAGCACTGGATGAATTGTTCTTTCCGAGGGCAGTCGTGAAACCCTCAGGAATGTTCAGCCAGGCACTGATTTAACCACCCACAAGGCACCATTCAGTAACACAGGCTGACTGGCAGGACGTTTCTAGAAGCTCACTGCACGTCTCGGATCACTTTTGAGATAATGAGGCTCTCAGACCTCCCTCTCCTCTTACTCTGGGCCCATAGATTCAGAATCGATTTGACTTTCAGCAGCTCCATACCTCTGCCAGGTGCAATTATATTTCCATTCTCTGCAAACGAAAGAAAACTCCTAAGTTTAATGTTTCTTTTTCTTTTTTTTTGGTGTTGGAATCAAACTGATTTATGTGACAACAAAAAAAATAGTCTTGAAAGCCACTGCATGAATCTGTGACATCCAAGGGGTAGCACAGGAAAGGAAGTTAAATATGACTGGTGTTCTATATTTTCCAGACCTTCAACATAAAAGATGAGTTTCCAAGGAGGAATATTGCTGATATACAATCCAACTCATGCATTTATTATTTTTTCATACATCTAGAACCCTTCATCGAGAGCATCCTATAATGGTTTACAGCAAGTGTGAATTACAAGCTGTGGAGAGCAGCTTGATTGCTGCATTATTGGAGCCCTGATACTGAGAGCTGGAATTTAGGGAAGGCAAAAAAAGGGAAAAGGGACAGCAGTGTTGCGGCTCAGGCATGATCAAATCCTTTCCTGGTAGGGTCAGGATGGGATCTGTGCTGGCAATATCCCACTTGGGATGGAAGATCTGGGAGAGAAACAAGAACTTGGGGTCATGGAGATCCTCTGTTTTTGGCCACCTGAGTCACGAGTAAGGTAAGAGTGGAGGGAATGTGTGGGTCTGGAGCAGGAGTGAAGCAAAGTGCTGTAACTCCAGGGAATGTTCAAAGCACTTGGAAGCTGGGGCCCTCTGGCTTGGCTTGGCTTAGCAGAAATGGGGGAAAAGTTGATGGTGATGGGGATTTTTCTTTGCAAGCACTAGAAAATGAGAATTGGGTCCTGGTGAGTTTTTTGGGAAAAGGTGACCAAACAAAAAAAATACATCTAGAACTTTTTAAAAGACTTCAAAGTGTCTTGCAGGGTATGAGTTATGGAAAAAGTAATTCTGAGCTATGGAAAAGGCAGTCAATTTTAATAATGTTTCTTTACATTGGCCTCTTCACCAGATAAACAAAACATTACTGTCCTTACTGATTTAAGATTGCTCTGACTGAAAACATTTTGTCTTCCTGAAATCTTACAAAGAGATCAAGAATTATTTTAACTTCTTAAATTACTGTAGTTTGTATGCAAGACCAAATATGCAGCTGGTTTAGTTAGGATTGTCTTTATTTTTTGTTGATGGTAACCAATTTCCAGTCTCCAGAGACAATACCTGGTCACACTGACACTCCGAAAATGTGGATTCATAATAACAAGTTCTAGGTGAACTTGTTACTTTAAAGGATGCTGGGTGTGGTGTTATCACGGTTCCAGATCTGGGGCTTCTTCAGTACCAGGAAGAGAAAATGTCTTATATTTTTGTCTGCCTTTTTTTCTTATGCAATTATTTTGCTGTGAAGACCAAGAATTAATGCAGCCAGCACAAAAACCAGTCAGCCTGTAGTGCTTTGCTTTTCTGGTCAAATGGATTTTCATAGAGCACGAACTTTGGAGTCAAATGCTGTATTTTCTTAAGAAAATTTGAACAGCTAACAAGCATAAACGAGGATTTAGATGATTATTTGGAGTTGTATTTATCAGAAAGAAAGATGTTTCCCTTTTAATATTATGACAGGGAGAGCAGGCAGACCAAAGGTCTGAACACAGACTCCACAAACAGAGGCCCCATCAACGCCTGCAACACAAATGCTGGAAGGGACAATCTGTTTTAGTTATGCTTTTGAGCACACGTTAAATGTAATTTTAGTGCACAATAAAAATGAATGCTCTGTTTTCCAAATGCATCTGCTGAGCTCGAGTTTCCATACCAGATGGCTTTATGTTATGTTAAAACTCCACATACAGTATGCGAGTGCTCGCTGGAGCTGCTGAAAGTGACCTTGCATTTTTTTTCTGCATGAGCAAAAGATATGAATTTATTAATTTTGACATGCAAAAATGTTGCTCTTTCCAGCTTGTTGTCATATTCTGTTTTACCTGGGTTTAGGGGTTGGTTGTTTTTTTCTGGTCAGAAGCATGTGATGTTTCTAATTTAAAGATGAATTCGGATACAAGCTCTGCCCAAATTGCACATAAATCTTGTTCAACACGCGTGGTGTTTATGTTACTAAATACCAAACATAAATCACGTCTGGGCTATTGAATTGTGACTTTCTTTTTGAGTTTGCAGCTGGCAGGTGTCCAGGCTCTGCCCTCTCCCTGTGTCATTGAATCCATGGATGCTCTGACCCAAGGCGTGACACAGAACCAGCGCGGCGACGCCTTTGGATGGGAGTCAGCTGCTGTCCCTGCAGCTCTGGGGGCTCCACCTCAGGGCTTTTTGTCTGCCAAGACTCTGTGGAGAGAGCAGTGCCTAAAATTAGACTGTGAGTAACGCCTGGGCTCCACCTCGCCAGTGAAACCTCGGTGAGAAATGAAATGTCACCGTGTCACTGACATTTGTGCTGTTCCTCCACAGAAAACTATGTGTCCTGCAGAGCTGGGGCTGTGCAAAGTGTGTGAAAATCCTCCCTTTTCCATTGTTTTTCCTGTTGTCTGCTTTAGAATGACCAGTGACTATTCCAGCTGTGAATGGCTAATTATATCTTCAATTTCATCTCCCTGTCCTCAGCTCGGCCCTTTTTTAAGAGCAGGATGAGAACCTGCTGAGGGCAAGGGATACCTGGGCAGTGGGAGCATGGAGCTGGACGTCTCTGCATCCCTGTGTGGCTGCCAGGTGCTGGTAACAATTCATTTCACCTGACCTTTAGGCAGCAAATATGCCATGCAGGAAAGAAGTGCTGCTCTGGCTGATTCCTCTTTGATTCTTTTATTACTGAGTCCATATTTCCCACTCACAGGTCGTGCAGATCACCTGTTTCTTGGTGCTTGTGTTAATTTGCACTTAATTTGCCTGGCTCTTCATTAATCTGAAATTTGGTGTGGTTTCCAGCTTCTTTCTGTCTCAGTTGGCAGGAACTGTTGGTGTGTTATTCCTCACAGCATTTCTGCAAGGTGGAAGAAATGTGTGATATTTTTACTGAGGCTTGAGAGATAAAAGAGCCTCACTTGCTACCGAGTGCCCAGGGACCCACTGGAAAGGGAATACCCAAATTCTGGGATGGTTTCCTAGCTACTGAATCAGTGGGAATTACTCATTCTTTTACACTGATTCCAGTAGACAGAGGAGCAAGAGGGAAAGGGGCACAATAGTGGTCTTAGCTGACATTCATCTCCATCTGCTCCTTGCAGCCTTAAACGAGCTGCTTCTGGAGGTATAAATCTCTGTATCCTGAAGATTCCTGTTGGATACCCTTTGGAGATTTTGTGCTGATCCAGAATCAGTTTAATTTATTCCATCAATTTTTTCACGTGTGACCCAGAAAAAAAAAATTAAGATTAGACTTTATTTTTGACTTCTTTGTATGTTCTGATGTTATTGAATTACTATGTTTTACCACAGTTTGCCGGTAATTTGTGAAAGATTTTGTATGATTGAATACAAATTTCCACTCATGGCTGTGAAACATGAAAAGTCATCTTGTTATTGGTGTGTTCCCATTAATATTGATGTCATAACACATTGCTGCATCAATTGTGAAAAACGGCTCAGATAAGGAGAGCAAACAGAAACCGTTCCCAGTAAAGTTATTCAGACCTGACATGCAGAGCAGCAGTGGCAAAGTCAAGCAAGGAGACTTTGCAATGGCATTTTACTGAATAACTAAAATTTTATTGACTTATGTTCCACATGGTGGAGCATTAAGCAGTCCCCCACACCCTAATTCCTTTCTCAATGGCAGCAGGAATGACCTGCAATTCCCATCAAATTATGTTTCCTTGTGTCTTTTGGACTTTATGTTGCTTTTTGTTTTTACTGCTTTTTTTCCCCCCTCCTCAAGCCTATCTCCAGAGTTCAGGATTTTATTTAGAAAAGTTTAAGAAAGTTCCTTTAATGTGTTTTGAGAGACACAACTTTTCACATGGTTTGCCTGTATTTCACTCTTTGGAAATGCGTATTTTTTATGTAACACTTCATATTGATAATAAAAGGAGTCCTACTTATCTGTGGGCATCTTTCACCACAGAGCAGCCATTGGAAAGCCTTGATTCATTTCCCCAAACCACAAATGAGCTGGGAGATGACAATGCTGGGTCATTTGACTGCACCAGCACTTGGGAAAGAAAACTGCTGATGTGAGGGCTCAGAACTTGGCTTTTAATGGAGTGGTTTTGAAGTTCTTTTATGATTCTTCTGCCACAGCAGCGTAATGCACACCCAGACTGGTGCTCGAGTACACACAGGGCAGTGCAGACAGATTCTTACAGTTTTAAGTTCAGGTTGATCTCAGGAGAGTCCAGGAAATTGCAGGAAAATCAAGGATAAAATGTTGAGCAAGTGGTGGTTTTCCTGCTAGTGCTTTAATTTAGAAGGAAATATTTGATTTGGCCACCAGTTGTATGTGCTCAAACATCCTACTCTGGTAATCCATATGAAAATAGAGCAGGAAAAGGGGATAAACTGGGATTTAGGCCTTTCCTTCTGCCTAGGTGAGGGAAGGACACAATCTAAGGAGTGGTTTGGATGTGGAAAGTGTCTCACTGTTGGTTTTTTTCCCCAGAGAGATGAACCGAGAGCGCTCCCCTCAGAAGGCAGCACTGGTGACACTGCTCCTGGATGGGAGGAGGCACAGAACTGTCCTGATCCCCCTCATGGGCACTGGAAACTGTGTTTAATTGGATTTACTCCTCCTCAGCATTTCCTAAAGCAGTCATCTTAACCTTTTTGGAATGAAACTTAGTAAGTTTGGCTTAGCAAGGTAAAAACTCTTGATTGTGATGTTGGTAGAAGGTTGCAAAAATAAGGAGAACATGTCTTTGCTTCTGCCTGACACTAATTCTTTTCTCATCTGTCAGAATTCCTGCAGGATGTCTCAGACCCTGGGATTATAAGAATAAGTGGTACAGCCCCATTGCACCTCCCAGGTCCCCCAAGAAATGAGCTGCAAGACAATAATTATGAATTTCTGTACCCTGATGTCAGCCTGGCACCCTGCAGAGCATCAGCCTTCTGAGCCTGTGTGGAACTTGGCCTCTTCTTTGAGCTCCTGGATTTGTATCCATGCTTTCATCCTGTAGCATTTTTGGAAATTCAATGCTTTATGTTCATTTTTGCATCCCTGGCTGCTGTGGAAATGACATCTCTCACTAGAACACAGACCCTGAGGAAACCAGATGTGCTTATGGGGCGCAGATGCTCAACCAAAGGAGTCACAGTCCTGTTCAAGTTGTCACTTTTCCCAGTTTTTTGGAGTAGCCATTCTGTTCGCTTCGATTGTGGTCTTTTGAAGGGCATTTTGAAGAGGCAGCGTGTGCTCCTGGAGACAAAACTCACTTCAGCTGTGCTTGTAGCACAACGTGCAACTGCAAATGGCCAAAATTCTGTTCCAGCTGGTGCCCTGCAAACACCTTGGCCTCAGCACACCCTCCCTGCTGCCTGAGCCCTTGCCAGAGACATTTTCCATGCACGGAACGTACACAGAAATATTTGTAACCTGCATGTGCGCTGTGAAAACGAGATGCAGTTCCAGTGAAAGATGCAACTTTTGATCCTTTACTGGATGAATTCCATGTTTTGAAGTGTTTGAAGCAGGGAAGACCACAGCAGGTCTTTCATCTTTCCTGTTGGTTGATCTCTGTAATGTCATGGTAAGGGGTGCTGTATGACAAGAGAAAATGCAGCCCTGAAAAGATTTTCCTATTCCTCTCCCTTGTTTGTAATTTGTATTAATTTCCTTCTGGGATAATCTGTTATCTGTTAATGATATTTTCCCCTTGGAATCTTGCTAGTTGGATTTAAAGGAGTGATTTCGAAAAGAAGGGCAAGAGAGTCTGATAAAAACTGTGAAAATACGTGATGTGTTGAAAAAGTCTGAACTCCTTGGGCAGTATTTTCATCTGACCTCTAAAAAATACTTCGCAGGTGTATGTATCTGAATATGAAAAGACCAACATTTGCATATGCAAATCCCACCCCTGCATTTGCACAGTGTAGTTGGATGAGCAATTGAGTCCTCTCTGTGCAATAATTGTCATTTCTGCGTAGAAGTGACCTGGTGGTTGCTGTTTCACCCCTTTTTTTATTAATGTTGGTTTTATGACGCTGTGCCTGCCTGTGGTTACTTTCTGTTTTGAAGGTAAAGGAGACAAATTTTCAGAGCTGAGCATTTTCAGAGCTAGGTGGGCATTAGAAACTCTGAAGTCTCCAAACACCTTATTGTGTTTTTGTTTAAATCCAGAGATCATAACGTAGCTCTTCAACTTCAGACTTCTCATTAAGCATAAAATTGCAAAATCTATATTTTTATCACTCTTAGGCAATAATGCCACAGAAAAATATAGACCTAAGATTGCAGAGAGTTAGAACAAATCATTCAAGGGTTCAACATTTAATGTGAAGTGCAAAATCTAATAGGACAATGTGAAAAGGCATATTTTAAAAGGGAATAAGTTATGTTTTGTCTGATGCTCCATGCCTACTCCTGTTGCCTCTGGGGACAGAAATTACCCAGTTCTGTGGCCAAAATTTATAGAAGAATATTTGGACTCAAAGATGGATTTTTCTTTTTTTTTTTATTTTTTTTGGTCTTAGAAGTTTTAGTTGGCTTTTTATGGTTGCATCCCTAAGAGAACATAGACCCATAAATCCCAGATGTCTCCTTGGGTGAAGGATAACAAAGATAATTACAGCCTTCTCCTTGACCTGTGACAAATTCCTTACCTTCTTCATGCCCAAGATTCTTGCAGGGTGCAGGCTGCACCCATGGAGTCCCTTAAGTGTTGAAAGTTTGGATTCTGGGCAAGTCAAGCTCCTTGATCTTGACACTGTAGAAAAAATAGAAATTATCCTCATGAGGCTGCACTGGGGTTCCACAGAGTTCAGAAAAAAATCAGCAGCGGGGTGGGGCTGTAGTGGGTTCCTCATGAAGAGCTGGGCAGCTGGAATTGTCAGCCAGGAGCACATAGGAGGCAGGAGCACAGCTCTGACCTCCCTGCAGGTGTTCAGATGTCCCTGTTGATCGGGAGATGGGGCAGCTCCACCAGCATGTGACAGCTTTGCTCAGCTCCTCTGCCTGCCAAGGTTAACTCCAGAGAGCCACGGGTCGCTCTTGGAGGGAGAGATCTCAGGTGAGAGAGGGACCAAGTGAGCTCTTCATCTCATTTGGTTTTTGTGCCAGTAAGAAATACAGAAAAAAAAAAAAAAAAAGAAGAAAGCTTAATTTATTATCCTAATCTTGGAGCAGTCACCAGGGACAGATTGGTTCTGGAGCTTTCACTACTGTCTGTGCCAGTCACTACGTGAAGTCATTAAATAGTCATGGGAGCTTTTGTCTCCCTCTCTTGGGTGCAGACATTATCCATCAGGAGAGGAAATCTTTTTTCTGCCTGTGGAAATGAGGGTGGTCAGGCAAATGATCCACAAAAGAAGCAATTATCAATCAGGTGTCAGATGCAGCTGAAGGAAAGGAGCTGGGTTTACGTGTCTGAACCATGAGGGCTGGAGGAGGTGTTCAGGATGGGAATGGGATGCTGGGTGGTGGCTGATGGAGTTAGGAGGGATGATGGCAGCTTGTACCTTTCAATGTTTGTGGAATCATAGGATCATTGAGGTTGGAAAAGCCCTCCAAGACTATTGATTCCAACCTGTGATTGATCCCCACCTTGTCAGCCCAGAGCACTGAGTGCCACATCCAGGCCTTTCTTGGACACCTCCAGGGATGGGGATTCCAAACCTCCTTGGGCATCTCCTTCCAATCCTTTCCTCACTCTTCTAGTGTTGAAAGTTTTCCTAATGTCCAACCTGAACCTCCCCGGCACAGCCTGTGGCTGTTTCCCCTTGTCCTCCTGTTTGTTACCTGGGAGAAAAAGAAATAATGAAATGCTCAGTTCAGTGGGAGCCAGGTAAACCTGGATTTTACAACCCTTGTGAATCAAACCAGACAGATTTAGGTGGTGCAAATAGAAATGTCCCAAGTTTCGTTTTCTGAACATTTGGTCAGTCTGGCAGGAAAAGTGAGTTCTAACAGCAGCAGATTGGGCCTACAGATACTTGGAAAACCAAGTCCTGAGGAGTGGGAAGGACGTGACAGTAAAGGAATAAATCTCATGCCCAAATGGAGAAAGAAAGACCCTTTTGGTTGGTTCTCTTCTGATATGCATCACTTCTGGATTGCATTAATATTTTTTTCCAGGAATAACAGTATGGCTTGTTCCTGTCACCATGTCAGCAGTGACATGATCCCCCTACAGACTGGGACAATGAAAACTGCTGGCTTAGATTATTTTCATTTGGTGTTGGTTTGGCATTCTCTACCTTCTCATAATTTTTTAAAACTGTATTTGTGATTAATTTTAGCCTTACTTTTGCAAGCTGCAGAACTGCTGTGATGCTGCAAGAGGTGTGATGAATTACAAAAAGCAGGGGAGGTGTTATCTCTTGCTTTTACTGTGAGCACAGGTTTTGTCCCACAGAGCTTTCCCTTCTGTCTCTCCAGCGTCTGATACGTGTTTGTTTCCATCAGGTCCCCAAACAGCACATCAGGGGGCTGGTGTATGCCCTTGTGAGTATATGTACTCCAAGTGTAAGTCATTAGTAAGCTGTGTAATTTGTTAGTAATTTGAATTAAAAAATCAACCACTTCCATTTGCAGCATTACCATCCACACAAGCAGCACGTTTTTTATCAGTACTTTCCTTTATCCAAGAGGAAGATGCAGATCAGAGCTCTCATGGTGCTTTTTGATAACGTTTGTTTATTCCTGGCACAAAGGCAATATCTGATCTGAGCATCAGCCTGGTCCCACGGAGGCTCCGTCTGCTCCCGTGCTGCACTTGCTGACTCCAGTGGAATCTCCATAACAGGGGCTGGATCTTCTCAGTTATGAACCTCTTCCATGTGTAGCACACATTTACCTCTTAGAGAAGCTAATCAATTAAACAAACACTGGGAAAATTGAGTATCTTGTTAACTCAGTGGACAGAGGTGATGAGAACTTCATCCCAAACACCAATTCACGGCTGGAGTTTCATGGGAAGAAGGTGGAGAGCCCATGTCACTCCTTGTTCCTCATAAAGATTTCACATCTTTGTTTTATCTTTCCTTCAGAGAACTTTTCTTTCGCACAGAAAGCAAAACATGGTTTGGATTGCAGAAATGCACAATTTCAGTATTTCCATCACTTTTATAAGGAGGAAATGTTTTACTTTTCCTTGAATGACCATGCCAAATAAGAAAATGTTGTTTTAGCAGGGTTTAAATTGCCCTTAAAATACTGTTCATAAAGTTCCTTCTCACTTTTATATAAATCTGAATTCCCTTCCTGCAGAGGGACTTGGACAACAGGAAAAGGGAAACTTTTTCTTGAGAGGGAACATGAAGGGAAACTTTTTTAATAACGTTGATGGTGCGGTGGGTGACAGCAGAAGAGCCAAGGATGAAGGAACAAGAGCAAATCCTTTACCTTGAAACAACAAACCCTAAACGTGTGATTGAAGTGACCATGAATTGCCATCATTAGTATATTGCTGACACAATCCTGATCCCAAAATTCCTTTAAAAATCTTTCAGCATTTGAGTGATTGTGGTGCTAATAATAGGATGATGCTGCAATTTTATTGTCAGGGTTGTTCTTGGGCTTGACATTGTCTTTATCAATCTGTTAATGAAAATAATGCTTATGTAAGGTGTTATTATGAATTCCTGGTTCGGAGCCAGAGATGGGGGCAATGATATTCTGTAGTCTGGCATGTTACAGAATAGTTTTGTTTAATTTCTTTTCTCAGTGAGCACTGGAGGGAGAAAGATTTGGGTAGTGGAGTGTTATTTAAAAACCCCACAACTGTTCTGAAGCAAGCAGTGCATCCGCCCAAATTGTCTTTCAGATTTGAAAGACATCAGCACAAAAAAAAAAAAAAAAAAAAAAAAAAAAAAAAAAAAAAAAAAAAAAAAAAAAAAAAAAAAAAAAAAAAAAAAAAAAAAAAAAAAAAAAGCTGGGAAGTTCAATGCTTAATAGAATCTCATAGAATTTTTTCAAACTTGAGGCCCATTTCTAACATATTTAAAATATAAACATGTCCGGGGCTTTGCAGCTATGGCAGTGCTTGCAAAATCTGAGGAGGAAGGCAAAGAGATTGCTGTTAAATGTTTCTCGGTATAAATCACAGCTCCGTGTTATATGCCCATATCAGAATTGTTTTCTCATCTTTATCAATTTGCCCCATCCCTGGAAGTGTCCAAGGCCAGGTTGGACGGGGCTTGGAGCAACCTGGGACAGTGGAAGGTGTCCCTGCCCATGGCAGGGATGGGACTGGATGAGCTTTAGGGTCCCTTCCAGCCCAAACCATTCTGTTACTCTATGATTTATTTATTGTTTTTTTGATGTTGTGAATCCTAAATTTAGGCACATTACAACAATATTCTTTTCCCTGGTTCTGTAGGAACTGGAAGCATTAGAAGAGGCAGTACTTATGGTGCTGTACAATTTGTCCCTGCCAGCTGATTCCCAAAGTCTTCTTCTGGGAGAGAGCAGAGTTTCAACTGCTTTGCAGGCAGATTGTAAACTGGCAATCTAGGTCATTGTAAACACAAAATAAACCAGCTGCCAATAAAACTGAAATATAATTCTCTATTCCCAGTACATGCAAGCAAAGAGACAAATCCAAGATATTCGCAGTGACAGCTGACATTCCCTCCTCAGTTTGTGGTGCCTTGTTCTTCCACTCACTGAGCAGCCTCTGGTGTTGCAAGGACAAAGAGATGATGGGGATGCAGCCTGAGAAAAAATTTCATTCCGTGACACTCACGTCGTAAAGGACCTTACTTTGCAGCTAAGCACCTGGCTTGGAGCGGATCTATTTGTGGGATGAGACACTGCCAAAGGTGACTGAGGGCAGCAGGATTAGACACCAGGTTTGTTTTGAAAGAGGCCCAAGGTTTGTGGTGTCATTTGGCAGCTCGGAGCACCAAACCCATCCTGAGCTCCATTACCCTGCAGGATGTAAAAGGCCGGGCAGGTATTTAATGGCTTCAGAATTCCTCCGATGCCCACGTGCTGAGAGCTGCCTTCCTCCCCAGTGACGTTATCCCCAGACAAAAATGTGAACACGAGGCAGTTCTGAAAAGGTAATTAAAGCACTGGCCCCAGTTTGTTGTTGCCACAGACATCCTTTAATTTGTCAGTGTCACAAATTGCATCACGTGTTGGTGTTGGTGGACTGGATGGTGCTTTCTACAGCCCCGGGGGAATGGGATCTCGGGTATTTTTCATGACAATCATCTTCTAATTGTGCCAAATCAGACTTTGGTTTATTATGGTGATATTCAGCTGCCAGAGGAGGTGATACCATTTCCCCACTGAGGTAATGTCAGGTTCCTAATCTGATTTATAATAGGAAACAAATTTTATTTCTGGTTATAACTTATGGATTTCCTGAGCTGTACGAGATACAAACTTTGGCATTTCTTCCTCTGATGTTTTCATTGACCTGAACCTTGGCCTGATTCTCATTAAAAATTCTGTATATGAGGATTAAATCTTTACAGTTTTAAGAATTGGTCTCACTAAAAAAGCCAAATCTATATCTTATTTTCAATATAATACTGAATTAGAAGAACTAAAGATTTGTTCTGACACATTTCTGACAACAAAAGAAATCTGATGAGATGCCATGAACTCCACTGGAATCAGTTCTACTTTAATTATGCTGAGAGAAGACCCAAAAATATTTTGAACGGAGTGCATTGTCTCTTAGACAGTTTTTAGTCATTTTATTTGCCAAGTTTCTCTCACAGCTGGATTAAGATTTAACAATTTTCTTTCCTCCTCTCCCTCAGATCAGTCACGAGCCTGTGGGAGATGAACACGACTCTGGAGCAGAGCCCAAATCTGTTCAAACCCAGGCACGGCTCACGGTGAGGCTGTTTTTGGTTGGAAGTGTGTTCAGGCATGGTGTCACAGGCATTTGGGAAACACTGGGAAGGTGAACAGGCACAGCCTTAGAGATTTTACACCACAGAAATCCCAGACCTTGGAAAGGGACATCATGGAACCAACTTTGGTCAAACAAATTGGTGGAATCTCAGTCTAAACAAGTCTGGCATTACTTGCAGAAAACAGGAATTATGAGGAGCTCTGGAGAGAGAAAAAAACCCAACTAAACTTTTTTTCTATAGAAAAAGATTATTTTTATTGTGATTTATTGAGGTAAACCCCCATTCTCCCCTTACCTTTCTTTCTCCAGAGGCATCACTCGATGCTCCAGAGGCAAACTGAAGCAGAAAAGAATGGTTAACAGAGGAGTTCTCATGAAGACCAAGCAACAAAGACAGGTTGTTGTGCCTTTTCCACTGCCCCTCCTTCAGCAGTGGATCCAGGCTACACTGGGGAGAATGAAGGATTTTGGGCTGGCAGCAGTTCACTCTTGGATGAGACACTTTATATGCTGCGAAAGTTCAAATCCAATATTGTGTGTGCAATTTATTCACAATAGAAATTCCATCCCCAACTTCAGAGAGACCAGAACATTACCATAAAGAATTCCATATATTTCTGGTTACATTGATGTCATTTCCACGCGGTTTATTGCAATCAACAAACTCCATTGTTGCCAGAGAAGCTCGGGAGATGCAGCTTATCTTAAATCCAGAGTTATCTCTGTGTCACACTGGGCCTTTCTGTAAGTTTGCTGTGGTGATCTATCTGTGTTTAAATAAAAGGAAAAGAGGAGAAAAAGCCATATAAAAGAGGGAGCAGAGCACTGGGCTAGGGAATGAGATGTCTGGCTTCTCTTCCAAACTCTGCCGGTGTGACCTTGCACAGCCCCTTCTCCGTGTTTCAGCAACCACCACTATAAAACGTGAGTAATGAGGTTATAAAGGTATCATTTTTATTGAGTGATGGCGTTGCACGGTTGGGTTTTGTCCTTTATTTCTGTTTGCTGTGTAGTTTAATATTTGCCAGTAAAAAGCGTGCGAGTGGTTAATTACATTTCAGGGGCCTCAGCGCTCGGTTCAGCGCAGCCCACGTGTTTGTTTGTTTCTGTGCAAAGGTGTTATTAATCATTGGCAAACTGCTGCAGCCAGCTTAACATACAAAGCCAAATGTGCAGGGGTTTTGTGGCTTCAGGTGCAGGGGAATCAGGTCTGAAGCACTGGAAAGTTTTCTACCACTCACTCATCCCCTAAAACCCAATGTCAACCCCTTCCTGCCTTGAGTCCATGCAGTAAAATTAGCATTTTTTCCCTCTTCAGGCAGTTTGCAAAGCATTAAGAACATCTCTTATGTCTTAGACTTACTATATTCAAATTATTATACCTGTTCCCTTATTTAATTTAATCTGTGCATCTTTCCCAATATAAAAAGTCATCACTGGAAGGTTTCCAGTGCACAAATTCTACAGCTCATTTTCTTTTTGTCTTTGAAGTGACACTTTTGAAGGTGCAAACAAGTGATGATAAAAGGCCACAATATCTGGGAAATTATATTTGCCAATTTACAGTAAATTTCCTGATAATAGTATAGCAGTAAAGCTGTACAGGTTCTGCCCCTATGGTGTAATTTTTCTGGGTATTTCTTTGAAATTGTAGCAGAAAGGAAAATGCTAAAAGACTTACGGACTTAGAGATCTGCAGAAATATTGACGATAGTTTTGTTTGATGCTGAGTGTGTTATTTACACGAAAACCAGTTCTGCTGTACCCACTGTACAGATTTATCCCATGAGCACTCCCCCTGGAAATTTAAAGTGTCAAAATGTGCTTCAGAACGGCTTTGTGGTGCAGTAATTAAGAAAAAAGGGATTGCCTTTTCTTCCCATTAAAAACCTTCTTAGCACACTTGTCATCAAAGCATTTGTGACAGTAAATTTAGATACACTTTTGTACTTCAGATCACCACATTATTTTGACATGCATTAGAAAGATTGAACAGAACTTTCACATGAAATTGCTTTAATGATATTTTCGAGACTTTCAGTACTTCGTCTTCTCTGTTTCTCTAGTTCTTCTATTTATTATTAGATACCTGTGGAGTGTAATGAAAACATACTTTATGTCAACCTTATTGTTAACAGGGAAAATTCTAATTTCTTTTTAATCTCTGCACACCATGTGAACTAAAACTCTTTTTTTTTTTCTAGGAAACAAATACATGGATTGTGTTTATCAACCAAAGGATCTCATGGTTGCTGGAGCAGCATGTTGGAAGTGATTTTGGCTGTTGAGAGGTCTCCTTACTGGTGGGCAATGGAAGGCAGGGCCTGCCTCACTCCCCAGCCCTTGGTGGTCTCAATAATCATCATTTAAAAGCTGCAAACCTGTCAGAGCTCTGGGTGGATCTCCATGGAAAACACTGGAACAGCTCTGCTAAGCCTGTCTCAGCATATTTTATAACAATGATATTTCTAATTCTGCAAATTCTCAGCTTTAAACTGCTCCCTCTCTGCCTCTCATCTGTTTGAGTCATCCTTTAACTAAAAGTCTTTGATTTTCATCATTTAATCCCAGTTTGCCCCAGGCAAGCCGTGTGTCTTCCCCTCAAAGCCCATTTGTTTCTGCATTTCTAAAGAGCACGGTAATGAGGAAGGTGGGGACTTTTAAAGATGTTAAAAGTTGTCTTTGTAAGGGCTCCCGGAATGTGAAATTCCTTCATTTGTTTAAATTGGAATACTCAGTTTTTGAGGCTTTCCCATTGATGTGCACAATCAATTAGCGGGCGGCAGGAGCTGCCGGTGCCATCAGCACTGCAGTGACGGGCAAAGGTACAAAGATACATTTTACCTTTTTGGGTAAAATACAACTTTTCTGAGGTCAATTGACTCATATCCTTGTGGCTGAGATCTGGCACCTTTTTTTTCCAGGTTTATCAATTTATTTAATATAAGTTATTTCCTCTGCCCCCTTTTTTTTTTGTGTGTGTTCATCTCAAGGACATTGGTTTATCTGCACATTCTTACATGGATATTTGCTTTTATGATGACTTTTGCAGATTTTCAGGCTGGAAATTTAAGAGGAATGGAGAAATCAAAAAAGGTGAAACTGATAAGCAACAATCACAGGTACTGTAAAAAATCCCAACAAACAAAGCCAAACCAGCCACTATTGTTTTTATTACAACAGGGCATCAAAAATCCAACAGAGATTGAAGATTTACAGTGCTAAAAACTTCACAGAGAGTTACAGATAATTCTTGCTTCAAAAGAATTAGAGACAGCAGGCAAAAAAAATGCCATTTTCTCCAAGTTGCACAGCTCAGGCCGGTGGGAGGATGAGGAGTTGCCATGAAGTCTCCTGGCTATCAGCTGAGCAGTCAATACACTCAATCAATAATTCACAACACTGAATATATTTACTTTAGGGGAAAAAAAAAGTTACCGCAATGTGGTTTAATATTTTAATTTTGCCTGCCTCTTTCTTGTTCTCAGCTTTTGTAATGGCAAGGGGCTCTCGCTTTTTAATGATTGTGGCTTTAGTTAAACTAAATTATCACAGAATGCTTTCAGATATTTTAAGGAGAAATTCTATCAGGCCTTCATGGCCAGGCAGGTGTGTATTCTTCAGGGAAAAGAACAAGAAAGAATTTGGTATGGTTTTTTGTGGAAAATATTAAGAATTACTGTGATACATGAAAGCAAAGATCAGAGGTGCTGACCACTCATGGCATGTCCAGCAGCTGGGCACAGTTAGAGGCCACTCGGGTATCCCTGCTGAGCTGGCTGGTGTCAGATCCATCAGGGAATGACCAATGAGTGCCTGATGGGGTGGGAATGGTATGAGAGTTGGCCAAGGATGAAGTAACAAGTCCAAGAGAATGGCCAGCCTTGAAAAAAATGTCAAGAAGGGCTGAAAATTTTTCTGCATTCACCAGTCCCAGATGTTCCTGAACAAAAAGGGGGAGGATAAGATGAAGGGTTTGAATTTCTGTCCATATGGAAAAACCATTTCCAGTTGCTTCCAACACATTCTGGATTCCACTCATGACCTTAATGATGAAGGATGCCGCATCCCATTAGCAAATTTCTGAGCCATGCAGCTCTCCTGAGAGCCTGTTTCAGGGAGGTGGCTGATGTTTCTGTGTGATGCATACAAAATATATTTTACAATTAAAGTATTTTCTTCCATTCGTCGTCTAAATCAAATTACAAGGCACTCAAACGCTGAATAATTTATATTCCCCAAAAAGATGTTAGGGTATTAAATAGCAGGAATAATGTTAGGTTTATTAGGTTGTTGTAGAGAACTCTATCTTTGTAATGCCTCAAACTTGTAATCCTTATCAAATAATTGTTTCCATCTTTGGCTTGATTGTAGGGTTATTTCAAGAGGGTTTTTTTCTGTTTGTTTCTTTTACATTTTAATGTTTACTGGGCAAATCTTTTCAGTTCAGGCATTCCCCTGGAATGCCTGAACCAGCTGGTTCATCCAGTCACTGAATTCTGTAAAAGAAAGTTCTTTGCCTATGTAGTCTCTGCATTTGGAGACAAATGCCCAAATCCTTTCCAAGATCTGTATTTCCCTCCTGGCAAAGGGCTGTATGATTCCTCAGTGCCTGGCTTGATGATGTATTAGCATATTTATAGAAATGAATCTGTGTCTTCTGCTGAAAAGTATTCAAAGAGATGCAGAGGCATGTGGAGGACACTTGGTTGCATGCGGATTGTTGGGATGCTCATTGGTGAGAATAACAGCAAAATGTTACAGTTGGTTTTGCCCCTGGATTTCAGCAGGATGATTTCAGGACCCCCCAGACTGTTCCAAGGCTGAGGCAGGATGCATGGGAACGGGAATTTGCTCTTGAGAGAGTTCCATTTATGGACAGAATTGTGCAGACACAAGTTGTTGCAATCCCAAAAGGAAAGGGGGAAAGAAAATGTCACTGCGAGCAGGCAAGTTAATGCTGTGTTTGAGGGAAGAATTAAATCCACAGTGCAGGGCACATTTATAACCCTTACCTGCTGCAGAACCACTGAGATGAAGCAAAGGCAGCACTTGGAGGATGATAACAAGGATATTATGATGGGCAGTGTGACATTTAAGTGCCAATGGAATGGGCAATTCTAGAAGCCCTCAGGAAAACAAGTGTTGCTGAAACATGACAATTTATTGAACTGATTTCCTGCACACTTGTTACCATATTTTTTTTTTTCCCTGCAGTACCACAGTGAATTCAGTCCTGGCTTTTGGCACGAAAAAATAAAGGGAAGAGGAAAGAATGTCAAGCAGGAGCAGGGTGCCAAAGCCTGGAATCTGTCTGTCTTCTCAGATGAGGAAGGTCAAGAAGTATCTTTGTTGTCACTGCAGAAGATGGAGAACTTCTCCACAGAAGATGGAAGGTCCAGATTGGCCAAGGAATTTACAGTAAGGTCTCTCTTATCTCACTTAAAACATTTGGAATAGTAGTAGGAATTTTATGTGTGAGGGGAAAATAAATTTGCTGCCTGTGGAAGGTAGATGTAGCAGGATGGTTTTTGCACAGAGGGAAATGGAAGAGGGGGAATAATCAAGGTAAAGAAACAGAATGGTTTGAGTTGGAATGGTGACTTCTAAATTTTGATTAGTAAAAATACAAATAAATACAAACCGAATTGAAAAATAGTTTCATTTTGACCCCAACACCACCTGTTCTGTTTTATAGCAAAATTATATCAGTGGTTGCTGGGTATAAGGGCTGACATCTCTTGACTTGCTTGGACAGTTTTGGGAGCCACTCAGTGCTGTATTTGTAAGAAAGGCAGATCTCAGTCCATATTAAATAGCGACCACACGAACCAGCTCTGTTCCTTATCCCAATCAATGCTCTGTGCAGCAGCCAAACACAGTAATTATTGTATTTATTGAAATAAACAGTAATCCATCCAATTAAAGTGCAGTTCCTATTTATGGCTTTATTGGCTGGTTTGGCCCTGCCCAGTGACATCAGGTGACATCCATCCTGAGTTCTGTCAGTGATGTCCCCAGACACTGTGAACTGGAGGGAATAAAGTTAGGAAGCAAATGGAGCATTTTCAGGCAGGGAAATTGCTTGAGCTCATCAGTGAAAATCATCTGTGTGTCCTTCAACATGACAGAGGAAGCTGTAGCAGCTGGAAATTGAGAGTTTCCATGTCTTCTAGCAAAGCACTCCCAACTGTTGCCTTGAAGATTTATGTCAAACCTGCATTTTTGGGGCTGGAAAGGCAAAACTGCACCATTTCAGCTCCAACGTGCTTTGTCTTTTCCCCCCAAATTGTGTCACTAAAGATGGAATATGGTATTTCTATGTAAAAGGAGTCTGTGAAGTCCTTCCTGCTGGAGTGGGAAGAAAGATCTCATCTAAACTACAGTTGAGGATTAAAATCCTTTGGATAAAAGTCTGGGATTCATTGATCTTTAGTGAAACCAAACAAAATCATTGCAAGTTTATAGAGCAACATGCAGGAACATTAACTCAGGTGATAATGTCTGGTTCTAATGGTTCCCCTAAAGATTCTGTTTGTACTTTTTCCAGTGAAACGGAATCTTACAAGGAAGCAGCTCTTTTTTTTTTTTTTCTCCCCAAATATTACAGAAAATACCTCAGTTCCAGCAAGCTTCAGCCAAACCAGTTGTAATCTAACATAACAACCTTCCCTGGGTGATACTACAGTGGTTAATTTCAGTATTAATCACTCCAGGTTATGGCTTTAACCACTGCTGATTAATGCTCCAGTGGTAGGGCTTAAACCAAGGCTGAAATACTTGGTGCCCAGTATCTGTAAACAGATCCAATTTCATTCTCAGCAACGGGATGAAGTTACAGTCACTTTTAGTGCTGGATCCACTCTTTTATGTGCTTTTAAATTACTGGGGAGCTGCTGGCTGGAGAGGAAGAGCTCAGTGAAATAAAGGAGATGACCACAAAGAGGGACCTTGTGGACACAACAGCAGAGAAATATTTGCTCGACCATGAAACAGTGAACCAAGGCTGAATCCCAGCACCTTCCCTCCTCCCAGCGAGTCACTTAACCTCTCCACGTCAGGGCTTTTAAAATAAAATCCAGTTAATTGCCTGCCTTCAGGAGGAGTTGGGAGACTAATTAATGAATGTTTGCAAAGTACTTCGGCACTGTAAAGTGCAGTACTGACTGCTGAGTGTTGTTGCCATCTTTTGGAGGCAGATCCAGCAGGAGCAGCTCCTGCTGCTGTGAGTTGCTGTGGAGGGCTCTTTGCTGGGTCAGACTCTCCTGATTTCACTGATTGCCTCAGTAACCTCCAAAAGAGACAAAACATAAACGTACCTGAAAGCTGAAGCCTTGGCTGCCTGCACCTGTTGTGCTCATTCCCAGTCTCAGGATGGTGTGACCCAAACTAAATCCTGCCTGGAGCTCCCTGGAGAAGAGTGTTTCCATTTCTGTTCAGCAAAATTTCATGGAGCGCACTCAAAGTTTGCATGGAAGCACCACCACGGTGCTCCAGGCACTGGCAGTAAGGATCAGCAAAGACCACAAGCACTGCATTAATTTCTGGGAGCTTGGAGAAAGCCTCTCCTCCTCTCCATGTCATGTCCAGAACTCCCTTTTTTGAGTTTGTTTTCCTGATGGATCATGGCCCATGCCCATAGGGCTCAGGTAGGTTTTCCATCCCTCTTCCTCATGTCCTGTCCATGGCCACCACCTGTCTCCATTCATTTATTTCTCCCATCTGGTATTCTGTGCCAGCAGGTTTCTTCTTCAATAATCACAGACAAAAT
The DNA here is from genome assembly GCA_013397115.1 of Edolisoma coerulescens. Taxonomy (NCBI): domain Eukaryota; kingdom Metazoa; phylum Chordata; class Aves; order Passeriformes; family Campephagidae; genus Edolisoma; species Edolisoma coerulescens. The sequence continues at coordinate 951,307 of VWZW01007324.1, read as the reverse complement.
AAGACAAATGTTTCAAAATGTATTAAGAGTCCAGTTTCCGTAGCAATTGTAAGAGATATTCACCCCTGGGTTTGGAGTTTTGTTGTATCAGCCTTTGAATGGACGTGACCAGGTGCAGATTTCTGGAATTTACACTGCTTTTTCTATAATTCCTTCCATTTCCATAACAGAGCTCCAAAATGGGGATCTCAAGAAGTAAGGCTGAGAACAGTAATTAAGATCCTTAATTAATATTGCAGATATAATTGTATATAATGTTGTTCACACATATAGCATATATAGATAATATATTATAGGATAGATATAGGCAGAATATAATGCACAAATAAATATTATATATAATTATTTTATTTATATATTAGATATAATTAGTTTATTTACATGTTATGTATGTTATACATATTTATATAGATATTCTTATTATATTATTTTTGGACAGATTACCTAGAAAACTGCTAGCTCAGAATTGAGGGCTGCAGGGATTCATTTGGAAATAGAAAACAATATACAAGTTTTCCTGACATATTTTTATGTTTATCTGCATTACAAACTCTTTGGGACATTGATTCTGAAATTGTCTCCACAGAATTATTCTTCCATGCATCCATCTTCTACCGTGTGGCTGCTACATAAATAAAAATATTAACGGGTAAAAGTAGCAGCCTCTTTGCTGCAGCCAAGTCTGGGAGTAGATGAATTGTTAATTCAAATTAAATTGCTTTTATGAACTTCTTGTTCATTTATATTAATTGCTTGTAGTGACCTGACCTAACCTACTTAGGTGGAACTGCAGAAATTAAAGATGCTCCCATTTTACATGCACAAAGTGCACAGAGAGTTTCTTGCTCAAATGCACTCCCATAGACTTCTCACATAAAAATGAATAAAACTCATTGATATTGTGGCCCAATCAGAGTCGATGTGCCTTTGACAGCCATCCACAGAATCACAGAATACCAGGCTGGATCACCTGATCCAGCATTTTTTGGCCAAAACACAGTCTAGACAAGATGGGTCAGCATCCTGTAGAGCTGGATCTTAAAAGTGTCCAACGCTGGAGAATCCCCCACTTCCCTGGGGAGATTATTCCAATGGCTGATGGTTCTCTTTGTGAAAATAATTCCTTTGGTGTCTAATTGGAATCTCCCCAGGAATAATTCATCCCCATTGCCTCTCTTTTCCTGTGGCCCTTGTAAAAAGGGAGCCTCCATCTTTGTAACCACCCTTAAATACTGGAACAAAAAGGTCTCTTTGAGGTTTCTTTCTGTCAGGATTTAGGTTGAGCTTCACAGTGGGACAGGCTGAAATGGCTCTCTTGGGGTTTGGTGTCTGATGGATTCAGAAGTATTCCCCTTGTCCCAGGTGTGCTGGGAGACAGAACTCTGGAGATGTGGCTTATCCCAGCTGCCAGTTTCTGGCTTGGCTCGGCAGGGAATTGTGCAGCAGTAACTCCTGAGGGGTGGCTTCTCATCCTTCCTCACCTTCTGCATTTATTCGGAGGGTTCCATCACTGCTCTCGAGTTCGATTTGTGCTGGCTGGTCCCACCTCACCTCAGGGGGAGGTTTTGTTCTTGGGAATGGGTGGTGATAGGGAAGGTGTGTGCTGATGTCTTTCCAAACAATTCCAGGGGTGAAGGGATGGGCGTTGAAGGCTTTGGAATGGGTCTGGATGTCTCTCCTGACCTTGGGCAGCAGGTCCCTTACAGAGCCCAGGCAGCTTTGGCTCCTGAAACAGACAGGGGTCTGCACAAGCCTGAACCGCTGAACTTTGGGGTAAAATGCCAGGTTCAAGGGGGGATATGTGGTAAGTGGCTCGGGAAGGTTCCACTTTCCTGATGCCTCAGCAATGGGGGAAGGAAGAGGGCACCGTGAGCCGGGAATTTGGGATAAAAGGAGGCTGAGCCCTCCGAAACCCGGAGAGAAAAAACCCTGGGGGCTGTGCCCCGGTGGCCTCTCTCCCCTTACCAGAATAAAGTCACAGGACTCTGTCTCCTCTATGGACACTGGCTTTTCACAGCGGGATTTTCCGATTTAGGATGAGGAGGAATTGGCCAAAGGCACAAGAAGACCCTCAATGTATTAAGTAAACAACTAATCCGAGCTCAGCTCCTTGGAAGTTTCTATCTCCTCTTCTCTGTCATGCCTCATCTCTGGACTTCTCTTTAGGTCAGCACAAGTGTAATCACTGGGAATATGGTCATGGAGATTTTATTTCAGGTAATAATATCTCTCAGCAGGACTGGAAGCTTTGGAAAAGGTTGCCAAAGCCATCTCGAACATAAAGAACTGATGGAAGCTGTGGTATATATTACAGTTTTGTTCAGTTATATAAACTAAAAAATGAAGGAGAATGCTCTTAGGTTCTCAAAGTAGGCAGGAGAGGGAGCACATGTTGCAGCAAAGCCCAACATAATTCTGTATTTTCATATCTGGAGCTGGAATGGTTCCTGCTTTGTAGCAACCCTAAGTGTCCGTGTATTATTACATTAATTGTGATTCTGATCAATTCCATAATAACTTTAGGAGTGTAAGATTGAGTGGCTTCTGTAAATAGAGTAGAACTAAAGAATGGATATTTTGTATTTCACTTTCATATTCTCTTTCCTTTGGATCTATATCCAAAAAAAAAAAAGAAAAAGGAGAGTGGAAAAAAAAAACCCACTTGGCATTTCATCAGATATCTCTAAAATACTTTTAAAATCTCAGAATACCTTTTTTATGCAGCATTTAAGGAACAGAGCTATTACTGCTACCTTCTTACTTAACCATATCCTGTGTGCTATTGGCTGTTTCCTCACAGTATCAGCCTGCAGAGCCCCATGAATAGAGGCATGAAACAGTTTTATTTTATACTGAAGCACATTTTTTAGTCATTTTGGCTTCAGAGTGACTGTGGCAGCCTTCATCCCTTGTGGGATCAAAAGCCAGAAAGCAAATACAATAAGACTGATAATAATATTTATGATTCTCAGGTTTAGAGCCGCTCTCTTCCTCTTTGTAAAGCAGGGGAATTCTCACTGGAGACTTGCTTGTTTAGCCCCTTGGGTGTGGTTAAGGCTTCTAAAAGGTTTATAAAGCTCCCAAATAAATATTTGTAAAAGAACTACCAACACTTGGAGACAGGACTGCTGAAAAGCTGGCGATATGGCAACTTAACTCAATACACAGTAATTATAGATCTTATTTCCAAGACTTTTATTCCACAGATGGCTCCTTTGCAGGGGAAGGAATAAAAAAAGACAACCGTTTCTTTTTTTTTTCTTTTCTTTTTTTTAGGTACAGCAGAGTTTTTCAGTTTCAGATAAGAGACTTCTCGGTCGAAAGGCGTCGTAGTCTGTTAGTAAAACAAAATGAGCTGCAAATGAGGTGATGAGGTGCAAAGAAAGTTGGGAGAGAAGTGATGGGGGCTTTAACAATCGAAGCTCACAGGTGTTATGGAGTCAGAGAATGGTTTGGGTTGGAAGGGAGCTTAAAGACCAGCTCCATCCTCTTCCATGGGCAGGGACACTTCCACTCCCTCAGGATCATCCTGGGAGTTTATGGATTTATAGGAGCTCTCTGTAGATTTTCCTGGTGGCCATTGTGAGATGTGACTCTGTGGTCCAAGCCCTGTACCAAGAGGAGCAGCAAAGGCGTGTCCATAGGTGGGTAACACCTCCCTGCTCCCTGCCCAGCTGGTGCCACCCACCCTGGAGCTTTGGGGACCGAGGTGTTCTCCCGGAGTCACCCCCAGGGACAGGTGAGCGCTGCAGAACAAAGACATCACCTCCAAACCTTCGGTGCGGAGAATTCCTGGCAAGGATGTGGATTCTAAACCACAAACGAGCATGGGAGGGTGTCTCTCACTTCAGAGCCTGGAATGATTTCCAGAGTTGGGCATTTGGGAGGTGGCAAGGGGGGCAGCGGGGCTCTGTTGTATAATTGATGCATCGGAGGTGTCGGGTGCATGCTAATTTGCTGGCTGCTCCTTTTCCAGGGATTCTGGACACTGGTTAGCCACAGCTACACTTAAAGACTGCAGCAATCCAAGGGTGGGAGCTCTTCTTTCCCTCAACCAGCAATATTGGGAACTAACAAGTAGATGGCATTCTACCTCTATTTTTAAATTAAGACGCAGCTGTTTGGGGTGTAGAGTCTGTTCCTTTCACTTGTTATGTTCCATTGTCAGTCTGAACAAAGAAACTTGCGGTTATTTAATTTAGCACTTGCAGCCTCTGCCTTTAAAAATATAACGATAAATATAAATTTTGTGTTAAGATTAATTAAATTAGTTCGTGTTAACTAAACCGTAGTCAATGAGGATTTTGAACTTTGCTCAGCTCCTGCCTGCTGGAGGAAGAGGTGCTTCAGGAATGATGGTAAATGTGTTTCCCTTAACTGAATTGTTTTTTTTTTCCTCTGTCCTGAGCCTGATGCCTGATCCAGCCATCCTCAGCTCCAGCTGGATTCCCTGTGCTCATCACAAGGAAGGGCACAGCAAATAGAGATACTGATTCGAGTTACCCAGTTATTCCCAGCAGGATCTAGGGTCAACACCAATTTTCTCTTTAGGCTTTAAACGTGGCCTAAAGTACCTGACTTTCCTCTAGGGCTCTGCACTGATTAACTCATCCATGACAGGTTGAAATCTATGGACTTCTGGAGTAATTTTTTCTGTGGGATCGTGCCTTTCCTAACATTGCTCACTGTAATGGTAAAAAATTACTGCTAGGAAAAAAACACTCTTAAAAAAAAAAAAAGAAGTGAAAGGTTGCTTTTTCGTGTCAAGATTTCCTTGATATTCTCTCCTTTTTGGGCAGGTTTCTTTGCCAGGAAGACGACTGCAGTTTGAGGGACTTGCAGTTCTTGCCTGAGGGCTCTCAAGAAACCACCTCACCTTAAAGTGTGGGATTGAATAGAGGTTAAAGATGCAGTTTAAGCCTAATGAATAGTGATGAAGTGTTAAAAGGCGAGGTGTCTAAATAAGAAACAAAGATGGATTTCAACCCTGGTCCCACAGTCTCGTTAAAATCATATTAAAGATCTGTCTCTAGGGAATGCTCAAACTGCACCGGCATTTGCAGCACTGATGGACACGATTGTCTCTCTGAATTTGGTGCAGATATATTAATTTTTTTAATCCAGTTTTTGATATTATTAAGTGCAAACCTTTTTAATGAGCTTCATCAGCTTCATCACCTCTGAAGATCCAAATTTTTGCAGGATGGGAAGTTTATCTGGACTGGAACTGCAGCTGGAGCACGGCACTGCTGGGATCTGCTGGCCAGAGCTTCAGCAGGGGTAAAATGGGGCAACTCTTCCCTAAGGGAAGAAAATTGTGTCAGTCTGGAAGATCTACAACTTTCATTGAAGGGAAATAAAGAAATCATCAAAAGCAACTTAATTAAATAAGTTAATAATGTGAGTGGATTATAAAATGCTATATAATTGGTAAACAAAGTGCGATATTTAAGGTCAGTTCTACAGCTTATGTCTATAGGCAAATTATATATTAAAAAATATATACTTAATGTATATAAAATAAAAAAACCCCTACAACACGTTTTCTAGGATAAATATGGTAAAATGTTCCATAGCTGTCACAAACATGATAAACTTTGGGTTAGGAAATGCATCTGGTTGGTGAGTGTCAGCATTCTGGCACGGTCGCAAACAGTGGCCAATTTGCTTTAGACTTGTAAATCCTTAGTAGATTGTCCAATATTCTCAGTTAGGAGCTCCAGGCAGAGAAATGGTGACAGCAATTTTATTAAAATAACACTCTTGTAGATTGCTTCAGTAAATCTAGGAGATCATCAAGATAAATGAGGAAATTAATTAAAAAAGCACAAAGGCTTCATCCCCAGTGATTTGACCTATTGTACAAAGAAGTGGTGGTACTTGAATAAAAAAGTCCACAAGTTGAAGGATTCGGTGGAGTTTATTGTGAAATATTCCCCTTTATTCAAATTCTTATTGCAGGGGTTATGTTTCATGTGATTCCAATCTTTTCTTACTCAAGAATCAGCAATTATTGTAAAATGAACCTTTACCAACCGTTGCAGTCATTGCTGTTTGAGACTGAAAAAAAGCGATGTATTTATTGAAGGGAAGATTGAAGCAGCTCAGAAAAAAGACAGAAAAAAACCCCAATCTTCGCAAAAATGGCTGCACCCATTTAACAGAGGTCAGTATTTCCTTTATTTGGGTACTTTTTCCATTTTATAATGGATTAGAACAATAAGTGCAGTCTGTGAGCTTCAATAAAAAAATGAATGAATATAATAATCCTTGTTTGTGCACCAACTGGCCTGTGTCACCTTGATCCTTTTCCTATGCATGCCTGGTAGGATTTTGCCAAAAATATGTGTATTTCTCAAAAAATGGGACTAAAATATTCATCAATCAATCAATTTATCTTGCCTAGTATGCTGGCTGAAGGAAAAACAAAAGGTTTTAAGTAAGCCTAGAGTCTACAGAGAAAATGTCATTCAAAAATTAATCAACAAAAACAGCAACAAAAAGATCTAGAAATTGTATTTTTAATGACCTGGAAGGAATGAGGATTGTCGCAGTTATAAATATGTGACAACATACACCTGATTTCTTTCCTGAGCGTTTTGTTGACTCTGTTTTTCTCCACAATGCACCTGGGATGATAACCTGTAACCAGTGGAAGGGATGCTGCAGGCATTTGATCTCCAGTTCTGAATCTGTAATGTAAACTTTGGAATCATTGTCATATTGCTGTAGGACCGTGCTGTGAATAGCAATGACTGTTCCTGTTGGAAAGGCTTCCATTTGAGGTAAGTGGCTTTTTTTAAAGGGAAGTTTTGTAATTTACTCCAGATCTGAGGGTAATCTTCCCTTAATTTGGTTATTCATATGTGGAACACTGGAATGTTCTTGGAGGAGCTTTGTTTGGAGAACATTATTATTGGAGAAATATTACAGTGTGTTAAAACCATGTCCATTAACTCAGAAATTTGAGTTGGTTTTAATGATTTTGTGGGGCAGTGCTGATGTCAACACCACACTGGGACTCCTAGGCAGCCATTTATCCCCAACATGTGCCAAAAATTTGGGAAGCTCTGAGGGTCAGAGCAAAGACATAATTTAATGGATGTTTTCATACCTCACTAGATCATTTCCTGCTTTTTTTTCTTTTTTTTTTGATTGTATAATCTTCATTTAGATTACACATGTGTCCCATCTCCCCCTTTTATTTCTCTTTTAATAATATATATTTCAAGCCATGATATTTTCCCCTTGTAAGACGTGCCATGTTTTCTGGCAGTTCAGCATTTATAGGTTTTATCCTATATCCAGCAGTGTGGGTGCAAGGTCGATACCCAAACCTTTCCCTTGGCCTGCATTGGTGATACAGAACGGCTTTTGCTAAAAGTTTAATTATGAACTAGTAATAAAATAATGCTATAAATGAGGAGATCATGCTAAGTTCAAAGCTCTATTGGACTGTCAAACCCTTAATACATTTGCCCTATAGGTTTTGTACAAATTGAAAATACAACTTGGTCCTTGATCTCCCTAATGTAATTTCCTCTGTAAGGTTGGGTTTTTTTTTTTTTTTGCCAAGGCTGTTCTCCTGACTGTATTTTAAGCATATATACTGTCCCTGTTGCCACTCCAGCTATTGTCACTTTGTAAAATCCTGCCTAATAGCACTTGTTCTCTTTCTGCTTGACAGGTGGCCTTCCCTTCCCTGTGCCCTCCTCGTGCCTGGAATGCTGATGGGCTGGATGGGATTTACCTGGAAGTCACAGGTAGAGAAAAACCCAACCTATTGTTGCCATTGTTATTGATAATAAAGGCTACAAAGGTCCCCAGCCCTTAAAGAGGAGGCTTCACAAAGCTGCAGTGAGGTGATGCCCCAAGACCTGACCCTTTATTTAGAATCTCTCAGCAGAGCTCTGGGCTCGTGCTGTTATCCAGGGCAGGCATTTTATGGCATTTTGTATTTCAGGAACGGAAAGGCAGAACTTTCTGCATTGAAGATGTCCAGAGTTTTATCTGCAGCTCTTCTGGGTTTGTTATTCTAAAGCATCTCACTGGCTTAGATGAAATTCCCAACGAAAGTCAGTGGAACTCCGATAAATGGATTTTAGGGACAGGGTTATAAGCATTTGCTATGAAATTCAGAACGCTGCTCTCCACAGAATCTTAATTACTGACTGGGGTTGCCACATGCCTCTAACTTTATTTTGAGCTATAATAATTACCTTTTCAAGATGCAAGCTGGGCTGCAGAGGTGAAAACCTCACCATTTATTTTTGCCTCACTCCTTTGCGGCTCTGGAAACCTCCGTCACTCCCTTTGGCTGGCGCTCCCCTGGTTTAATGGACTGTGCTTGTCAAGAGTGTAAATCAAACACTGCAGACAATCAGGTGAGTCCTCGTCATCTGTCAAATAATGGGCTCTTAGGAGCACCGAGGAGAAGTTGGCAAAGTAGGGTGTGTTGTGTTGTGAAGTTTAAACTGAAGATCTGTTTGCTCGTAATGCACAAAGAGCATTGAGAGATTGATAGTCTGTTTGAAATTCCTTTGAAAATATATCCCAGGCTGGATCTTTTTTACTGCTTGTCTCTCGTGAGCCTCCTTTTCAGAAAAAGCCATTCTTTTAGATCCACACTGCCATAAAACCAGAGAGCTGTCAGAGCCCTGCTGATCCAATTACAACTTTAAAACTTTTAAGCTTTTGATTTACAGTAAGCTCATTCCAGTTAAATACAGAGGAATCTTTTTCTTAATCTCTGCATTGTTTAGCAGTGTGTTTCGCAGTATATTTCATCTCTGTTTCCCTTACTTATGGAAAATAAAAATAATCACAGGTTCACAGCATGGTTTGGGTTGGAAGGGACCTTCAAGACCATCCAGTGCCATGGGCAGGGACAGCTTCCACTGTCCCAGGCTGCTCCAAGCCCCATCCAGCCTGGTCTTGGGCACTTCTAGGGATCCAGGGGCAGCCACAGCTTCTCTGGGAATTCCATCCCAGCCCCTCTCCACCCTCACAGTGAAGAATTTTTTCCTAATATCCCAGTAGGAAGCCATTCCCTGTGTCCTGCCCTTGTAAAAATTCCGTCTCCAGCTCCCTTGGGGCCTCTCTAGGCACTGGAAGGTGCTGTTTATCTGGTTTTGTTTCTCTTTTGTTCTATAAAACCATCAGTAAAGTGCTGGCAAGGCCAGTGGAGTGCAACACACCAACTTTGCAGCAGGTGATGTGAGGTTTCCTTAGGTTTTATTCACTTACAATGCAACTTTTAGGTGGAATAGTTAAGGGAGTTTAGACTTGTGCTGCTCTAGCTGAGCTGTGTCATTAATCTCTCTTTTTAGGCTGTCTGGGGCTCTCTTAAACAAGAGAATTCCTTGTCGCTGTGCATTCAGAATTCCTTGCTAAGATGTGCATGAGGATACTGCTGGGAAATTTGGTTATTCCTGTTTTTTGGGTTTTTTTTTCCCAACACTCCCCAGCCCACCAGGAACTACAGAGCTGTGGAGTGTGAAGAGTTTGTGAAATTATTTCTGGTGAAGTCTGCTGGTTTGTGAGTAGGGTTAGCTCAGTTGCAGGGAGGCTGCATTTCTAAAGCGAGGAAATTTTGTTCCAAAAAGTAGATACTTCGACTATTTCAGCCTCCAAATAACAAAATAACACTTTTGGAAGTGTGCTGATAAAAGTAATTAGTATTTAATTTGACAATGTTCCCTATAAACCCCTGAATTTGTAAATCTATTTGCTTATCATTTAATAATAATTAAGTTTTCAAATGGAACATTAAAAAGATATTTTCAGAGATTTTCTATGCTGAAGATCTCAGTCCATAATGCACCCAGAGCTAACAAATGTATTCCTAATGAATGATAAGTTCATCAACTGCAACATTATAGAAAGTTTACCTTCTCTATTTACATTCAATTTCTGAAGGGATGCCATTTTTTGATGCTGAAATATTTTTCAGCTTAACGATGATGAAGATTATTTCCAATGTTTTAAAAGATGGACTCCGTGTGAATAAATTGCCTTGAAATCGATTCAGCACAAAGCAAATGAAATCAATAACTCTACTGGTGTGAAGTTCTTTACTCCTATTTGTAACTTTTTACCAGATCAAGGCTACACTTCACTTGATAGAACATCAATTCCCTTTTTCTCTAAGCCCAGACTGTGGCACTTGCTTGATCTGTGGAGGTTCCTACTGAGGAAAGACAGTGCATGGTAAGCAATGCACAGCTTTTGACTCCCAGATTTAGAAAACTGAAAATAATTAATGGTAATAATAGTAATAACGATAATAATAATAATAATACTATCTGGTTAAAACAAGAAGGTAGATTTCCTCTCATTTTTTATCGAGGTTTAGGTTGGATCTGAGTAAATGCTCCTCATTACCCCTCAAATGTACTTTTTAAAATTCTGTATGCCAAGTTCATGGCAGGAACTCACCCTGCTCCTTCCCTGTTAGTTAAAAGCTTCAGCTGAGCAGATCCACCCCATTCTTTCTGTAATTCAGGTTTTAGTATTCATATTGTTTATTTCTTAAGATGTATTTTGAGTTTACAGAGAGTTACTGTGCAGTAGAGGAGCATTCTTACAGAATCCATACCTGCTGTGTAAATATTTTAGATGCAAATGTCAGCATGGATTTTTCTTTAATGTTCTTTAAAAGCATCCATTTCTCCTAGATAATGATATCGTGCTCAAAAGAAACATTCAGAAAACTGCTAGATAAACTGTGGATGAATTTAGGGGATTAATTCCATGGGATGATGATGGATACCTGGGATGTCACTGCCAGAATTCACCTGGATGACAATGCTCAGTCAAAGGTGTCTGCAGTGACAATTCCCCTGAGCAGTAACGAGGCCTTTGATGACAGATCTGTTTGTGCTCACGAGAGCTGGGATTGCAGAGGAACGTGCTGAATAACCACCTCTGGATCTCCAGAGCAATGCTCAAGCACAGTAAAAATGTTTACAGGGCTGATTGTTTGTGCGGATCCTCATCGGGGGTTATTTTCATCTCTCAGACACATCACTCAGGGAACACTTCCAAGCCCTCTCTTCTGTGGGAGTCTCCACTCTGGCACATTTCAGGCACAGTTCCCACAGAGCCCAGAGGATGATGTGCAATGTCACACTTGGAACAAAACGCAGAAATGTCAAAATTTCTTCACCTTGTAAGAAATTTTACTGATTTGGTGTCATCGGTCGTTCCATGTCTGTAGGACTAGGAATGCACATCCCCCAGTGGTGGGGAAGGTGCAGATCACTTTGGCAACTCTTCCATCTCCTTAATCTTCAAGAAATGTGACTTGGGAAACGCTGCAAATCCATTTCTGTAGAAAGAATCTTCAGTTCCGTTAACAGATCTCTCCCACCTTTGTCTCAAACAGTAAAACAAAGGGATCATTCTCTTTTTCCTCTCTTCCCTATTGTCTCCCCATCCTCTTTCTCTTGGCTGTACAACTTTTTCAATGATGTCGCCTGTGCACTTCACACCTTTATTTTGTCACTATAATTCTTTCTTCTTACCCTTAAATCCTTTTGTACCTGTAATCTGCCCCAGTCAATCTTGTTATGGCCATTATTGTCATTTCTATCCTATTTTGTCATTCTCTATTGACTTGTCTCCTCCATGGAGTTCTTTGACAACCATTTCTTCACTTTGCTCCCCCAGAAAAGTGCCTTTGGTGCAAACTCCTGTTCCTCTGGGGGTCCTGCCATCTGGAACAGCCTCTCTGAATCTCTGCTGCAGTGACTTGCTGTATCTTTTAAAATCTCATTGCAGCTTTTCTCACTTGTCTGAGCCCCTTAATATTATATTTCATTGCTTCCATTATAAGCTATTTAATTTGGTGATTGTATTATTCTAATCTTTAAGGCACTTTAGAACACTATTTGGAAGAAAAATGTCTTGTGTTATAATGCTAGAATTTATTGATCACAAATTTTTAAATTTTTTTAAATATGTTCTTTTTGGGTATGCTTTATCTACTAGTAAAACTATAAGTAAAATTGAGTTTTTTAGCATCTTTTGAAGGTGTGTAGAATAGGAAACTTGGGTGGCTGAGTCAAGGACCCCTTCCACTAGGCCAGGTTGCTCCAAGTCCCATCCAACCGCATGAACACTTCCAGGGAACGGTTGATATTGATTGGTTTTTAATCAAGGGGAACATTTTTGTCCATTTGGAAATTCCTGGGTCTGGTAGGAGGAAGGGTGGTCAGCACAGCCCCAGCCACGTGGCAGGAGCACAGCAATATTCCTGGTGGATATTCCATGTACAAAGGTGCAACTCAAGAGAAACAAGAGACCGAGGATTGGAGAGGAGGTGTCAAATGTGTGACTGACTCTTCCAAGAATTGTCTCCCAGAAAGCTGAAGGGCAGCACGAAATTATCTTTCCTTGGAGTCCCATCCATTAATGATGTTAATGACTGTGGGTTGTGTTCGGTTTGATCGTTATCACCAGCAGTGATTGATCGCGGCCGTGCTGCACACGGATATCGTTAGCAAAGCCTCCCCGAGGGTTAGCTCTCCCTAAAAAAATTCCAGCAGGATATTCTGATGGCTAATGCTCTTTTGTGGATGCTGCACACATCGCTGCTGTACATCAGGCAGGTTCTTGGCTGACACGTGTGAAGGGAATATGGGACTGTTGGGAAGGGAAAGCAATTTACACTCCCACACTGGCAGGTTTGCTGTCTCTCTCTGAAGCTGGCTTTGTTTACCAGCCTCAGCTCCCTGTGTGATGCCCTATCCAGTGTGGAAATTGGGCTGCTGGCACCCTCAAAGCTTTCAGAATGCCACAAAGACTCTCATCTCAGGAGAACCTGTGCCTGTGAATGAAGAAAGAAATGCTAAAGTGTCGGTTTAGATCCCATAGTTTGTCTGGAACATCTGTCTGGGGCTGGCAGGTTTGGCTGAAGACCTACAGGAGAATGCTGCTCCTCTGGAATGGCAGAATGGAACTAAGCAGGAATCTCCATCCTATTTACAGAGCTGGTAATTCCTGTGGAGGTAACAGAGTCGGTCCTCAGATTTCTTTCTTGGGATTCTCTCCTCACCCCATTATTCCCGGTTAAATCTTGGAAGCACTGTCTTGTCGTGCTTGACTCAGGTAATATAATTCACTATTAATGTAAAATCTCAATTTATCTCAAGTCCAGGGGGAGAAAAATACATAGATTCTGGTTTGGCCTACTGCACAGTGGGACACTTGAGGCAGAAATCTTGGATTTAGGTTCATTTCCATATCCAAACTTCCTTGAAGCTTCAGGTGTGGGATTGAGACCCATTACCGTAATGCATTCTGTTAATGCTGTCGATGAAATTCCAATTCAATCTTCTTCATAAGAAAGCCTTTGACATGATCTATTAACCATCAGATTAGAAGTAGACTGACTAATTATCATTTAATGCAATTGAACACCAGGGTTTGTCATTTGCTGAGCCCGGCTGGGTGGGGAATATAAATCTGCTAGTACGGATATCGTTAGGAACTTCAGATGGAAGGGAGATTAAATTTCCCTGGATGCAATATTTATTCACAGTCATTATTCTCAGAGTGACGTGCCACAATGCCATAAAAAGGCCAACACCTGTCTTTTCTCACTCGTGTGTGGTTTTAGGAGGAAGATGAATATGGCCCTGATCACAGTTTATGTGCTCTTATTCTTTGAGAGTACTCTGTGGTTAAACACCTCTGCACATCCCTATATTTACCTGGAAGAATCCTGTGGGTGGGCAGTGATTCCCTGGGCAAGGCATCAAAATGCCAAAGGAATAAATCCAAGCTGCCACAGGGAAATTCAGCCTAAACTCATCAGTCCACTCCTCTGTCTCTTTCAGATGGGCTCAGGCCGCCCTCATTTTTTGTGCTGATCCTCATCTACACTGCTTTAACGAGTAATTTCCAGTGTGGCAATTAATCAGGTGTTTTACTGAAGTCCAGATGGATTAGATTGATCTCATTTTCACTCCCGAGAAACTAGTTCTTTAAGAGGAAAGAAAAAAAGAAAAACAAAAAGCCAGTAGGTGAGTAGCTCTGATCTTTCCTTAGAAACCCAGTCTGTATCTGAGCATTTATAGTTTTCCATAATTATATTGTTCTGCAATGTATTTATGTCAAAACAAATTCGAATAATATCTACTGATACCTAAATATGACCACAGGATCTTGTAGAAAACATTTTAAACAATCCCAACTGAAATTGTTTTACATTAACTTCTCAAAATCATTTCAAACCACTGTTTTGTATCGTTTCATATCTCCTGAGAATTTCTTGCATTATTTATGTACCATGATACCACTGAGTTTTTTAATTGTATTTTTTTTTCTGTGCAGTTTTTTCATACTTTGCTTTAGTAATGATTTATTTATTTACTTTTACTGAAGGTTTTATTTTCTTCTCAGCTTAAGTCACACAGTTCTTCTGACCCTGCCTTCCCTTCACATCATCCCATGGATTGCAGATCATATCAGCACAAGGTGAACAATGAAATGTGTTTTTTTCTAGTAATGTATAGCTTCTGAAATGTGTCACTCCTAAACTGTACAAAGGGGTATTGTGTGGGCAGATTCTATCTTCATGTCAAACAGGTTCCTTTTTTAAGTGATATGAAAGGCCAAATGATGTGTCACAGGTTTTTCCTGGCTTCACTGCCCATTGTAACGAAAATAGAGAACTTAATTAAAAAAACCCATTGAAACAGTCACAAAAAGGGGGTTTAATATCTGAGGATGCCTGTCTTGGAATGCTGAATGGGTCCCAGTTTTTAGCAAGGGAAAATTAAACAATGGGCATAGATGGAGTCCCCTAAACCAGCTGATGACCCAGACAGGAGTCTTTGGTCCTCATGAGCAGAATGTACAATCCACAGTCAGAATTAGACACAAATTAGAAACCCTTTCAGTTTTAGCTTTGTAGGAGTTTTAAACACAAATACTTCATAGGTGAGTTGGTGTTTTTCTTAGATCAGTTTGTATGAACCTCTCTGGTGCTGATCTATGTAAAATTCACATTAAACTGTGCAACATTTAGTACAGAGGTGATATTTTTAGGGTAATAATCCCTGGAAGCATCCAAGGCCAGGTTGGACAGGGCTTGGAGCAACCTGATCTGTGGAAGATGTCCCTGCCCACGGCAGGGGTGGGATGAGATGAATTTTAAAATCCCTTCCAACCCAAACCATTCTGGATTCTGTGTCAGGGCTTTATTATTTATTATGCATCTCAAAGACTGTGAATCCCATTCTGCTGTGAGCTGTGGATGTGTGGATCTGCACAGCCACACTTGCCTTTTGGACGGGACATCAACATTTCAAAGTCAGCTCCAAGCACTGCAACAAAACTCTCATTATTTGGGCAAATGTCTTGTGAGGCAGTTTTAATGAATGATAAAGAGGCTTTGGCCAATTTGGAGAAGCTTTAAGTTTATAACTTTCTGAATTTTTAACCTATGAAATATTTACTGCAGAGAGGAGGGAAGGTTTCAGAATGAAGTCTTCAGCTCCTAATTAGGTATTAGTTGGGGTTTTTCCCCATTTCCCTCTGCCCCCTGATAGCTGCACCTCATTTTGAACGAACTCAAGGGTGTCAGCAGCTTTGACATCTTGCTGGCTTGGCAGCTGTCTCCAAATCTTGTGTGCTGGAGGGCATGAACGAGGTTCAGACAAACACTTTGGACTGTTTTCCAAACGATATCATCAAAAAAAGGACTTCACTAAATATGTTTGTCACAGCTCAACAGAGACCCTTGCAGACCTGAATAACCTTCTCTGTCACCAGAGGAGTCACTGAAGTATAGCAGCAAGAATATGAAATATGGTGATGTGGGGATATGAAAGGATGTGCTTTTTGCCTGGTTAAGGGAGAAAAGTCTCTGAAAAAGGACTTTCAGGGCATAAGAGCTGAGGCTGTGAATTACAAGATGTCTCTAGTGTGATTCTCTAATCCATTCCTTCAGCAAACAAAATTACTGAGGGAAATAAAACTTTATTCCCACAGAAACAAAAGGCATATGACACCATATAATCGATTTTATTGTTATTTATTTTGTTCCAAGGGTTTACTTGTTGGAAACTGGCATTATCTATCCAGTGTCTATCCACTTTCTCCAGCACAAGAAATTCCCACTGTCGTGGGCAGCAGGACTGCCTTTGGATTGGGCAAAATTGCATGGTTTCTTTTGTATTCTGTAGTGGCAGTGACAGTCCTACATGGGCTGGTTCATGTATTAAAGTTATTAGCCCATAATTTTTAATGCAGCTGTCCTTGCTGACTCCAATGTTGTCAAACTAATATTTCTTTTGAGCACAAAAGAGGAGAAAAGTAAGTTAAAAGCTTTACAGATCATAATTTACAGGTATGTTCACAAATATCTTGAAATATCTATGAATTTGTGATTAAACCAATTAGTGTGTAAATACAAGAACTAAAATATCCCTTACAAAAATGTTCTGTAAAACAAAGTCTCTGACTAATGAACATGCCACAGGCACTCGCAAGGGGACATAAAAAAAACCCGCTAATTTTTATTTATGACAAAATCTTGCAAATGCTTTTCAATGAGGTCCATTTTTAGCATGTATCTGTATTTCTGTCTCTAATCTCATGCGCTGTAATACCACAGTGGATTAGATCCTGTCAGAAGGAAAAAGAAAGGCAAAAATATTGTTGTTCTCTGGCCCCACAGCGACTTATATTTTTCCGAGCCTTCCTTGAACGATTTAATTTCTGGTAATTAGAGTGGCTGCAATCTTTCAGGTTAGAAGGGTTTAGTGTTTATTAAGAGGTTGCCTTCTGCGTTGCAAGCTGGTTGTCAGCATGGGTCCAGTCTGGCACTGCCACAGACATCACATCCAGGGAGATGTTTTCTGCCTCTTGCCTTTCCTGACCCGGAGGAAGACATTAGCTATGTAAGAGCTGCTCATCTTATTCATGCTCTGCTGGTCACAGATTTCCTCTACAACTTGAATCAGGAGGTAGGGACGTATTTTATGGAGACGCAGAGCAGATCACCCCAAATCAGCATTCTCCCTCTCTAATGAAACGCCGTGCGAGGTCTGGGAAACGTGCCAGGTGCGTGAGGGGATTGCACAAGCCGGGCCAGGGGGAGGACAGGGATTTAACAAAAGGCAAGGAGATGGCAGGTTACGTGATGTAATCTCTCCTCATATCATTTTTGACATAGTGGAAAAATCGGGTGTACGAGCTCAAGGTGCCCCGAGGCGTCTTGACTTGCCAGTGGTACTTACTCAGCACATCGCCGACCCTGGCGCGGGTACAGGATCCCGTCTGTTCACAGATGAGCTGCTCCTGAGGAGTTCATCCAAATACCAGGGCACAGAGGCACCTGGGTGCCTTCCTCCTACTGCCTTCCAAAATTGATTAGGGCTGACAGTGCTCCGCAGAGCACTTTGTTTTCAACAGGCTGACATTTTATTTTGGAAACCCAGCAGGAAGGGAAATCTCGCGTCGGTTCTAAAACTTGCTGCCTAATGTTGTCTGGCTTGGGCTGGGCTTTGGTGAGCAGAGAATTGAGGGTTTAGTGTTTGCTCCTGATCCGTGGGCCTGATGTCTTCTCACAAAGTTTGGTTGGCTGTTCAAAGTCACTCTATTTCTGAGAAGGACATCTCAGGTTTTTGTCAAAAAAACCCCAAACCTCTTCCACCTTTTGACAGAATATTGAAGTTATCTCTGGAATGAAAATACACATTGCTTGCTGAGAGGCTGGGGAAAGTAATATTGGTCCCTGCTATATATTAAGTGATTTAGAAATGACAACAGTACATTCATGGATATCTTTCTGCTGTTCAACTTAATAGCTGTAAATTCGATTTATTTTAGAATATCTGAATTTGTGATTGTACAATCAGGTGGGATTCTAAGATACACTCAAAAATTTATTTTTAAAAGTAGCACTGGTATTTTTCAAAGCTGCTTTTCTTTTTATATCTAAAGTGTTTTGAAACCTTGGCAGGTTACCTGATCACACTGCTGACAACTTCATCACTGTGGAATTGTTACAAGATGTCTCTTTCTATGAGATTTAAAAAATACACGATGGGAGTATTTTCTATCTCATGTCGTTAAAAGCAGAACTTTGTCATTTCAGGTTTCAGATGATCCAAAACAAGTCAACATCCTAAAAATAGTTTCAAATTGTCCTTGCAGATTTACTTCCCAAGGTTTTTTCTGATGGTAAATTATATTTTTTATTTTCTAGCTACTAAAGTCTTATTAATTTCTGATGGCTGGTTATGATCTGAAAATATCCAACATGTAATATCTGGGACATTGAGCGAAAAATATTACTTACTAAGATACACAAAAGCAGAGTATTCATGGCAAAATATTTCTTGGTGTTGGTGTAAAACTGTGTGTAAACACTAAATACTCCTTGCTGCAATTCAGATCTTCTCAGCTGGGTAAAAATATGTCCTGAATGCAAAGATAAATCAGGGAGAGAACAGTGGGACGCTCCTGGGTCACTCCTTGAGGAGTTCCTTGATCCCAAAGGATGCCACGGATCTGTTGTGTCCTGCAGAGAGCCATGAGCTCTGTGAGTGTCGTGGTTGTAAAATGCTCTGTGCCACCAAGGTTTCTGTTGTCCTTCAAGGCTGTTTTTCCAGGATCCATGCAGGATCCTCCCCTGCCTCCCCATGCTCTCTGGTTGCTGTTTCCCCCAGCTCTGCCAGCAGTTTCGCATTCCCATTTCCCGCTCTCTGTTTTCTCCAGTCACAAACTCAGCCCAAGCACTGGCTGATGTTAAGCACCTCATTAGCTTTCCAGAGGCTGCCACAGGCTCACCTAGGGATTCGATTCCAGGCCAGGAGTCACTGACAAGACATTTTCTACAGTCTCCTTTCTTGCTGCTCCCTTTGTTTCCATTGGCAGCTTCGAACTTCTCACGTTCCCGTTCTTTGAATATTATTCCCAGCATCTCAAGCTCTTGCCGTGCATAATGCCATTCTCCACATCTCTGGTTTTTAGTATAAAGAGTGTTGCTTGTGTCACAGTGGGCTTTTTAGCTCAGCAGTGAGTAAACTGCTTTTGGGGGGGAAAAAAGGGTGTCAAGTTGAACCAGCTGAAATCAAAGACAGGAACGAGACATTTCGAAGTAGGGTAGGGGAAATACATGTAGCCTTTGCAATAAAGGAATGAAGCAGCTCACAGAGGGCTGAGGTGCTCTTGCTGGAACATCCACACTACTGGAGCAGAGATTTCAAGGGAATGGTGCTTTTGTTTGTCTGAATTCACTGCGGTGTTTGGATTTTTCCAATGGATCTCGGTCAGAAAAATATCCTCCTGCCTCTCCCTAGGCCAGCATCCTCAGCTGTAGGTTTAGGCTTCTGAAAAGTGTCTTTCTTCTTCCTAACCAGCTGACCATGGATTTTCGTTTGAGTGTCTACCATTGCTTTCTGAAATTCCCTTGGTTTTACTTCTCCTTTGCCATCCATTTGTGTTTCAGCCCTGGCAGTGTGGCGTGGGGAGCAGCGAGGTGCCAGGAATGCCAGCGCTGCTGGATCCTGTCAGGAGGCACAGCCTGACACCAGGAGAGCCCTCTCAGGCAGCAGGTAAATCTGGGAATCTGCCAGATCCCTCCCAGCTACAGAACTGCATCTTAAAACCCAGTGTGGACACAGGTGAGTGTTCTCCAGCTTTTATTTACTGAACTGAGTGGGCAACAGAGCTGCCTTTACACAGCCACTGGACTTTAATGCTTTCTTACATTTTATTTAATTTCAGCAATAACAAAGCCTTTTTTCCCCAGTTTTCCTCTGTGGAATTAATTTAACTGTGGAATTTTTCTGGCTGGACTGTAGTTTTTATGCATGATAGGTGCCCAGGTGAATATGTTATTAAGTTAAATAATCTATTCTCAATAACAAGGAAATCAATTTTTATTGAGATAATTGTCAGTAGAGGGATTCCTGCGTGGCATTAATTAAAAAATTTCCAATTCCCTTCTGAGTAGTGTCTGTGTATCCAGGTACTGTGCCTGCATGTACCTGACTCCCCTCGAGCACTGTGCTTGCTAATGAATTAAGATTATAATTATAATTCCTGCTCATTGGAATGATGTGATTCAATGCACAAAGTCTGTCTGACTGTGCTGGGATCTGATCTCCCCCACTGTGTTATGGAAGCTTTTTGTTTCCTAATCCTCTGTAGTATTTAATTCCTTTTGCTCTTCTTTGACTACACTGTGAGGTACCTGAAATACATCCATTGCTGGTGG
The DNA here is from genome assembly GCA_013397115.1 of Edolisoma coerulescens. Lineage (NCBI taxonomy): Eukaryota > Metazoa > Chordata > Aves > Passeriformes > Campephagidae > Edolisoma > Edolisoma coerulescens. The sequence continues at coordinate 931,071 of VWZW01007324.1, read as the reverse complement.
GACCTTTTCAGAATAAATTCAGAAAATGATTCTCTACCACTAAATTCCTGAAAAACTTTGCAAATTTGAAGTATGGAAGTTGGGGACTTAAGATTTTGTGTTTGCAAAACTTGCAAGCTCTGGGTAAGGCTCGATGGCGTGAACAGAAACATGAACAGAATTTCTGCTGTGGATCTGGCCACTGAATGTTTAAACAGCTGGCAGAAGTATTTATTCTTTTATTTTAAGTTGTATATTCCAGCCTTAACCTTTACTGTTCATTTTTCTTCAGAAGTATAAAAAGATTTATTGCTATAATATCTCTTGCTAAGATGTTCAGGAGACTCGGTGCACTACAAAAAAAGCAGAAATTATTTCAAGGGACTTTATCACTGAAAGTTTTCTGTCTTTCCTATAAACCTGAGGTTTTCAAAACTTAGTAATTACTGCACAGGAGCTCCTCACCTTCACCATGGGAAATTCCTTGCCTGGCTTGGTGGCCCTCCCACCATGTCTTATCCAAGTATTTCCATGATTACTGATGCAGTGTCCCTAAGATTCAATAATAAGCAAAGGACATTATTTTTTTGGCAATTTTTGGCACATGGACTAGATCAGAAAGGGCAGACACATTCCTCTCTTCTGGATATTTCAGTGTAGGGATTGGTGCATCAGACCACTGGTGCACAGACTTCTGGAATGAACAATAATTGAGTCAAAAAAATTGTTGTGAAAAGCTGAATTAGTGAGGCTGCTTGGGACAGCAATGGACCAAGTGAGGACCTGAAGCAGACAAAACCCACCTGAGTCCTGGAAGTGCTGGAAATAAGGGTGAGTAGCTGCAGAAAATGTCCTGGCAATTCTGCCAGCTGTTGGAAAACTCTGACTTCCAACTCCTAGCACCACTAGAGAAAACTGCCCAGTTTGTCCTCATTTTTCACACCCACCAGCACTGGGATTTCCTGTAAGACTTCTCTCCAATCAGGGCTCTCATTTTTTACTGCTCTACCTTTATTTTTAGCACCTTTTTTGTCTTCACTTCTCCTCCTCTTCTTGGCCAGAACCACCTCCCACCCTCCATGCCTGCAGAAACCACAGCTGGAACCTCTGTTTGACCCAAATTTGTACCCAGAACCAGGTAATTCTGGGTTATTCTTCCCAGGGCTCTTGTGCTTTTTGCTGTTGGCTATTTCTGACCACTTTGGCCCTTTCTCATCTTCTGATTTTGGTTGTAGGACAGAGTTTCACACTCCTGGGAATGCAAGCCAAGATCCTGGCTTGTCCTTTGACAGTGGAGATGGATAATGGGCACTTCAGTGCATTTTTTTCAATGCAAAACCAGCTGAGCTAACTGTTCCCATAAAAGTCCAATTGATTGCTGTAGGCATTATATTCACTCTGACAATGATAAAATGATTGCTTTAGTATCTGGCTGTGTAACCCACTTACAGCATGTGCACCAGGATTAGGAGAATGTTTCAATTGTGAAAATCATTGAGATGTAAATGTCATGATTATAATTTATCTTCATTAAAAATTCCGTCGGCGGAGGGGAAATTAATCCATGGGCTGTATGGAGTACCAGCCACTAAAAAGTAATGTGTTACAGTGAAAACAGGGATTTAGGGATGGAAGTACATCAGAAAAAGCTCAGGAGCACGTTCTGGTGATGTGACAGGTGGTTATCTCAAGGGCACTGCCTGGAATGTTTTATTGGCTCCCCGCTCCCACATGGATGGTGGAATATTTCCTCTCCCCCTAATGGCAATCTTAGCACCTCCTTCCCCTCCCCAGCACCAACAGAAGGCACTGTCATCGTGGTGGTTTAATGCCCGAAAATGATTGGATCACCTAAAACTGCCATCAGCTCCCAGCACAAAAACCAGCTCTGAATTTTATTAATGGCACTGGAAAGGCTTCCATTAAATTCATTGATTGTCAGCTCAAATTATTTCTTCTGTAATCGTTCATGGTTCTTTTATATTTCATGTTTTCATTGTTTTATTTGCTTGCTGATTTATTAGATGACAGTGAAAGTTTCTAAGTCCTACATATATTAGCTTAATCTGGTATTACATTTCCACCACTGATCCAGAATTGTCTGACTAAATATTTATTGGAAATTATTTTTTTTCCTCCTACTACCATAGATGAATTTAATCTATTACCTTCTCACACATAGAGTTTTGGGGTGATTTTTTTCCCTTTATTCATTGGTTGTATAGTATTAATTTTTCCATTTTTTTTAATCTTGTCTAGACAAAAATTATGATTTCTGCTCCCTTGCATTTAACTTCTCTTTTTTAATGAAATAAATTGGTTTTGGTTGGTTTGAAATCAAATAGTTTAATTGGAAGGCAGTGGGTGGCCACTGAATATTTATAGATTGATGTTGATTAAGTATAATATGTTTTATTGCTCTGAGATTTTTTTAAAATTTTGTATTTTGATATCATGTCAGCTCCTTGCCTGTGATTCTCTTATAGATGGAATAATCCCAGGGAATTTCTTCTTAAAAGAAAATGAAATGTTCATTGTTTACATTACATGTTCTATAATTGCCAAATCTCTCTTTAAATGCAGAATAACCACTGAATTCATGGTATTATTTTACTTTCTTTTATGTTTTAAGGAGTTTTAATGATTATTCCAAGGAGATTTATTTTGGTTGTCTTTCTACTTGTGCCACCACTGCCAGGGCACAGCCTCATTGAGGCCAGAGCTGATACCAAAGCTCTGTGATGTGATAAAAGATGTTTTATGATTTGGGAAGTTCGTATTAATAGCCATATTCCAGATGTTAAGGGATTGAAGGGTGCATTTTTTTCCTGAGTACTCGATTCCATTAGATATCACAGATTTTTGTTTGTCAGGTCTGTTTGAAAGCACAGTGGTGAAAAATCTGTTGGAACAGGAGAGGGAGCCCTGAGCCTGGCTATGAGGGAGGGAAGGCCAGTGCTTCCCCTGGGCTGGGAGGGAAGGGGAGCTCCCCTTTGCCCTGAAAAGCAGAGAGAAGAGGTGTTATTTTCACCTGCCATTCCCTGCTTTAGCCTTAACTGTCATAGTTTAGCCATAATTATCATAGTTTATTCATAATTATCATAGTTTAGCCGCAGTTATCAGAAAGGATGGAGAGTGACTGACTTTGGAAGTGAAATAAAAACAAATAAGGAAGGTAGAGAGCGAAACAGGCTTAGAGGGAATGACTGTCACAGTCCGAGAGGAAAATGGAATTCTTTCCGAAGGCGAATGATGGGGACAAAACTCACTTGGAATGAATGTTAGAAAGAGCCTTTCAAGTTTTAATTAACAGAACTTCTTCCCATTCTGCTGTTGATGATGCAGATTTCACATTTACTGGCTGTAGCTGTCGCCTCCTCTTCCCTACCTCCATATGCTCAGGGATATAGGTACAGGAGCCCTTCTCACAGGCAGGAAACAAAATCTGGTGGCTGCTGGAAAAAATTGGCAGGACTTTTTTTCAACTAAATCTACACAGAAAAGCGTCAGCTGCTTCATCAGGGCCTCTGACCAAACATTTTGTTAGAGGCAGTTTGTCTTCAGTTCTCATTGACTTTTGTTCAGAGAGTGTGGAAACGCCTGTCTGAGTTGTTTCGCTTCAACTGATTGGGACTGAGTTATTTTGCAATTAAATTATTTGAGTTTTGCTAAAGACTGTGCCGGTTTTGAACGTTCCCATAAAAACAAGGAAATTCACCGAATAAGCACAGTAAAGTGTTTCCATCATATTTCGAGTAGGGATACTTGTTCAGAATTAGGTTTTTATTATTTTTCATATGCTGAGAGTGGAATTTTACCCTGAAGGAGAGTTGACTTAGAACCAGGACTGTTTGTAACCTCATAGGATCTGTCATCTTTGGTGCCAACAAAAAACCCCCAAGACCCCCCAAAATGCCCCAAAACCCCAAATATAAACTACTGCTGGCTTCTCAGGAGGCTTCATATGTGTTTTCCTAACAGAATATACAGTGAAAAACCACAGTACTGATGGGATTGTAGGGTAGACCGGTGCACCTTCGCTCCCCACCACTGGGAAAAATACTTGGGCTGAAATTCCCTGTGGAATTGGGGCATGCTTCCCCCAGTTAGGGTGTTCCATGCTGTTGTGGTTCAGCTTGACCAACTCTTAGACAACTATCCCAGATTTCGACTCTCTGGTGTGTTGAAATGGGTGAGATTTAGGCTTTTATGCCACAAAAAAAGGAAAAAAAAAAAAAGCAGTTGAAGAGAATGATAATGAGAGCATGGGTTTGAGAATATGATAATAAGGGCAAGGGTTTCAAGCCTATTGGGATTTTTATTTAGATTTTTGTTTTGTTTGTTTGCTTCATTTGCACCCATGTAGAGGAGCAGGAAGTCCACCGAAGCCAGCTGAGCTGGAAACCTCAGGTAAATATTCCTTCACTTCATTGAAAACCTTCTCAAAATGGGAACTTTTGGGAAGAATGCTGAAAACCACTAAAACATTCTGTAGCAAAGCTTATGAATGGAACGTGTAGTGGTGATTTTGTCCAAGGGGCAGGTGAGGTAATGGTCATGTCTCAATTTTTAGGGTGGCAAGGGTTTCAGAAATATCAACAAGCTGTGGATGTCCACAAGGGTTTGTTCTGTTCCCACGTTAGCCTGTGGCTCTTGTTTGTGTCTAAAAATTGTGTGAGAGGTGGCTCAAAGTAAACCAAATGAGACCATAAATGAAAGCTGCTGCTTCAGAAAACAAGAATGTCGATATAAAATGGTTTAGAGGGACTCCTAATGATCTGCTTGATCTTTACGAAAAAGTCCTCAAGGATCCACTTGTGCAGAGTCAAAAATCCAGCCTCACTTTTCAGAGTGTTGCTCCATTTGTTGGTGTGTTTTACCAAGGAATGAACAGTTCTTTTGCTGACATTCAGAGCGCTGAAGTACCATTTTTAACTTAGTATAAATGCATATTATTAAAGCTTTAACAGCATATGGCAGCAAGTAATAACATCTGTGCCTCTCAGCCTTGTGCTTTCACAACATACTTGAGGCACATTTTCCTTTCAAAACTGTGTCAGAAGCACATAAAAGTCTGTTTCAAAGGAAAGCCAGTCAGGAATGTGAAGTGTCATCGGTAGTGACACCAAATCTGGGCACTGCCTGTCCTTGAAAAGTGCCTCAAACAAAGGTTTGCAATGAAGTGAAGGAATATTTACCTGAGGTTTCCAGCTCAGCTGGCTTTGGTGGAATTCCTTCTCCCCCGCATGGGTGCAACGAAACAAACAAAAAATCTAAATTAAAATCCCAATAGGCTTGAAACCCTCCTCCTTATTATCATATTATTAAACCCATGTTCTCATTATCATTCTATTCATCTACTATTTTTTTTTTATAACCCACACCCATTTCCACATGCCAGGTAGTTGAAACTGACTCAAGGTTTGAGAGCCGAACCAAGCTCCTGGGTCAAAAGAGTTTAAATTCCCAAGTTTAGACCATTTTTGGACATCCCTGACCCACAGGAAGTTCCACTTTTTGTGAACAGTTGCTTTTCATCTCCTTATGTTTTTGGCTGGATTCACCATCTGGACTCTTGAGTTTTGTTGAAGGTTTTAAAGATCTGTTTTTGACATCACCTGATGTGTTGAACGTGTCCTGTGCTAGTCAGGAAGGAATTATTTAGGAGTGGGTGAGGTTTTAGGTGTTCTTCTCAAATAAAAGAGCATAAAGAATTTTCAAGTGCATTAAAATGCACTTTAATAACTTTTGGTTATTGTTATGAATTATTATAAATGATTATTAATTTTCCACTACTGTATAACGTGCAACAGGAAGAAAGCACAAATCAGGACTGTTGTCCAAATGAAAAATAATGCATTTTTTGAGCAATTAAGAAAGTGGACATTGCAGAGTCTTTTACATTTTTTTCCCTCTGTGAAGTGAGGTCCCTGCTTGTGCCACCTGTTATAACATCTTGCCATGAGACCACACTACTCTGCAATGAAAAATTCCAATTCTACGTGTGCCTGCCTTGGATTAAGGCTTAATTCCCTTTTAAGGGGCGTGATCCCAATTGACCCCTTGTACAAATGTGCTCAGGGCCTTAGGACAGCACTAGAAACTGACCCCATTTTTCTGCCTACATTTTGTCTACTTTCTGTTAAACACCTGGTTTTTGGTACTTCATTATCTCTTATATTTTCCTAGAAGAAAAATGAATTGCTGGCAAAATTCTCACCTCACTCTGCAGAAGTTTAACCACTCACAATGTGACCTATAATTGCCTCTTTTATCATCATTTTTTGGTTGTAAAGCCAGTGGTTGTCCTTGAATAAGGAAAAATGGAGATTTTAGAAATAGTGGCCACCTCAGGAAAGTGAATTATCTTGGAGTTAATGTCTTGAAAAATATTTTTAAAGAATACATAATTTATTTTCTTCAAGAATGTAGCTGTTGGCAATGATCAGACCATAGCTGTTGCCACCATGAAGAGACAAGCTTTTATGAGTTTTGGGTCAGTAACATAGTGGGATGCTGTCACTATACTTGAAAAAGAATATTTTTATCAGTTTTGAGGCTTTAACCTCACTTTCAGGTAATTTGTGGATTAAGAAGGATCCAATTATTAAAAATTGAGTAGTATTTTGTACTGTGGCTCATGGTGAATACATAATAATGTGGTTTATGCAAGTATCCTATGAGAAGGTAAAATTTTCCCTGGTGCCCTTATGTATTTTAAAATACCCAATAAATAGAAAACAGCTTTAATGAGTAAAGGACCCAAGAGCTTTTCCCTGTATACTTTGGCAGGACATCTTTTTAATGTATATAGAAATTATTTTTACTATCTAAAAGAACTAAGCTAATTTACATGTAGATTTGTTTGAACAAGCGTATTTTGAGTTATCATACTGCTGCCCACTATAATAATTACAATAATACTGATTTTCAGAGGTTGCTCTGAGAACTACTTGAAATTTTGTATTAATATTAAGAACATGATCATTAAGAACGTGATCATGTTGGAAGCCACGGCCTGGATTAATACTGAGAAGTGTTTGCATAGTAAATATCAGAACTGTGTGTGGGTTAGAGGCAGATGGAGAACTGGGAGAAAGCAAAATTGATGTCTTCCTCAGAAAGGCAAAATCCAGGAGCTCTGATTTGCAGATTTGGTTTGGCTTTATTTCACTTCTCAGAGCTATCTCTGACACACCAACGTGATAAGAGCCAGCAGATATTTTTTATAATAATGATTCATTTCAGACCAGTCTGATGTTTTTATGTGACAGAAGGCTTTGTGGGGGAGTACAAGCTTTGTTATGTGTCTTTTGGTGCAGTTAATATTAGATATTAAAAAGGACTGAAGAAACATTGATTAGGAAATGACGCTGGATGAGAATAAAGACTGATCCTATCCAAACATAAAAAAACCACCCCTGAGCAAGGCAGGGCTGGCTGGGAAGAACAAATGCAGTGTGGAAAATACCTCAGCTCTGTCAGAGGCTCAGCAGTACAGAAATTATCTGCTGTGGGCCTCAAAAAACCCAGACAGCTGTGTTAAAACGTGTGCAAGAAGGGGTCAACACGGTGTCCTCACAATGTCATAACCTCATTTGGAAGAAGCTGTCCATGAGCACAGAGAGATTTGTGATCCCACTCCTTGCTCTGCTCCACACAAGGGGCTCAAGCTGCGCCCAGTTTTGAGCACTTCATCTCCAGACAGATGGATCGATGAGGAAGGGCAGCGTGGGGAAGGAAGAGTGTCAGACTCTGGAAATTATTTTCTATTTTACATTTGGTTTGTTTGTTTCCTGTCAAGGGAGGCACAGCAAGACTTCTCGAGTGTGTAAAACAGAGAGGAAAGAAGAGCGTAAAAAACCCTTTAGATGGACAGCATGTGAAGGGTTTAGGTTGCAGACAAGAAGGATTTGGATTAAACCTGGAGGAAAAGGGCAGAAAGACAATGCAACAGATTGCTCAGGGTTCTTGTAAAGCCACCAGCAGAAGGTCAGACGGTGGTGGAGGGACAGCAAGTGTCTGTCAGCACGGATGAAGTTCAACTGGTCCTTCCTTTGGGCACGGGAAGGGAGCAGATGACCTCTGAGTGCCTCCCCTCCTTGGGCTCCATGACTACGTGGAAAATGTGTCTCAGACCTTCAAATAGAAGCCCCTGGGTGCTTATTAACATGACAGTGGTTGTTAGCATTAACTCGACTTAATCAGGCCTGCTGTCCCTTCCTGCAGGACGGCGATGAAGCGAGAGGAGCGCGCCGGCAGTGCTGCCGCGCGCGGAGAGGGGAGGGATGAGCTTGTCAGCTGCCAACAGGCTGATTCCAGAAGAAAATGAAGTTTTTAGTGAAGGCCAGGCAGCAAACCAATGTTTAATTTTAAATTAAAAATCCTCCTAAACGCCACAAAATGGACTTTTGGGTGATAAACAGGGATAGTGATGTTTGAATATTGTGTTTTACGGCTTGGATGGTGATTGAATGGGGCTGGAGCTGAGAGTGGCTGAGGGAGCACTTGGAGCATGTGATGTGTCTTAATGACAAAATTGCAGGGATTTTGGTTGGAAGGAACCTTAAAGCCCATCCAGTGCCACCCCTACCATGGGCAGGGACACCTTCCACTGTCCCAGGCTGCTCCAAGCCCCAGTGTCCAGCCTGGCCTTGGACACTGCCAGGGATCCAGGGGCAGCCACAGCTGCTCTGGGCACCCTGTGCCAGGGCCTCACCACCCTCCCAGGGAACAATTCCTTTGCAAAATCCCATCCAACCCTGCCCTCTGGCAGCAGGACACAGCAGCAGCTGCTTGAAACCAGCATCAGGGCACCACCAGGTTTGACCCGACGCCCTAATGTTTATTCACTTATTTATTTGTGTTGTCTCTTTGAATTCACTTCCAGTTTTAAAAAAGAATTCCATAACTGTGAGAAGACACCACACTTGCTGTGCTGGGACTGTGCCTTTAAGGCCATGCAGAGCAAATGGGCTAAAGCAGGTTTGAGATTGTCTCTTGTCTGGATGATAATCTTGATTTCTCATACATTTTCTTTTAAAGAGGAAGGATTTGCCAGGTGCCATCCACGCCAGGAAGAAAAGGATAGCTCTCTGTGCTGAGCCCATTGTCTGGGTTTCATTCTGATTGTTGCAGGCTTGACGTAATAGATGAGAATTAGGAAATTCTAAAATACCAGAGCACTCCTGGCCTTTATTCAAACAGCAAATCCACTCAAAGTAAAACATCTGTCTATAGAGAGTCATGATAGAACTCTTTCAACCTCTCGACAATATCTTTTTAAAAAAACTTCTTTTAATTTGCTGCTGTGAATACTCACAAAAGGAATTCCTAAGGATATGTTTGCTTTCCCTTTTCCTAGACAATATTAGGCAATTTTTTATGTCATGATTTTTTTATTATTGTTACAGAAATGATCTTGTATTGAATTCATCAAGTAACATTCTTAAAGTATGAAACTGATCCTCGAGAAAACATTGGGGTTTAACAAAAAAGAAATTTTGTTAATTATTTGAATCAGACCTTCAAATTCCATGACAGAAATCTAGTCCTCATTTATTTCAGGAGTTTAAAATTACTGCTTATTATGATAACATAATATTATATCATAACATAATGACCCCTTTATCTCACATTGGGAAATCTTTTTCTTATTCCTATTAGAATTTCTGAAAAATACAGAATGTTTTCATTTTGCTTTTCAGTTTGCTCATGGTGCTCCCCAAATACAGGCAAGTTGTGTCTAGATACGAGATGGACTCAACCTTCTCCCTCTCCTAAATTTGCCGTTTCCCACAAAACAGTGAACCCCCAAATTTGCTAAAGGCAGTGTAAAACTGAGGCTCACTTTTCCTCTCTGTATCTCATTTTTCCAGCTTGACAATGATATTTGTGTTCTCTGTCAGGCACTTGGAGTCTGATATGGAAAAATGCTATAGAAAAAGCTCATTTTTTTTTCTCATTTAGCTTTTATAGTTAGATTATCATGGAAATATTTTATTCCAGTGTAAGCATAGTATTTATATGATCATTACACCCTGTAAGTGAAAACTGTTTCTGTCCATATGCACCAAATATGAACAGGTTTTGTTAGAATTTTCCATGTTTTAGAAATTTCTTGTGCTTACCCTAAAAACCAGCAACGAGGTTGCTCAAATGATATTTCTCTGAGGCAGACAGTGAATGTTACTTTTTCTCATTCTGGAGTTGCAGCTGCTGAGGAGAACTTTGACACAGCACATTCTCCCTGCTTTGGGAGGAATGAAATCATGTAATGGATCCACTTTGCTGAAGGAACAATATCCTCCACCAGCAAATTTATAAACTTGCCTTTCATACTTAGAGAGCAAGGTGGGATGTCTTCCCTTCGGAAAAAAAATGATTTGCCTGAAGAGAGGCAGCCCACGAGTCACACAATACCAGAATTTCATGGCAAAATGGTGAAAAATGGGTCCCTGAATCTCCTTAGTGTGAGACATGGAGCCTTGCTTTAAAGTCCCTTTACAGTGGTATAAAGAGACCTGAACACAGCTGAGAGCAGGGCTTTGATCTCTCTAAGCTTGTCCTTCCCTAATGAGAAGTTGTTCCTTCCATAATTCCAAAGAAGAGCGCAGCAGGAAAGAGAAACCCACCTCTATTTTATGAGAGCCAGAAAGAGCCAATATTTCACCCAAGGAGCTGGAGTGAAAGGGCTTCGTGTCGTGCAGAAATGTTTCAATGAGGCAGCACAGGAGAAGCTTCCCTGAGCCTACTTGATCCAAAAAAGTCTTTAGGGGGGAATGAAAAGGAAAAGTATACTGGAAATGATGGAAGGAGAATGTTGATGTCCCAACAATTCAGGCCAGAATGGTAAGGAGAGTCTTTTAAGAGGGATTCTTGTGGTGATTCATAATTGAAACGCCCAACACTGCCCAAAAAGCAAGAAAAAGGAAAAAAAAAAAAAAGAGATTAAACAAAAAATAAAAAGGACCCTGTTGCGTGGTGGGGAAGGATTATTGAAATAACAGGTAATTAGTCCCCACTCTGCCATGGAGTTCAACAGAGAACAGAGTGAAGCTGCAAAATCTCATCATCAGAAATTAACAGCACTGATGGTGTTCGCGCTGTAAAAATCACTGAGTCCCCAAAAGAACAACAAAAGAATCCAGGCAAGTTATCCTGGTGAGAGAGGTATTATTGCTGCCCAGGTGACAATAAGTACATAAAATTAAATTAAAACTGTGAACAAATGTTGCTGCCCTTGGGATGAGGATAATTTTGTGGCACATCATAATGGGAGAGGCAAGGAATTTGCTCCAGAGCTGATTAATGGAAATGCACCAAGACCCCCAAATTCCCTTTCAGGACTCACTGGCATCACTGCCAGGCACAAAACTCTTCTGACTTTGGTGTCTGTGTCCTTATGGAAGAAAGAAAAGTTCTTTTCCTTGTTTCTGCTAGTAATAGGATGTGTGGTTTTGGTGAAGTTGTGGCATCTTCCTCCCCGATATTTCAGGTTTAGAGTAGAGAATCACTCACAGGCTGTTTCTTCCCATACATTTACAAAATACTTAGGAAAATAATAGGTTTTGTCATCTCATCATAATAATAACCACTTACAGACTATTCTCATAAGCTTAAATCCTAAATAAGCACTATAGGATTTGGACTAATTACCCAATTTTGCCTCTGCTGTAGTCAGCAAAATCTTTTCCTCTGACTCTGTGGAATGCACGGGTTTCCCTGTGCAGATAGGATTTATCTGATCTTGGTTTTGTATGCAACTGGCAACTGAACTGATTTTTTTTCTACTAAACATAGATTCTACTAAAAATAGGTCAAGATTTGTTGAAAATTTTCAATTCCACCCTCTAAAGTTTGTACTTGAGTTATTTTGAATTGATGAAAAGCTGAAGAGAAATCACACTTAAAGTACACAGTGATTTCACACTTGTGTGCACAGTGGCTCATTTCTTGTTCAGTTGATATTACATCATCTCCCTGAATTAGTGCAACAGAGTGGTGACATCACTGAATTCAGATGGAGTTGTAGAAACACTAATTTGTATCCATTTTAATCCAATTTTATTCATCTTGATGCATTCTCTTTGGTTGACACCTGAGTGATTATAACTCATTAGAACTGTGCTGGGTCTTTCCTTCAGAGCCACTCAAAGTGCTTGCCAGTGTACCCCCGAAAAGTCATTCTGATTTGGTTTGGAAGTAGTTAATAAATATCATTTCTTTCAACAACTTTGGGTTTAGTTTTGGAGACTTTGAACATTGATCAAAATAAGGTGGTTTTAAGTCAATGCATATCAAAGCATGCTCTGAAATGTTAACTCCCTGTCTCTGTCACTGGGAACAATTCTGCCTGAAATTCCCTCAGATATCAAAAGAAAAAAAAAAATGTCCTTGAGAAGGTTTCTGGGTGAAACATAAATTTAATGCAAGTTCCTCTCTGTATCAATATCACACAATTCATTATAAAGTTGAAATGAAATTTGGCACTGGAGTTGTACAGACTCCCAGTTATTGCTTTCAGAAAAAACAGTGATGTTTAACTGCTGTGGATTTCAACAAATGGATCCCTTACCAGCTTCTGGGATAATGGGAAAAATCCGTGAGGAGCATTGGGATGGATTGTTCAGTTAAGTTATGAAGGAAATTAATTTCTTAAGGAAAATGTATGTTGGAGCCATAAAATATGTTTATTTTTAATGGCACTTGGTGTCTTGGCCACTCTGGGTTTGTATTTGGTGTGTTGGAAGAGAAAGACAGTGGCAAAGTTGGGAAAAAACAAAGGAGGAGGAAAAAGCAAGTAAAATTAATAGTAACAATGTAGAAGGTTTTTTCCAATTCAGAAATTGTCTTTTCAAAGAGCATTTAGGAAAAAAATATTTCCATGGAATGATTTGTACTAATTCTTGCAGGCTCTGTTATTTGAGCGGAATAGTTCTGTAATTTGAGCTGGATTTATTATTTTTGTCAGGTTTTTTTTTTTTAATCTTTTTTTTCATGCAAACTGTGTACAAGAGCCTTACATGGGTTTTTAACTTATTACGGACTTCTATTTCTTTAGTTATTTCTCTCTTATCAGGAATGAATTGGGATTCTTGTACTTTTTCCTCCTTGAAATGCTTTGGTCTTTCTTGGATTACAGCCCCGTGTGTGTCCACCCATAAAACATTAAATCGACACATTAAAAATATCATCTTGCAGAACAATTTCAAGATCTGCAGGAATACTTTCAGCTGTGGAAGTAAGTACCAACAATACCAAAATATCCATCCTATTTATTCCAGCCACGTAGGTTTTTAGAGATGTTTAATTTTGGAGAATCCTGCTGGGACAGGGCACAAGATCTCTGGAAATCCCATTGCTCTGGAGTCATGGGCAGGGTAGAAAACTCATCCTTGAGTTTACTATCAAGGATCCAGGATTATTTATTCCTGATCCTCTAAAAAAATTGGTGGCTGGACTTGTGCACAGAGCTTGGCTTTATTGCAATTGTTTCTCCAGCTCCACAATGTAAAAATAAATACCCACCATATGGGGACGCAGGGGAGGTTAATTCATTAATATTTATGGAGCACTTTTAGACATTTTTATGGAAGTGACTATAAAAATGCTTATACAGATGAGGCTATAAAAAAGTGAAATTGTATTCCTGCTACTTATAAATTTTTTGGCAGTAATGGCACGCACCTTGTTTTCAGTATTGGCTCTGATCTCTTATGCAAAGCCTTCATTTAGAAGGGGCCAAATTAATCTAGTTTTAGTCACCTAAAATTTAGCTGTGTAGTCTAAGGCAGTAATTGGTATTCCTGCTAGAGCTGGAGGAGAGAATTCTGCAAATCTAAGAGGCCAACTTGATGCTTAAGTTTTAGATTCTGGACATTTCTTGTGGTGAATCTCATCTCTGTAGGAGAAACGTCCAGGGACCATCACACCCTCATGGCCCTGGTGCCCTTCTGGAGCTTTGCAGGGTGCTGATGTCTCTGGACTGGAACTGCTCTGTCCAACAGTTTGGCATCTATCCCTTCAGATATTCCCTTTATTTATTTTTAAGCCAGTGCTAATTCCCAGAAACACAGCTAAAAATGCCTGTGTTATGTAGATAATGGAAATGTGTATCATGTCTCATAATTCATGTATGGAATACACGAATGTGTGCCTGTTTATCCTTATTTTTAACAGCAGTTGTGCTTTTTGCCACCTAAGAATGACAGACTGGAACTTGCCTGTGCAGAAATGGAAGGACACATTTTCTTCCATGAAACCTGAGGAAATTTCACTACAATTCTGAGTGTGCTAAAAATAATAAACCTCTTAACTGTCCCACTCATCACTGAAATACTCTACAGTGCAGCCTTTTGCATGAGCATTAACTCAAAGCCTGTTTCTAAATTTCTGAATCAAGGGAGACAGACAGGGGAATTCTATCCATGACTTAGACAACAAGCTTTTTCAATAGTTTGCACTTGGCAATACTGAAGAATTTGATAAATTGCATTTTCAAATGGTTCCAAGAGAGTTTTGCTTCTGCTCATTCACAAAATAACTCATCTCTGTCACAGAACTAAAGATTAGCAGTGAGTAGCATCTAAGAGGTGAATATGAGTTATAATCATCCCAAAAGAAAAACAAACTCTCTTATTCTTTAATCTGGCATTTCAAAGTTGACTGGAATCTCTCTCATAAATGAGGTGCATTTTACCACAGCAGGATGAATCCCCTCAAGTGGGAGGTAGGACTGGTTTAAACCTAAGAACTGTAAGAAATTCCGAGCTGTAGCAAACAATGATTTACTTCTTGGAGGATCCCGTTTCCAGCAGGATAATGATCTAACTGCAATGAACCGTGGCTGCTCCTTGTGAAAAAGAAGCAGCCACAGTTGTTGCCCAGACCTCCTGTGTATCCTGTCTGACAGCACACTTGTTTTTCCCCAGATGCCTGGATTTGCTTGTAGGGAAATGGCAGAGCTTATCTCAGTGCTGCAATGTGATAAATATGTTTTCCTTCACGCACAGGAGAGAGAAATGCAGCCCTGCTTTTAGTTTATTCCAAAAGAAACCCGAGCTTTGGAGAAATCTCGTGTCCTTTGGAAGCCAAGAAGCCTTTTCCATGAAAAAAGCCACCCCTTCATCTGTTCTGCTGCATCCTGTACCTGTGCTAGGTGAGCACAGCCTGCATGGTGGGTGAGTCACATTCCCAGTGTTTTCATGAGTGGTCACCACAGGGGTTTCCATATTTTAATATATTTTGTGAGAAATATTGTGCAAATAATGGATGCTGTTCATTTGTAATGACTATAACCATAGAGAAAAGGAGAAAAGAACCAAAAAGGGAATTGTATTTCTTCTGATATCCCTGAGACTCTGACACAGAATCCGATATTAGCGCTGAGTTCAGGTAGCTCTTTTATGAATGCACTGTAATTGTAGCAATAAACTGGTATTTCTAAGCTCTATTTCTCACCTTTTTCAAGCAGTTTTTCTTCATAAGGAGTTTATGAATATGTCTGTATTTTAGTAGCTTGAATTGATGGAAGCAGCAA
This sequence comes from Edolisoma coerulescens, assembly GCA_013397115.1. Taxonomy (NCBI): domain Eukaryota; kingdom Metazoa; phylum Chordata; class Aves; order Passeriformes; family Campephagidae; genus Edolisoma; species Edolisoma coerulescens. The sequence continues at coordinate 915,551 of VWZW01007324.1, read as the reverse complement.
TTTAATATTGATTTCCAAACGCAGAAGCTCAGTCAGTCAAACAACTAATTCCCCACTTTTCAGTATTAACAGAAAAGCTGTTGTCAGTAGCAGCCAGCTCATAGAAATAACTCTGGTACAAAAGCAAATATCTGGGCCTGAGGTGTGGAGAGAATAGAACTCAACAGAAGGAAAGCATTGACATTATACCTGTGCTGGTGAAATTTGTAAATAGGGAGGAGCAGAAAGGTAAATAAAAAAGAGTTTGCATGCAAGTGTTTTCTAAGAAAAAGGAAGAATGGAATGTCTGGGAGGGCCTAAATTCCTGATAGGCTTGAGATGATGCCTTTTAGGTCAATATTTGTGATTTAGGAAATCCCGGAAGGTATGGGCTGTATGAGAAATGGGTTACATCCTCTAGAAGGAGCACACCCAGTGCCATCTCCCCATGTCTGCTCTGGTTTTTCCACCCAAAAATCTCAGTGAGAGCAGCCAAGCTGTGCCTGGTGAATGGTCAGAGTCCTAGATCTATGGAAAATCAGTCCCTAGAAATGGTATTTGATGGTGGTGATCAATGAAACTCTTTGAGGCAGAATATTCTGCCCTTGATAATATTAAGGACTTGTTTCATATCAAATTAAGCAAAAAGGATTGACAGGTACCACAAAGACCTGGGAGTTGACAGGGACGTTTTGGAGCTTTCTGAGTCCTTCCTACAGCCTGGTATCACACTGGGGTTTGTAAATATAATCAACGACAAACTGGAGATATTCACATTTGGAAGAGCCCTGGGCAGCTGACAGGGAGAGAGCAATTTCTGAAGAGGAAACAGAAAGAAAACCAGAAAATTCCTATATATCATCCAAATGAGGCCTTCAGCTTCCTTTCTTATTTTAATATAAAGTAAATTTTTCATCCAGAAACTTTAATTTTTTAGGAGAGGAAAAGGTATGGGTTTTTTTCTGTCACAAAGTTTTGAACTTTAATTAACTTTCTCTAAAGGGCTGAGGCCTTAGCTACCAGAGAGAAAGGCTTTAATAGGTGTATAATGGCCAGTGGCACACCTGCCATCTGATGGAATCTTTCCATCTATGCCCCAAAAGATTTATGTTCTTATGAATAAATATTATTTGGTTCCTATATGAAAAATGGGAGCAAAGTTGAAACCTATAACTCACTGTTGTTCACCTAAGGAAAGTCCTGCAGAAAATATATTTCTGGATTATTCCAAAAGTTCATTACTTGTCCAAAATCTGATGCTATTTTCTATTAGAAAATACAATACCCTGCCAAATAATTTAGACCTCTATATGGAGGGGTTAATTTTGTTTTACTCTCATGCAGAAGTTATAGACCTCCAGTATGAAAATAATGAATAAATAGGAGCAGGTCCAGCACTAGAAATTGTATTGAAATCGAGAGAAAATATAAATTAACCAATTCTAAAAAGAGGATCAGTGTGTTGGCTGAATCCTCAAAAACTGGTGAGACAATATGTAGAGAAAATTACTTTCCCTAAACTGAATTTAGGGTAAAAGAACAATTTAGGAGACTGAAATACTGTATAGATATTGAGCCAAGATGTGCTTTAAGTGTTGACCTTCTCTAAAATTCTGAAGATATTTTCCTCAGTCTTCTGGGAAGGTGGATTTTCTAGAGCATGAAATGCGAATCAAGATTTGATCTGAATCCAGACTTTCTTCAAATTAAAAGATGTATTTTCTATTAGGTAAAAATCAGGACAAATAGCAAAGAGCCACTAAGTAATGCATGAAAAGATTATCAGGGATCCCACACTCCTGCATTTTTCCTTTACTGGAGTAGCACAATGCACATTAGGCCAGGCCTGTCTGTGTCCTGTCTAAGTTTGGGGTAATTTTGTCATGAATTTGTTTGAATTAATGACTTTTGGTAATCATGCTCATAAATCTGGGGTCAGCTAGCAAAGGGATGGGCCAGAACAACAACTTTGGAGCACTCTCTCTATGCATTTCCAGGACATATTTCAGATATATAACGGAGATTTTATTCTGGATATTTGATTCAAAATGTTGAGAATAACCCATCTTGTGAGGTTTGTTTCTGATAGCATTGATTTAACACTTTGGAGAGCATTTAACACCTCAGCATTATTAAATATTTTTAATGGATTGATCCATGCAGCTGATGGGCCAAGAATTATTCAGTGTTCAATGGAAAAATACTGAAAGTGAATACATTTTAGACGATCAAGTCTGATCATCTAATTGCAATTTTATCATCAATCATGATTGATCAATTCATGAGCTGAAAACACAGTGATATTTTACTCAAATATATTGTCCCTGTAGATTTTTTTTTTTTCCTATATGCCAGAAATGATGCTGCTTCCTTTTCTCTAAAATTAAAACATGTATTGCTGGGAAATAATGAGCACATTCGTTATGTGCTGACAAAAGCCCAGTCCTCTGTGGTGACACGAGTGGAGTCTCTCTCTCATTACTGATTGCAACTATTCACACATCTTAATGCAGACACCAACAAAGGTTGCCAAGAGCACTTGAATTAGCCTTTTATATTGAGAAATACAGCAAAAGAGACTCTTGCATATGAAAATGTTCACCAGGTGGCACAGCAGCTTTGCTTAAATTAACAGAAAACTCTGGGAGCAGTTTGTGGCTGATTGAACTTCTGCGTTCCTGGGAAAGCAAGGCCCAAGGAAGGCTTGGTTACCCTTTGAAATTTGATTTCAGAGCTTGTGTGAGCTTCTAGCTTTCCAGTGGCTTTTTTCATTTATTTCCTGGTTTCCTTCTGTGTTGGATTTTGCTGAACAATGATGCATTTTTTGACGTTTTCTAACCTGCAGGACTGTCTGCACTCTGGGATGGGCAGTCAGCTGGAAATGTAGGTATTCTTGGGATATTGAGTGATCTTCCCCTTTGTTTCTTTAGATTCAGTAATCACCCCTGTTCCTTGCACAGATCTGTCTCTATATCTGTGTAAAAACCCACCCTTATATACATGAATGTATGGGCAAACCAGTAGAAATTCATTTGAAACACCTAAACTAAATTTGTGACTAATTTTTTGGGTAAAAGGCCATCACTGTAGTGACATTGTGGCACCATTGCCAGAGATATTTAGCAGCTTTTAGCAGCTCTTGAAACCACCTGTCCCATTTTGGTGGCAGACTTTTAGATGAAAAGAATATTAATTATTGTGGCAATTCAAAGCAAAGCTGACAGGCTGCAACCGGGACTTGGCTTTCCTTCTCAGAGAAAATCCTAAGGAAGAACCTGCAACTCTCATGACATAATTAACTTCTTCTTGCAGCCCTCCTGCATGCAGGTGTTTACATTATGCAAAATACACACAAGCCCAAGTATCTGCTTGCAGAGACTTCAGCAGGGAAATTAAAGGGGAAGTTAAGAGATTTCTCAGTGAAGTGTTGCTTTGGAATTCATTATGTGTGGGAAGGCTGGGGATAAAGATTTGAAAAGTCGTGGAGTTGTTGTAAATCTGTCAAGAATTCCATCACATCATATAAAGTGTTAGGTTACTCTGATGAGCCAGGTGAGGGATCTTTCATTACCAATCTCTTTTCTCTGGAGCATTTAGTGATAACTCTTCTCCCATCCTGCCGTGTAAATACCACCCAGCACAGTGCCTGTATAAGATGTGTTCACACACCTGTGTGGGTTTTTAGATGTTTAGACTTTTTTTTTAAAAAGAAGTAACTGGCATTCACTCAGTGGCACTGATTTGTCCCAGATTTTACTGAGTTTAGTCCAAACTGGACTAGTAAATGTCAAAAAGTGTGTGCCCAGAACAACTGAAATGTTTCGATCCAACACATTTTTGAAGGATGATTGGAATTTCAGAGCAATTTCTTTGTGTCCTGAGTCCACAGCTCAGGTGAAATGTTGATTAATGTTATACTGCTCCATTTTCTCAAGGACAGCCTTGTAAAAGTGGCTGTAAGGGCTGATTAAAAATATCCAGATTACAGATGGCTGGAATCAGCCTGTTCCCATCTGACTGGAATCATTTAGTGTGGTTTCATATTCATCAATGCTTCATATGTAAAGTTCAATGTTCTAATCTCTGGAAATGCAGTGTCTGGAAAGTTTAATTACAAGTTTTTACCTGCAAATGAACATCTGGAGCTTTTTGGAGTTGTATCAACTTCTCTGTTCGTGTTTCTCTCCTATTTGTTGCTCCTGTGACTTCAGTGTTCATTTTGCCTTGGAGAAAGCCTCATATCTTCTGATTATCTGGTTTTGATTAACTTTATTGAATTGCTGAGCCAGGTCCTCCTTTTCCATCTGTGCTGGAGAATCTGTAACAGGTAATGCTGCAGCAGGACCTACTTCCCATTTTCAGCTGCAGGAGCAGAAGAAAAGGATTTCAAATGTCAGCAGCAAGGGCAACACTTACTGGGGTGGGTTTCAAAATGAAATTTTTCCTGGCACAGGAACTCTGTTCCATTAAGAACTCTCAGGAAGTGCAAATATACAAACTTTCTTCTGAATAGTGGTGTTTTTTTCTCTTGGAGGTCTCTGTGTTTCATTCCTACTGTGTAATAAGTATTTAAGGACTAATCTATACTTGTGTGCAAATAACAGTAACAAAAATGAATATATGCTGAGGAAATGAAACTGAAAACAGCAGTCCTGCACTTTCAGCTAAGAATATCCTTTTTCTCCATCCATTTTTAGCAAACCATCCTTCCCTCAACCAGTTACCCTGTTAAAATAATCATTCTCCAGCCTCTCTGGGACTTAAATGTGTGAGCTAGGACATGTGTCAAAGTTTGTCTTGAAGAGTGTAAAAATAAATAAAGGGTAGAATAGGATTGAACAGGATAAGACAATAGGAATAGAATAGGAATGAGAATAGAATAGGAATGAGAATAGAATAGGAATGAGAATAGAATAGACTAGAATAGACGAGACTAGACTAGAATAGAATAGAGTGGAAATACTCTTTGCCTCTCTCCTAGAGCAGCAATAACAGCAATGAGAGTTGAAGTCCTTCTCTTCCCCCCCAATTATATTCTCAAATATAATGTGGGATGGTGGAAATAGTTCAGATGGCTCAAGTGTGCTGAGCTGGCTTTTTGAAGTGATGAATTGCTCCCAGCTACAGCCACTGAGCACAGGCACGGAGCCAGCAGCTGTTTGAAATGGCAGTTCTGGAGAGCACACAGAGGATGAGGGAAAGGAGGAAACCTTTCCAAGGGAAAAATGGTTCGACACCTGTTTGCTGCAGCATGGTTTGTACACCTGCCCGGAATGCCAAGGACTGGCCATTCCAATAAAATAAGATGCTGAGCAAATGAACCATTCATCTCATCACTTTGTTAGCTCATCTGTTTCTGTGCTCCCTTTCAGGCAGGGAAAAAGGGCTGGTTGGGATAATTGTGTAATTAAGTAGAATTGTTTTCCGTGGATCTGGAAGCAAAACACGGTTGGCTTCCCACCTGTTCCTTCTGAGGAACTCTGCCTGTCTCACTAAACCCCTGCTTGTTTAAATGCAAATATGGGGGAGTACAAGATGCTGAGTGGTTTTGCTCTTGAACAATGAATATCCTTTATTCTAACAGGAATTTTAAGGTTCCAATCAGGATTCCAAAGGCATTCAAGTACAGTGACGGCTTCTGTTACTCGACACTATTCCATATTAGTGTTTTATTGTCTTTATTTGGTCTTGGCTTTGTATTGGTTTATTCACAGTGGATGGTCTTAATTTCTCCAAAAGAAAAATAAAAACAACCAAACAAAAAATCCCAGTTAATTTATTGAGTTGACATTATCTTACTGAAAATTAAAGTCTGAACACTTAATAGCTCTAAGGTAAGACTGACATTGATTTCTCCATCAGGCACCACACCCAGCTTGTATCAGTGGCTTTGGAGCAGTGATACTAGTCAATTAAGTGACTGGCTGCTAATTATCTCAGATGTCTGGTAATACATCTCTACTTTTATGATTTTATTCTATTAACCTGATCTATAAATACAGCTTGCAGCAGTTTATTTATTATCATGGTTTAGGATCCGTTCCCATGTTGAGCTTTCAGATTCCAATCATCCTATTTGTGGTTTCTACAATGCCTTTATATCAATACCAGGGCTTTGGTGTTTAAATTAATCCTTCCTTTTCTTTGAAAAGAAGACAAAGGGATGAAGCAGAAAGAATAGAGTGGCACAAGTAATTTTTTTTAATATAAAACTGATACCTCTTACTCTCAAAATCGTCCCATCTGTTGTGATAATGAATGTAATGGGAAAGAGTTTTAATTATGACTGGCATAACCATCAGCCACAGACTTGCTGTCAGAGCTGACTAAAATGAGTGTATAAAAAATCTGCTACCCCACATAAACAGGGATGTTTAGGTATTATAGCTTGTTAATTACCTCTTTATTAAATCTCATCCTTCTTTAGCATTGTAAAAATATTTCAAAGAATGATATTGTTGCTGTAGAAGTGCCAGCTCTGATGGTGCAGTTAGAGGAATTAAAGTGTCTGGAAGAATGCTTTATATTTACATGTATTTAATACTTACCCATGTGAAGAAAATCTATTATCTTCTTATAAATTGCATTTATCAGCTTATCTTTGTATTATATTACCAAGTTATATACATATATCTTTATCACACAGAGATTTTCTCACACATCCCTTATATCTCGTGCTCTAATCAGACAAATCAATTGATCACATACGACACCAAATACTGTTAAAATGCATTGAATATACCAAAAAAAAGTGTTCTCAGAGAAGAAGATAATTGTTGTAACTAACTTCATCCTGAGCTATTTTTCACTGCACCACTTTAATTACAAAGTGCTGTTCCTGTGTGTCATTGCAGGTTTTTATGTACACATATGCAGGAAAGATAGGAAACAATATATGCATAATGATCCCATGGAAAGAACTATATCACATCTTAATTGGACAAAGGGCCATATTTATAAAACTTGATTTTCCAGCATGTTTAGATTTTCTTTAATGAAAATCTCTACTCCATTTAATAAAGTAGCAAATCTCTATTCCTCCAAATGAGCCTAAAGAAATCTGTTTTACATTAGAGTGTACAGACACTCAACTGGAGGTTTTTTCATTTTTTTTCTTTCGAAGCAGACCTGGCAGAACCCTCAAATCCTGGACCTCTCACTGGGAGCAGGACAAAGAACACTTGAAAAATAATTTCATTCACTTTAAGAAGAAGTGATCCTTTAAAAGGTGAGTTGAAATCAGTCACAATGGAAGTCACAGTGCAATGGGCACTCAGGCTTTACCTTTCTTTTTGATCTCGATTTCCTTCTTTCTCTTCAGTTACTCCCAGAATTAACAAAAAACTTCTGTTCAGAGCCTCATCCAGTACACACGCAGTGAGAATATCTCTCCCACTTGTTAAGGCTGCACCAGTAAAATCAGAAATGCAAATATTCCAGGTGCTTAAAATGTATGAAGAGATCACAGAGAATTTGTAATGAAGCTATTGTGAGTTTGTCCTGTGAACCTTAAACTGCAGCAGGAATTTATAATTATGATGTCTACCTTTTCAAATGAAGAGCTGAGAGTGTTCTGCATTTTTAACTTGCTTCATCCCAAAGTGGACAAGAAGAAAATGCTTTTGAAATTGCTTTTTTCTAGGAGAAATTCTTTTGGCCAAGTTACACTTGGAAGTGGAGGAGTACTCTGGTATATACGGTACATTTTCGAGATACCCTCTTGAAAAGAAAACACAGATAATTAAATGATCACAAACTGTAGTGCAATTAGAAGACTTAGATGAAAGATGTGATTTAAGTAATACAAGTTTTAATGGCAAAAAGAGCAGTTCTCCACTCAAATGCATATTAATCATCACAGTATGTGTGCTTTGTTGGCTGCTGATAAACTGATTATTTCTTTCTTCCTTCGGTTCACTCTGAATAAACATCTATTCCCAAATGCCAGCCACAGCACTGAGTGGAAAGAATGAGTCCTTCTAGAGACTGACAGAAGGGCCTCCTGTGCTCAGCAAAGGGTGCAGAATCAGTACTACACCAGCACTGTCTTTCCCTTAAAAACAGTGGTAAAGAGCTGAATAATGTTTGGGACCAGCGGACAAAGTTGAGAAATTTCATATCTGAGTGCAGACTTTAAAATTCCCTCTTTCCCCCAGTATCCAACATTTATGTATTAATTTAACCATGAAACATGCTGAACGCAGAAGGGTTTTTGTTATTTCTGGTAGCACCAGCAGAGCAGGGTGGCTCTGTGAGAAGGAGCATCCTCGCTCAGGGAGGGGGCTGGGGTGGGGTTGGGTGTGGAGCTCTCGAGGGCCCTTTGCAGAAGAGCTCATCTGAAACCACCAGGCTGGACCAGGGACAGCACAGCCCTGATCTGCAGAGCTTTTCCTCCCAAATCCTGAGGGTTTGGCTGCCGTGCTCTGCAGGAGGCACAGCAGTGAGGTTCCGTTCTGTCCGACATCGCTGCGTGTCATGGAGGTGAATTTCAAAGCCATCTGCGGACAATTCCCTAAAAATGATATTTTCCCCCCTCTGCACAGTTTTACACGTTTTCTGAAATTGGATTTCCCTTCTCATTTTCTTACTAGCTGTTCAAAGGCCTGGTTTGCATGAACACCTCAGTCACTAGGATGTGTTCGAAAGTAAATGTTCCATAAAAATGTGGGAAGAAAAAATTATTAACCTCCCACAACAAGTGAATTGTCCTGGATCTGGGGGTTATATTGTAGCCATTACATTATATGAGAGAACAGTCTTAGCTGTGGGGAAAAGGCACAGACATCTGCAGCCTCGTACAAGTAACAGAATTAAACACAATGGGAACATAGAGAAACTGGTAAAAATTATGCTGTTGGATGGCTCAGTGAAACCAAATGTTGCATAACACGTTTTTTGTTTTTGTAGTGCTTCAGCATTCAAATAAATTAAAGAATCTTCCAGAATGAGGTGCAATATTGCTTTGGAAATACATTGCTTCAGCAAGCTGAAATGGGCAACTCAGCATCCTTCTGTAAAATCAGTCTGTAACTTGTACCAATTAGGGTTGCTATGCTGTAAATGAATTTTTTTAAAGTTCCTTCTTTGTACAAGCCTTTTTTAAATCATAGGCTCATTAATGCTTTTGCAGGCAGTTCTAGTAGCACACCACTGAAGCACATTTCGGTTGGTTATCAGAGGTTAATAAGAAAGAGATGATGAAATTTCACACTGATTTTCTTTTTCAATTCACAGCAGAGAGGAGCTCTCTTGTTTTAGTCCAACCATCAGAAGAAAAGGGATTAAAGCCACCACATGGCATCAGATCTGTTGCTGATACAAATGTCCATTTCATGGGAGGTAGAGCTAAAGATTGGACTCCAGGCTTAAAGGTGGGCTGATTTCTAAGAATTAGAAATTATGTATATGTACATAATGTAGATGGAGCTGTAGTTAAGAAAATAAGAAGAGAACAGCTTGAGCTGCAGCAGCCATTTGGAACCTCTTAAGGACAGGCAGTAAGGCCAAGAGAAGACGAACATGTCCCTTCAATTTAACCTGGCCTGTGGTCAGCACGGGGTCATCTCCCCTCATCTTGCACCGATGAGAAAATGAATTGTAGCCTTCACCATTTTCCTCGCTAATTTAGACCTTTCAGTTTGCTGAAATAAGAATGTTCCACATCAACTGAACACCAGCTGTCGGGTTCTTGTGTTGTCCTTACCCCATTCGAGGTGGAGCATGTGTAGGGGGAAATGTGATGACAACAGGGCTGCAGTTTGAGGTCTGCATCCACAGATGGCTGCTTACCTCAGGTAATTGTAATATCTCAGTAAAGAGAGGCTTGTCCCATAAAAAACCAAGAGGAAAAGGGATATTCATAAGCGTTCCAGCGTGATTCATTCAAGCTCTGAAGTGACTACCCACAAATGCTGTGCAGGGAAGCAGAAGAGGAAGGGCCACTTGGTCTGAAATGTGCCCAGAGGAATCTGTGTGAGCATGAAAGATGTGCACTGCCTTGGAACTGACGGAATTTATAACTTCTTAAATGCTGCTTTCTTCTTTTTTTTTTAAATGATGTGGGTAAAGTACTTTACAGCACATTCTTGATTGTTACTCTGAGGGGTTTTTTGTATTTAGGACATTAAGGACAGATTAGAAACTCTTAAAGGTGGCGTGGTGGCCACCACTGAGCCTGGAGCTTGTTTTGGCCTTCAAACTACAGTGGTATTGCCAAAGCTGAGCTGACTGACCAAGAGATGAATTTTAGAGAATATTGTTGGGTTTTCATTGACAGAAAGGAGCTTTCTTTGGCGTTTAGGATGCTTTCAATAAATTTCTCCCTAGGAATAGTGCGTGCTCCACGCAGGACCCCTGTCATGGGGCTCTGTGCCTGCAGGAGCAGGGACTCAGCCAGGCAGAGTGAGGTCCACATTCAAACTGTTGGAAAGGTGACATGAACTCACTGTCCGGGGTCTTCTTGCCAAGATTTTTGTAAAGGTTAAGCTGAGAATTGCCACACCTGAGTGGCAGAGGCCTTATGGAAAATTTATCTCTCTAGACATTTAGAAGTTGGATATTTGCATCTAAACTGGTCATTGTGAGGTCCCTTCACTGGCTGACAGAGAGGCTCATCAACATGAAATTTATATCTCATTTCCTGTGCTGACTGTGTAGGCACCTAAGCAGAATCAGACCTTCAGCCTCTTTGAACCTCAGCCCCTGCTTTGCAAAACTTTGATTTTTTTTTGTTTTAATCTGAATTTTTATATTGTTTTTATTTATTGTTTAAATAATTCTCTGCTAAAACACTGTCCTCATCTGTTCATGATCAGTAGAATTATGGTTCTATACAATCCTCTATTTCTTTTTTACTGCTCTGGACCTGCTACCTGAAAGACATTAACTAATTCTTCATCTTCTGGAAGCTCATTAGCACGACAAAATACAAGAACAAGAAAACTTGCCGTGGTGTCACAGAGGAATTCAGCTTTTGATTGTTTCTGAGTAGTTTCAAGCACTTCTATATTTCCAAGATGAGGAAAGTAGGAACTGGCTCCTCAGCACTTCTCACAGACCTTTTCTGTGGAATCCTTCCCTATCTACACTTGATGATTTGAAGACCAGGTCTGGTATAAAGTTTTGGAATACTTTATATTAATGCTAGTGCTTGCAGTAGTGCATCAAGTAAATCTTAGCCCAAGCAAAGGTCTTCATTTCACTCTTTTGAGAAGTGAAATCACAAAAAAATAGACCTCTCAGTCTTCCTGACTGAAGGAATTACTTTAATCTTTTTTTCCTCTCAATGCCTCTCACTATTAGTGTGCCATTCAGGAGTGGTGTTAAAATGCGAGAGCAACACACTGCTGGTCCCTTCTCAACCCCACAGCTGATCTCCCTTGCTTTATCTCCTTTTAGTGGATATTTATTTCATGCTTTCTTAATGAAATCCGTTGTGACTGTTCCGAGGGTGCTCGAGCTCTGTCACACCTCGTGTTTGTGCAGTGAGATGAGCCCCTCTTTCTGTGTCACTGCTGTCCTGGGTGCCCCAAACACGGAAATATGAAGAGTTTAGAACTTTGGAAATTTGTACTCTGCTCTGCTCAGGACTCAGAGCCACCACAGGGCTCACTTCTGAATTGTAATTTCATTTGATCGCCAGCTATGGAGTTTGTGAGTTTCCTGAAAACCACCCCAGACTCCCCAACACTGATGTGTAATGCTCCACGAGGCTATGGAATAATCTTTCTCAAAGCTGATGTGCCAGGCTGAACGAGCCAATGTGTATCAAAGCAAGCAGGACTCTGTGAATCATCCACTTGTAATCTCTGTTGTGCACAAACCAGCCCAGCCACCAGCCTTAACACGATTCCATTTCTATCAAAAATCTTCAGCTTTCCTGCATTGCTTGGGCAACATTTCAGAGACCATCCCTAGCAGGGAATGAGTTACATAAACTTGAGGGAATATTTGCTGTTGTTTGTATTCCACAGCCATCACCCCCAGAGCTGCAGTTGTTAGTTTTAACAGGTACTGTTTCTAAAACTGTTCACTGAAAGCCCTGACTAAACCCCTCTCATGCAAGACTTTTGAAAAGAAAACTCAACCCATGGAATCCAGAAGGGCAGCACAGAGCTGTTGTTTTTCTAATGAAGCAGAGTTACAAGTCTTCATGGGTAGAGAATGAGCACAAAATGTCCTGAAAGCAGAGGCCGTGTGGGTGAAATTGAAAATAATATATTTATGTGAGAATATGCACCATGTTGGGCTGGGGTGGTTGTAATCCCAGAGCAAATATATGAGGAAAAACTAAAGTGCATAGCCATGCTGTACTGTATGTTACATGTGAAAAAGTCTAAAAATTCAATTTTTTTTATTCTTCTTGATCGCCAACATCTTACCCATGTTTTGTCCATTTGCTCACTAATCACTGTCCAGTGTCATTCACCTTTATTTACTCAAATTGGCTGAACAACAGGACGTTGCTCATCCCTATCTTTTTGGCAATCTCTGACAATGTTCGTTATTGTCTGCCTTTCATTGTGTCACCACTTGGAGCTGACATTGTTTATCATTGCTCACCCTGCCTTTATCTGGTGATTGTTGGGTAAAGTCATTACTCTTGGGTCACTCCTGCCCTCTTGGCCATCATCAGCTGACAGCGTTCACTTCTGCTGGGTCAGCTGGCATCAGTCAGTGCTTAAAGGAGCAGGGAAATCTTTCTTGGATGTTCCAGAAATCTAAATTGGAAGGCCAGACTTACAAAAGGGCTCATTGTTCTATCCCAAAGAGAAAAGCTGAGCCCTAGCTAAGGTTTGAGGTTTCAAAGAGCTCACTAATTTTTTAATTGAGGACTGTGGAAAAACCAAATCAAACCCAAAACCCCCCCTATGCCTCATATGAAACAAACACAGAGATATGTTTTCTTCTCTCCGGACTTTCAGTGTTTTGTGTACTTTTCATGATGTGACTGCATCTATTAGGGAGATCTTATTTTAAACTAATTTTAAAAAGTCAAGTTTGTGTTCCTCAAGAATCTACAGTCTAGAATGTCTAGAACATACTTTTGTTTACTTTTAAACCTTAGTATTGCTTTTCTCTTGTTGTTTTAGGTTCCTTTGGCAACTGCTTTAGTTTTCCCACCTTAAAGATTGAATGTTGTCGGTACCTTGGAAAAAGCCTTGATTTAGGAGTGTTCAGAAGGGATTTTTGTCTTCAAAGTACTTTGGAATTACTTTGTATTGGTTGCAGTGATGAGTGTTGTCAGATGAGAAAGACCTGGAGGTTGATACATTTGAGAAATGTCCTTGTTTTGTTATATAAGTAAAAATTATATATAGCTGATCATATGGAGCTTAAAGAAATTGCATATGCAAGTGGAAAACACCTGCTGCCAGTCTTCTTTGGAAATGATTCTGAGTCCAAACCCAAGCCAGAGCCCTGACATATTTAACTACAACCAAAAAAGTGCTGAATGTGGGTAAATCCACTGTTTGGGGGTTGAGCTGTGTCTTGGCAAGGTGACAATGACAGCCGTCGTTATAAACCCGAGCGGCTCCTTTGCGATTTAAATACGGAAAACTGAAAGTTCCTGGTTGGCATCCAGTTCTCCCTCTCAGAATTGTCAGAGAAGTGCTAAATGAAGTGGCTCCAAAACCTTGGAGCTGCAAATTGTGCCTCGCCTGTGTAGAACAAAGCCTGGCTGACCTCCATTTCTGTGGGGTTGTTCTGAAGATGAAGCTGATGACAAGTCACAAAGCCTGAGCTGAGCTCTGTTAACAGCTCGGTGTGTCTTGAAACCATGACAAACAGTGTCAGCGACTTCATCTCAGCTACACCGGGACGTAAAACAACTTTTCTTAGGCTTGATGTGGAATAAAACGGAGCACAAAGTCAGCCGTTGCTGAGGAGCTTATGAGTGTTACCCTTTTAAAAGGTGACAGGTGACAATTTGAGCTTTATTATTATTTGCTTGAGCATTATTTAACACAAAATAGTACAAGTGTCACAACTCGAGCTGTCTGCACAGCTTTTGTTATGATTTTTTTTCTGTAGCATCCCAGAAATATTGGTCAAAATTTCATCTCCAGAAATAAAAGGGCTTTTTGGGGAGATTTTTGTACACTTTCTTCTTTCTACAGACTTTGTGTTCTTTACATTCTAAATATAGCTAAGCAGACTTGGAAGAAGGGGAAATAATGACTAGACTTGATTGTGTTTCAAATGTCTGATGCCATTTCTTATCTACAGTTAGATTCTGCTCATATTGTTGATTGGTTCTGTAACCAGCTCTGAACAGTTGGTAGAGTGTTTGAGATACCAAGAATATTTATTTTCTTAAGAGAAAAAAAAATGGTAAAGATCTGCATCTACAAATGCAAATACAAATATGTAACCAGCCTCTAGTTTAATTCAAGAGAACAAGTTTTTTATTGAAAGTAAGACTATACATTCCATAATATAAGTTCTTTGATTTAAGTCTTGTTTGTGTTTGAACAGTGATTTTAGAGACTGAATCCAAATTCGTGCAAGTGGTGAAAAATGAATTTGCTTCACATATACACATTTTAAGGTAGGCGTCATATCTCTTGAGCCATTCTGTCATTTTTTAGCAGAACTGAAGCCCCTGACTGCTTTGCTGAGTGATGCAGACACAACTCCTACATCTACTGGTGCAACATCAGTTAAATCATTATTTTAGTTCCAGAAATAACTGGAGGTACCACTTTAATGACTATATTTATACGTAGTAATAAATATATTCTCATGTTCTGAAAGCAGCAAATGTAAAGATGTAAAAGCAAAAAAATATTTAAATGTCAGGAAATGATCAATAAGTTGAACAGAATTCTGTGGAATCTCTTTGAAGAACATTAATCAGTAAGTTGGTCTTTGTGACAGGTGCAGTCACATGAGATAAGAAAAAAAAGGTTGCCTTGGTTGATATTTTATGTCCTTTACACTATAAAGTGCACTAAAGGTTACTGAATAGCAAATACCTCAATGCCCACAAAGTGCAGTGTCAGGAGCTCTGGGCTCGTCCCACAGGAAACTTCGTTCTTTTATAATCTCATTCCATCCCCACCTCATTTTTAAAACTTTTTCTGTCCAGCATGGATTAAGTTCATAGCTGTAAATGGCTGGAGATAATCTGAAGTGCAGGACGAGGTTGTGTGGGTGTCCTGATCCTAAAGACCTTTACAGGTGAGACTGTTTGGAGGAGAGGCCCCCGCTGGAGTTGGGGTGGCTGTGCCTGTGTTAGAGCTGCGTGTGCCCAGCCAACGGTGTGGCCAAGGCCATCTGTTCTTTAAGAGGTCATAGTTTGCTCACCAGTTTCTCTTAAAAGTCTGGATTACCTGACCCCTTCCCCTGTGTCCCCTTGTGCCACCTCAGCCCCTTCACTGAGTGCTAAAGCTCGGGACAGTTGGTGGGACCGGGTGGTCACCACGGAATCAGGTGCAGCTCCCACAGGAGCGTGTTTCCCCCTCAGCCTTAATACTGTGATCATTTCCACGCTGCCCACTGCACCCCCAGCAATATCTTATATTGTTTTCTCCTCCTTTTTCATCAGTGACCTCCTCAGAGAGCTCTGCTGTGTCACGGCAGCTCAACACTGCTGTCCCTGGATCCCCTCAGCTCTGATCTGTGGTGGAAGGGAGGTGCACAAGCGGTTGGTAGCACGAGTTGTGGTGTTCACATTCTCTCAAGGCAGGAGGAACCAGAACTTCACTCAGCAGAACGGCCAAAGCAGGTCAGCGTGCTGGTTTTGCTTTTGTGTCACATCAGCTCTTTCCCTCACTAGCACACTTCACGTTTCCTTGAATAAACATCCTTCAAGTGTGAACCATTGGGAAGAATTCTTTTCTCCACTTAGATGAAGTTCACTTCAGTTTTGTCAGAGTGGAAGTTGCTGACATCCCCATAAGACCATTTCTTTTTTAATTTATTGATTTGGGGGATGCTGAGTGCCCCAACAGGCCCTGAATTCTCATTTTCAGTGGTGGCTTCTTGCTGACAATCCCATGGTCCTGCCTGTGAAGGCCAGTGTAAAAAACATAACCAAAGGGATGGCACAAACCATTATTTCCATAGCTTGGAGCCCCTGAAACCAGGATTTATTTCTTTCACAAGCAATGAAGGCCCATTCACACCTGGCCTAGTGCAAGGTGCCCATGGGAAGGGGGATGGAATGAGATGATCTTTAAAGTCCCCTCCAACCCAAACCATTCCATGATTCTGCAGTTCTAATAGAGCTATCCTTTAATACAAATTATAATTTTTGCTCCACATACTTGTGCTGGCACTAATATGTCACTGAAGTGAGAAAGCTGTACTTGACAGTGAAATAAGTTTGATTGTTCCCCTGCTGTCTATAAAATTAGTATTTGATGCCAAAACTCTTGGAGTCAGTGATGGCTTTTCTATCCCTTTTCTTTGCCTGGAACTACACCCAGCTAAGGAAGCCTTTCATTTATGTAAAAAAAAATTAAAAACCTCACTTTTGAAAAGCACAGGTGACAGCAGAGAAAAAAATTTTAGCAGTATATAAAGAAATTAGAGTGTCTTTTCTATTATTTCTTCCAACTCTGTTCTGTTGTAATAATTCTTTACCATCTAGTTCTTCTTAGTAGCAATTTTTTCCCTTTTTTTCCTCCTTTTCCTTACTACTCCAGTATCTGCATGGCTATGGAATATTGTTGCCATAGTGAATGTTGTCTGACATCAAGGGGCTGACAGTCAGGAGGAGTTATGAAACTAAATGATGTGCTGTTCATATCATTCATCACAACAAGTATTAGCCTGGAAACATGATGGGATGTGCTGGAATTCTGCTCGTGAAGTGAAAAGAACTCCGTCCCTTTCTTTTAAGCTACAAGTGATTTTGTGTTATAGCTGTGTGTGCATTTAATGAAGAAAAGCAGATTTTTTTAACATTTCTTTTGCTGCCTTCTCAGGATCCTTTCCTTCATGCTGGCACTCTGCTCCAGTTAAAGGCTGTGAGTGAGAGCCCAATTAGCAGACAGCACCAGGCCACTTATGGCAATTGATATTTATTAGCTGAGGGATGGCAGGAGACACAGAGAAGGCTTTCATCCCTCTGGGGACTCAGTCCAGCTCTTATCTAGGAAAACTGAGTGAAAAGGCGGAATTAGTGGTGCTTAATTTTGAATCCCTTGCCTGGACTGCTCCAGCTACCTGTGGGTTTAATACTGAAGCCCAGGAGGACTTTTTTCTTTTGTTCCTGCAGAACAAGACTGATGTTGGAGGACTGAAGAGGAATAAACTGTTCCTCAAAAACTCATCTCATGAAGGGAAACATAGGGAGGCATTCCAGGATCTCAGGTTCTTTTCTGGAAGGGGGAAAATCTCATCATTTTCATTCAGCATTGCAACTTACAGCGCCTTCCCTTTATTCCTGTGTTTAGGAAGGTTGTAGGCAACTATTTCTGTAAAGAAACCTGATTCTAGTCTCACTTCTCATCTTCTGTGATTATTCAGTGCATAAAAGAAATCAGCATGTGTGGTTTGCATTAGTATCAGTCATTTAGGCAGAAGGAACACAAAGAATGCAGGAAGAAAACAGAAAAAGGACTTATTTTCCTTCTGCCTTCCCTCAAAATAACAGGCCTGCAACCTTCCCAGCCTTTGAAGTTCATATTTTATTATGTTCCTGCAGCTAATTAGCTGGAGCATTATGCAGATCCCATGATTACAAACGTTAGTAGGGCTCCACTCTCTTCTTGAGTTACTGATTAGTTGTTAATTTTTTAGCAAAGTGGAAATATTAACCTGTGGTGTTGACAGACCTTGGTCCTCAGTTTGCCTGTGCATACAGTGAAGTCTTCTCGGGTTGTGTTTGATCAGTTCCCATTAGTGCCTCGAAACAATCAATATCACACTGTGTTCAAAATTATCTTTTAAGGGACACAGAGTATTCAGGGGGAAAAAAAAATCTCGAGAGACCAGCATGAAACTAATAAGATTTACTAATAGCTTTTGCTTTCGTAATTTGCAGGGAAACCGAAGAGTGGATTCTGAATAGTTGGTTTCTTAATTGGATATTGATCTAAACAAATATTCTCTTTCTAAGTACCTGTTAGAATCAGTTACTGCTATTTGGGAGGACACATTATATTTATCCTGATTCCTACAGAAGTGCTGCTGCTGCTCCGAGTTGTATAAAGATGCATTAGCTGAGCACTTTTAATAGACCTATTAAATTCACTTTGCTTTGATTTACTCAGTGTTTGAGTGGAGGCTGAGTATTGCATAGAGCTGCAGGAAGAGGAGTGCTGAAAATAATGTAATTATCACCATTTCTGCAACTATTTATTTTGTTAATTTGCATGGAGCTGCACTTTATGGAGCATTTGTGCTGTATCTACTTTTAAACACACTTTATATTTGGCTTAATGTATTTACAATCCACTTTTGCTGAAAGATCCTGCTTTTGGTGCCTTTTTTGGGGCTGGATTTTGTTTCCTTGCTTTCTTGTTTTTCCCTGTTGTAGTGAGACAACACAGCATTATTGCAGAAGTTGTAGGTCATTCTTTTTCCAGACAGACTCTTTTCAAGTTAAAATGGTGTAATTGCACAGGCAGAGCTGTAAAAAGCAGACAGAATATACCAGTGGCCTTTTTTTTTTCACTTTGCCAAGTTTCTTTACAATTATAGAAACAAAAAACCACAAACCAAACCCCAAAACCATTGAATTAAATAAATTGCTTACTGTAAAGATGCAAGGAATATTATGAAAAATGCAAATATTTGTGGATTTGGCTTTGGCTCTCACCAGTATAAATCAAGGTGGTGTATTTCAAATCAAACACATTTAATAATTTAGACGATTGTGATTAATTCTTTCTCTGGCCTGTTCACACCTGATTTTATTTTTCTCTAAAAATGGTTAGAAGAGAAATATGATGTATTGGGAGATACAAGAGCATAGGAGGGCAGTGGGTGCAGTTATATCTCTTTAAAGCAGACTTCTACAGTCCTTTCCCTGCAGTTACACCATTACAAAACTCTTTTAAAAGTGTAGATCAGCCCCCAAACTGTATTTTTATTCTTTTTTTTTTTTAAAAGGCATTAAAACGGATAGCTTGGTTTTACTTAGTAAGCAAATTACCCAAATTGATAATGATTGTATCAGTTCAGGGAAACTCAGATCTGGCTGCCCCTTGAGCCTCAAACTCTGGAGCTATTGGCCCCAGATTAATTTGGGAATATCAGATTTGGCTGCTATGGTTGAAAAATTGCCCAAAGAAAGCAAAAGTTTTGGCTAAACTTGGAAATATTTAACTTCCTCTGACTATGCTTCTCAAACACCTATTTTTATTAAACTGGAAGCAATTTAATTATGTTTGAATCTCTTACTTTTCCATGAAATTTTTGAAGTCTGCCCGTGGGTTTGAAAGCAATTGGGGGTTAGAAAGAGTCACAAATGCCAGCGTGGAGTGAGTGACTGGAGAAATCAGCTCCCATGAGCCAGGCCAATAAAAGGAATATTGTGATTTTCTCCTGTGCAATCCCCAGCACGGTGAGAGCAGCCAGGGCCTGGTGTGGGGCAGCTCCTGCCAAATGCTGAAGGCAGAGAAGGATAAAATCATCTGTGTTGGGAGGAAAAATCCTGCTTGGAACATGAGCTCTCCACGCCAGGGGACTCCGGGGAGAATTTCTGGACAACCCCTTGGTGGATAAAGCTCCTGGTGTGGAAGAGGTGGCTTGGGATGGGAGGTGCTCAAACCAATCCTGGTTCAGCTGTTGGTGTCCAGGCTGCAGAAATCACATCCTGCAGTCTGCCAGCACTGCCTGGGACAGGTCCTGCCCCATTCCATCCCCATCTCCAGAAAAAACTGGGAATGTGTTCCTATCTCCCACCTCGGGACAGGCACTGATGGCTTCTGATGCCACCCCAGGTCATCAGGAGGCAAAATCTGATGGATCTTCACAAAGGCAGCATCAAACCAGAGCTGTTGGCTTAAAAAGTCTCCGTGATTTTCTCTTATACATGGATTTTACAACAAATACACTGAAATGTGGGCGAAGGACAGAGCTGCATTCTGAGCTCGCCGTGGTTGTTGTGGGTTGGTTTTGGCTTTTGCTCTGCAATATATGATTCTGTTTGTGACTGAGATGAAGAAATACCTTTGTCTCTGTTCCAGCAATGCTATTCTGTGGGGATTTTTTGGTTCCAATCACAGATTTTTTACATGATATTTATATTTAGCCTAAAATATTGAGACTTGAACAGACTGTACAGACTTCAGAACCATGTCTATATCTGTCTTGTTTATTTGTCCTTTGAACAAATGTTTTCATAAAAAGCCCAAGAACTTGAAAATACCAGCAGTGACAGTGACTGGAATTAGACTGACAAGTTTGGAAAGACTCAAAGAGGTCATTTGTTCTGTCTCCCCATTTTCTGAATAATTATCCTTTTCTGCGTGGGCTTTTTATTTTTTGCTTTTGTCCTAACTATTTCCTGTGGAAACTTTCCATATTTTTTCCATATGTTTTACTATTTTAAAAATATTTCAAGCTTTTTTATTTACTATTTATTTTTTGCTGATTTTAAATATTATTACATATTTTTACTCTTTTTAAAATATTTAAAACATTCCTGTAGATTTTACTATTTTTTTACATCTCCCTTTGGTCTTCTCCAACCAATGACTGCAGCCAGAGAGTCTTTCTCTGTAAATCACAAACACTCATTTAATAGGAATTTTTTAGTCGTTTACCTCAGATTTAGATTTATGTGGTTAATTATTCCTCTCTGAGTTCTACTTGTTGCTGGCAGGTTTATCAGGTTTATCTCAGCTTTGCTTCAGTAGCTCTAACTTCTGACAGCTCTGTTGTCCAGTGTGCTCTCTCTCCACTGGATTCAGCCTTTAAATGCACATATTTAAATTACTGCATCAACCCATGCACAATCTCATATAAATTTATATTAAACTTGAAAAATCTATTACATTTTGAGGGTGGGGAGGCCCTGGCACAGGGTGCCCAGAGCAGCTGTGGCTGCCCCTGGATCCCTGGCAGTGCCCAAGGCCAGGCTGGACACTGGGGCTTGGAGCAGCCTGGGATAGTGGAAGGTGTCCCTGCCCATGGCAGGGGTGGAATGGGATGGGATTTAAGGTCCCTCCAACCCAAACCATTCTGGGGTTCTTTGCTATGATAAATATCCAGCCACAGAGATGATGCTGAACTCACTGTCCCATTGAAACGGGGCTATTTCCACAGGGGGTTAAATGTAGGGTTTGTTCTTATTTTCCTGAATTTTTTTTTTTGTTGATCTGCTTTGCTTGCCCTGGTTTACAGCTGCTCCCAAAGCTGTTGTCTGCCCTTTGCTGATACCAGCTTGCTCCTGGGGCAGCCTGGGGACACTGGTGCTCAGGGAATCCCACCTGTGTTCCCTTTTCCCCAGGCACATCTGGGCAGGAGGGAGGGGCTGACGGTGGAGGACAGATGTTGTGCTTTGGTGTTTTTGGGACACCCCTCCCCTTCTGCAGCCCCAGAGCCACTTGTACAAACCCCAGAGCTCCTCGGGCTTTACTACACGGAGCAGCCACAGCTTCAGGACAGATCAGGGTCTGCAGTGAGGTGCACCACGAGTGAATCAGGAATGAGTATCAGGGATGAAGAATAAATGAGTAAATGCTGATCACGGAATTCTTTCGCCATTTAAACAGGGGGAAGAAGCAAGTCTGGCATTCAGCTCCTCCAAAAAATAGAAGGGAATAACAGGTGGTCTCCTAGCTGTTGGTTGTGGACCAGGGTGTTTAGAGTCTTCACAGAAAACAGGTTTTGAATTCACCCATTGTTAGACTAAACAGAAGGAAAATAGAGTGAAACCCAAATATGAACATGGGACAGTACATCAGAGTCCCAGTGTAAATGCCTGTGGGAAAGAAAACATCTCTTTTTTCATAAATTTCATAAATTGTTCTCTTTTTTTACTTTTTTCTCTAGGTCTTGTAAGGAGAGAATTTGTGATGCCAAAGAATGGACCAGAACAAAAGTATTTTGGAGTTCTGGGTCCATCTGCTGGTAAAATCATTCTTTTGAGCTTTTATAGGATGAGCCACATGGCATTAAAGAACTTCATTACCCAGATAAACTGTCAGTAGTACTGAAACCAGTGGAATTCCAGGAGGTCACAGTAGCAGCAATTTTAGTTTTCAAGATTTTAATAATTTTCTTCTCTCTGGAACCAGCTCTGATATGGCCTGATTTTCTTACCAAACTTTCCTCAGGAAAATTCCCAGCTTTTGGAAGCCATGATCCATCAGGAGGAACTGGAGCTCCACCTCCATGCAGTGGGGAGGGCAGGCTGGCAAGGAAAGGTTATAACAGGCAAAAAAGCAGCATGAAGAATGTTTCCAATAATGGTTTTGGCTGTTTTCCTGCCTCCAGAAGTGCCTCACTTTCTAGGGAAAATTGATCTGTCTTTCTCCTGATTTCAGATGGGATAGAGTTAATTTCTTCTATTATTATTGCTATAATTATTATTACTATCATAATTATTTAGATTTTACTTTATTTCAGTTATTAAACTGTTATCTCAACCCACAAATTTTACCTTCACCTGATTCTCCTCCACATCCCCTGGAGGGGAAGGTGGGAGTGAGTGACCCATGATGTGGTACTTGGTTGTTGCCTGGGGTTTAACCACGAGAGCCTTTCCATATGAGGTAGAAAAAGGTATTTTTGGTCTTCTTGTAGCCACTTTTCAAGTTGTGATTTTTTTTTTTTTTTTGAGAATCAGTTTGAGTGGAATGACTAAACGAAAAATTATAGGCAAGCAATTATCTCTGCTCAGCAACTCGCTGGGAAATGTGCAGGAGCAAGGCAAACGAGGAAGGGAATGCACAGGAGACGCAAACACCGTGTGGTGCAGGCATCAGCTTGATGGGAAGAGACAGATAACACCCGGCACCGAGGCCTGGCTGGGAGAGCCTCTGGTTCAGCTTTCATTTCTGAGAAAGATTCATGCACTCACAAAGCTCCCTGGTGGGAGCCACCTGCAGAGCTGCCTCCAGCTCCGGGGTCCCTGCTTTGAGAAGGATGTGGAGCTGCTGGAATGAGTCCACAGAGGCCACGGAGATGGTCTGANGGGCTTTAAGGTCTCTTCCAACCCAAACCATTCCATGATCCCCTGTGTTCTGATACAGAAAATATCAAGCCTACCTGATAACATCTTTAGAAAATTTAGAGAGAACGAGTAAAATTCAGGTAAAATGAAAGTTTAAAAGAATGATTTGGTAATTTATGCATTCAATTCTTTCCAGTTCTAGCTCTTTGCTGTTCTAAGTCATTATTTGATTGAAAGTCTCTGTCACATATAAATAATTCTGCTCAGACACCATTGCCCAGCACCCTCAGGTCCCACTGCCATTATTTAAATGACCCTGGCCAAGGCATCACCACTGATTGTTAGGACTAATTTTGGATTTCATCATTGAAACTGTCACAATAACTCAACAAGACCTTGAAGCACAGCTCATTTCCAGTTAAAAGACAAATAAAAATTAGAAAGATCTTGTAACTGTGGAGAGGAATTAATTTTTTAAAGTTAGCTTGAAGATCCACAGAGAGAAAAGCTGAGCTGGAGGACTCGTGTCTCTGCAGAGTTGGATCAGGGGACCTGAGGGATTTCCATGCTTCTATTTAATAATGAAAAATGTTTCTCAAGGGAAGGGACTGTGTTTTCCAAACATCTGTACATGGTTTGATGATCTTCATGATTGGATGGCCACAATTACTGGGTCTGGGAGCACAAACAGAAAACACAACACAACCCCCTGCTCCATCCATCTCCCTACTCCCTGTTGGAACTGAAGTGGAAGTTGTAAGCAAAGAGGAACTGCAGCTCAGGAGAAAACGCCGCCGTGGATCACAAGTTTAGGCTGTGCTTGTCTGAGGAAAGGAAATCCTCACAAAATTTAATGGATTTTTTTGGTCTTCTTCAGCAAGTTATGGAACCACTCCTGGGAATAACCACATCCAAATGGTGTTAAACCATGTCTTCTACAAGTTTCCTTTGGAAAATACCTTGACTACAGAGTGGAGGTGTTGGGTTTGTTTCATCTTGCCCCTATATAACTGTGTCATGTTTGGGCAATTGAATTTCCGATACAGCTGCTGTGGTCTGTTCTCAAATGTACCCAAAGCTGGAGAAGCTGAAAACCTTTTTCTTCCTCTTTTTCTCTCTGGAAGCCTGTGCATTTTTATAAACTGTACCTTGGAGTAAATATGGTAATGTCAGCCTTCGGAATGGTGAGTAATGTGCCAAGCAGCAGAGACACGAGATAAATCTGTTTATAAATCAGTAGGAATTCACTGAAGTGGGTATAAATCCCAGTGAGATCTGGCAAATATCGTGTGTTATCATGAAGGCAGGTTAGATTAAATTCTAAGGTGTACTCCCTCAGCAGCCTCAACAATGCCAAAGGTGGGAAAAAGAATTGTAGTGGCCCAGGTTAGAAGTTTAAAAGCAGAAATCAGTTGTGAATTCTGAAGTTTTTTACTTATAATGTTAAGAATTGTAAATAACCAACAGTGACAAGCAATTAAACAACTTCATACTCTTAGGCATATTTATATCTCAATGAATTATTAATTATTCAGTAACAATTTGGGCTAAAAATACCAGGGTTTTGTTTACAAATGAAAAAATCACTGAAATGGAAATAAAGATGAGGAACATGACAGAATTTAGCATTTAGGAACATGTTTGTCCTTTCAAGCAAAACTTGTAATTTAAACAATAAACTTCCATCATTATGGAAAAGGCTCTGAATGAAACATAACCTTCCCTTACTGGAATATTTTTTAAAAATATAGAAAATATGGACATTCCTTTAGCTCTGTGGCAGGGATCTGTTGTAATCAATCAATAACTGCTTGAGCAGATAACTTGAATTTCCCACGCTTCTCCACAGGTGAGAGAAGTCAAGTGAAAGAGCTTTTGTATTCCTAAATTATGAGATATTTAGTCTTGTATACCCCAGAGCTGGGGGGACTTTTGATCTGATCATTTTCCAAATGTCCAAAATAATCTTGTGGGATAAGAAGGAAAGCATTGCAAACACCAGATAAGCCATCAATTTATTGAAGAGCTTCTCCTTCCTGTCTTTATTTTACAGATTACAGTTCCCCCCAGCTCTTTAAAAAAGAGCTCATCAGTAAAGAACATTATGCACAGATTGT
The DNA here is from genome assembly GCA_013397115.1 of Edolisoma coerulescens. Lineage (NCBI taxonomy): Eukaryota > Metazoa > Chordata > Aves > Passeriformes > Campephagidae > Edolisoma > Edolisoma coerulescens. The sequence continues at coordinate 890,378 of VWZW01007324.1, read as the reverse complement.
TGGGGCAGTTTAGCCTGAAAATCCCTTTCTGTCCAAAAATAGACTGACCCTGGCTGGCCTATGGTTAATGAAGGCATAATGATAATTATTTTTCTTGTTATGTTTTTTAAATGAGGCTTGTCTCATTCTTAAGAAAGTGGAGAACATGAATTTCCTTACATAAAAAGGAGTAGCTGAACAGATCCAGCACTTGCAGCAGAAATCAGCAGCAGTCAGAATTCTCTCTCTGTTATCTGTTAGTTCACATCATTTAGAGAGGTTCAAACTGGTCCATGACCACTCCTGTGCTCTGCAGTGACTCAGTGCAGACCTGATTAAAAAGAAATTCTTGTGCCAGACAAAGTGAGCAGGCTCCATGTATTGTCAGGAAAATGTCACTTCACGCAAGTTTGGATATTTCTGGGAAGATCCCTTCGCTTTTTCCTGTCATGTTGGGTGATCCCTGTCACAAGTGATTGCTGACTACAATATAATTATGTAGATTCAAAGCACCACCATGTACAAACCTGCTGTCTACAGGAGTCCTGCAGAACCAGCTTGTTCCTCGTGTTGTTGCTCATTATTCCCATTTCTTCACATTTTTTTGGGAGTTATTTGAATTACTGCTCTTTCTGTGTTCAAAATAAGCTTTATTTTTTCACCTTCTTTTCCCAGTTTTGTAGATAGATAATTACAGATAAATGTAACTCTTTCCTCAGTCTTCTACACTGAAATATTTTCTGCTGTGATCTGTCTTTTAGGTGTCTTTTAGTCCTCCAAACCTGATGGAGGACTTTGGTGACATCTTCATCTGTTGCAAGCGACACTTGGGCTGCCCCATGTGCAAAAAAGCTGATGACATCACGAGCTGGTATAGGAATTATCTGATCTCGAGGTAATTATATTTACTTTGGTTTCTCCTCTTCATCCATGCTTATTTTAGGATTAGTTAAAAGATATCAGTGAATTTATTTTTTTCTTTTTTCCTTGGGATGCTCAACTTCTCTGGAACAAAGCCGAGTCAGATAGAACATTCTTGAAAAACACTGAGCACCCCTTTGCATTGTGTTCTCCGTCCTGATCAGCAGGAGGAAAAACTTACTTAGTATAATTAATGGAATATAATCCAAGTTTTTAACTCCTAATTTTAGTTCTAAACAAGATGCTTGAGGCTGAAGTTCAGAACTCACTTATATCTCGGTATTTTATGCACCTTGGTTCAGAGCACATAAATAACTTCTGTTAACTTTAGAAATGATGACACTGAAGTAGAATTGGAGCTCTCTATGATGACAATTGTGTTTTGAAAGAGGAATTAAGAAAGCAAACTTCTAAAGCTCTTCTTTCTGTAAATAACCAACACGAACTCAGATGAAGAATTAAAGGATGCCCTAAAAAAAGGAATTAATTGATGCTGCTGTGAAATTTTAGTGTGTTTATGCTCACTATTATTCACATTTTTTATTTCGCTTTTTCAATTTGTTTGTTATTGTGATAAGTTGTGATTATTAAAATTCTTCTAAAGCTATTTAAAGCTTAAATGCAGCTCTGAATTTTATAGAAAGGCTTTGTGGCATATCCTGGGTTTGTTGCTCATTATCCCAGTATTAGACTGGGGCAGACTCTTGGTTGTCTCATTTCACTAAACAATGCAAACTAAATATTCATATCATCGAGAGCTGTCTGTGGGAAATCCTGCCATATTAAATGTGCTTTTTGGTTTAATTCCTTCTAGTGTTACATTAAAATTCATGAACATCTATGTAAACAGAAAGTTTCCTTTCATCATTCATTAAAAATAACAAAATGCACCCAAACAGCTGAAATTTTAGCGTCACATGGAATTTTTTAATGCATATATCCATATAATTACAGATGCGTTCGAGGAGTGGGTTTGGGTAGGATCTATTCAGAAACAGGTTTCCTTTTATTAAATCCAGTTGAATACTGAAGTGCAGTGAAACAAAGTGCTCAGTAAAGACAAATGAGAGGATAAATTATTTAATGAAGTGAGCTTGACAGCTTAATTAATGAGCAGGTTTTCTTTACATGAGTTAAGTCTTCCATGCTCTGTCCTGAGCTGCTTGAAAAAGTTTTCCTGGCAGGCCCTAAGGCTGATTTCTTCTGCCCTTGATAACAGACACATAATACCATTTATTCTGGTTCCAAACTCTATCCAGGACATAAGTTTGCCAAACAAGCAGAGTTCCTACAAATAACTCCTCCTAGCTGACATTTGCTTTTAGGAGCACTCAAAGCAAAGGCAGGGGAATTAAAACACCACCAGCAGCAGCCTGAAGAGTGTTTTCTCTCCAAGGGTTTGTAGGAAGTGTAGATCTTGTCTGTAGCTGCTGTCTTTGGCACCAGATGCTTCTCTCCAAGGGCTTGTGGGCTTGGAGTTCCTTGGTTAACTCATGTGGGTTTTGCTGAGATGTCAGAGTCGATGAACATCAATGAACTTGTCTGGATGCTCTCACCCAGGGAAAAGCAAGGGAGAACCCAGGTGAGAAATCGAATTTGACTTTTGAGGGGAGCTTGTACTTTGAATTTTATATTTTGTGTGCTCTAACCTGCTCCTGCTGTGACAGGAGGGTGTGGAACTTCATGGGATAAGTGGGAGTTGTTTGGGTAACTATGACTGACTGGAAGGAAAAAGTCACGTGAGAAAGTTCTGTACTTTTCTTATGGCCGAGGCTGTATCAAATCACCTTTAATGATTGCCAAGAGCAGTGAGTGTAGGAAGAGATGGTCTGATAACTGAGTGGGGATTTTATCTGACTTTAGGGGAGCATGAGGGAGCGGTGAGTGCTTTTTGAAGATCCCATCCCTAAGGAGTCAAGGATGGCCTTAGCAGAATGGGTAAATGGTTGTATTTATCTTCTATCTCTGCTGCTAAATTACGCTTTTACCCGAAACTCCAGTTATAGTGCCAATTTCCTCTGAATCCAGGCCAGAATTTGAATTTATAAATAAAAATAATGAGGTAAAACTGGTATTTAAGGCTCCTCTAAGGAAACATTTCATAGCTCAGTATGGCAGAAACACTTTATATGAATTCTTTGAATTTTCCACAGCCCAGAATAACCCCACTAAACTGAGTTCAGGATAATTCTTAGTCTATCCATGCTTTTTGTTACATCAAGTGAAACCCTCTGTCCGGAATCCACTTCTGGTTTATGTTTATCCTTACAAATCTAGGAGCTCCTTCTTTTGAGGGGCTTTACCAGGCAGCTGGCGTGGCTGCACTGGAGGGAAGTGGAGCATTCCCAATCCCTGCCTCTCCCAGCTCAGAGCCTTCCACACCACGGAGCAGCGACAGGAGCCCTGCAGGTCAGAGGCACAACACCCCTGTCCACAGGAGAGGGGCACGGAACCCTTCCTGTGGAAGGATTGTGCTCACAAAGTGCATTACTTGGGGTTTTAAATCCTCAGTCGAGGAATTCAATTAATTCCCAGGGAATCCAATTTTGCAACACGAGGACTTTGCTCGTCTTTGCCGTCGCCTTGTGGAGCTGCAGCGTCTCAGGCCGTGGTGGAATGAGCTTTGTGTACAAACACGGCACGAAAATCTTGGCTGGAGAGGGGTGCTTGGAATTCCTAAAGCAGGAGTGGAGCTTTATTTAAAGACAGAGTGTGAAATAAAGGTTCCAAGCCTGTGCATTGCCCATAAACACCTCAGCTCCCACCGCATCCTGTTCCTCTCGGAAAATCTGGCATAACTCCCATCTTCCATCTTCCACCCTCCATTCATTTCAAGCTCTTTTCCTGAAATTTCACTCTTCTAAATGCCTGTTTTCATCAGAGATGTCTTGTTTGACACCAATTAATTTCTTTTAATTCTCACATAACTGCTCTCTGATTCTGTGGCTTCAATCATTGCTCCTGCACCTGCCCAAAACACAAATCAGAGGGAATTATTCACCTAAAGGATACCCATGACTTATAAAACCCGTTGATCTAGGAGCAAAAATAAAGCAGTTCAAGTCCACTGTATTTTAGACAATTTTATAAGAATCAACTCTAATCTGCAATCACTTTGTTAAGGATGAAAGTTATAAATATATTATGAAGCAAACTGCGTATTACAGCTAAGGAATTTTAATGGTTAGAACATGTGAGAAAATACATTTAATTCAGAGAAAAAACAAAGACAGAAAGTAAAAAGGAAAGGAAAGCAAATTTGTTTTAACAGATGAGAAGTGAAATATTTTAGACATTTAAATAAACAATGTTCTCTAAAGCAACTTCCAAGCTTTTCTATTGAATGTATAAAACCCCTCCAGCAACAGTTTTAGTTTCAATGTGGGGAGATGGAAGGAGAGACAAAGAGCTCCCGAGTGCTTTATTAGCTGCCAGCTCTTCTTGCAGTGGTAATAAATAAAAAATATTTCTCATGAAATAAATTTAATATTTCACCAGGAAAAAATTATTCTAAATTTTTTCTCATGACTGACCTTAATAACTCTCAAATTTCGAAGGCTCTTGTGATGCTTATGAGCTATGAAGCTTTTATACTCATGAAAGAAAGACAATAATTTAATTTTTGTATTCCTAAAACCTTGGGATGGAGCGAAATGAGCTGGAGATTGAATCAGATGTTGAAGAAATATCTCCTACCAACAATTAAAATTTCTCCCTCTGGAAACCTGATAAAAAAGTCACAAATGAGAAAACAAACAAACAAGCAAAATTATTTTTATATATTTTAAACAAGGCTCAGCCACTGCCATAGATGCTCCTTACATACTTTATATTTGTGATATTTTCCTCTGTTAGGAGCAAGGCTGAGGGACTCTGCTTCCTCAAATAAACTTTCCATCCAAACACTGCTGCTGGGTTGGTGCTCTCCACTTGTAAAGCCTCAGTTTATAATTATAATTTCAAATCTGTTCCTTTAAATCTTCATGGTGTATTAGAGACTGGATTAAAAAAAATGTATTTATATATATAAATTAGAGGAGCATAATTTACTTTAAGCCCAGCTGAAAGAGCTGATCCAAATTGTTTTAAGTTTCCAGCTACAGCTCAGTTTAAGTCACTTTTAGTATTATAAAAAGCAAGCAAGCAGCTAATGAAAAAGAAATGGAACAAATTAGAATGAAAAGGAATTTAAGGGTTTTTTTTAAATTTTGGTTTAAAAAAACCTTCCCAAGCTGAAAGCAGAGTGTCCCTAGGGCAAACCAGGTTAAAACAAATCTTCTGCAGTCGAGTGCGAATCATTTGGAACTTTTTCTTGGAGTGGCCAGGAATCATTTTCTCTGGATTATGTGATTAAAGAGATCAAAGAGTTCATCACTGCTTTAAATAAATGCCAGCAGAGTTCCATTATCCTGCACGCCCAGAGAACAGGTCTGCAGTGATCCCCCCCCGGCCCCAGAAGTGCCCTGGGCTCTTTAATTAGGGAGGGATCAAAGTCGTTTTTCTCTAGGAGCAAAAAATGGCAAAGGGGCCCCCTTTGCTCTCAGCTGTGCCAGTGATGGTTTTGGGGAATTGTTGGGTTTATTCAGCTCTGTCTGGGGACAAAACTGGCACCAGGAGGACCTGGAGCTTCTTGACACTCCAGGGATGCACTTTGCTGCTCTCCAGCATCCATAATCTACAGAAATGGGGATTTTCCCCTTCCATTTCAGCTGGACAAAACCTCTCAGGACTGTATTCTCCAAGGTAATTTCTTGTGGATCACAAAGGGACATTCCAAGCTGTTGCAGGAGAAAGAAGTGGAAATACTTTCATAACTTAAATTTTATTTTCTTTTTTACAGATCTGAGAGCTTATATTAAAATCAAGAGAAAATTATTCTTCGTCGTATTCCCACATTCTATACATTGCAGGGAGTATTTGTACAATTCACATTTAGAGGATGCAGATTCCTGAGTTAATGCCTTTTACTGGTGATGCTTTTCCACAGAGTTTGTGTGACATTTCCTCACTTTTTTGTCTGAGTCCTCCTGATAATATTTATGGGTGTTTCTGAGCCATTATTTTGAACACATGCAGAGGAAATGGTGAGTTGATCAGATGTTTTTTCAGAAATCAGCCTGACAATTCCCAGCTCCCTGGACTTTATCACCCTGGCTGCCACAATCTGAGCCCTGCACTGCTGAAACAGTCAGATAAAATAACCAGCAGAGAAAGGAAACTGTCTCCAAAGCCTGAGCTGGAGATCAAATCTGACTTTTTATAGAGGTACATGACAGATCTGAAATGAATATTATTCCAATCCATTATAAAAAGGAAAGAGAGAAGTTGGATGGGAATGGAGTGAAAACCATTTTTTAAATGCAGCTGGAGGGTTGTACTTGAAAAGCATCTGGATGATTTTGAAGTCCAGGTTTTAAAAGTATTTATGACTTAATTTCTTATTAAAACACTTAATGATACAGTAATGACCTCTTAGTCCTGGAGAGAAGAAAAATACAGAAACCAGGGCATGAAATTCAGTGTATTTCAATGGATCACACTGTGTGGACAGTGCTTCCTTTAATATTTATATATGGGCTTATAATATTTAATTAGAGAATTCCAGAAAAAAACCCAAAAAACAGATTATTATTTTGTTTCATTGAGGCTTTTATCTGGTCAAAATATCTTCACAAAAAGATGTGTTTATTTAATATTGTTTTTCAAAAACAGGTTGCAAATGAACATCCAAGTTCTGCAATAAAAACTGAAAAGGCAGCTCATCAAATTCACAAGGTAAGAAAGTATCCAACCAGTGTTGCTGTCATTTCAAATGGACTTTCACCTAAAAAATTTACATTTTCTCCTAAACTAAAAACTTATATTTTCTTGTTACTATCACATTTTTAATTTTCCCATAAAAGTGCAGTTGAAAGCATGGAAAAATACTTCTTCTCTTTTAAAGTGAATTTTTCTTTAGTTTTAGGGGTTTTTAGGTTTGTCTTTGTTTGTTTTTTTTTTTTTTAAATTTATTTCATTTGTTTCCATTGAAAAACTTGAAAAATTCAGAACTGGCTTAGTACATTAGGAATAAAATAGAATTTTAAGGTTTTTTTCAGTCATTTACATTTTTCATCCCATCTATATAAGTTGTTTAAGCCAATGCTATCAGTTCCTGCACCTATTTTTACTGACAGTGGAAAGGAAACAGAGCAATGGAAAGACTGATTTTACTGAACCTTCCAGTTTGGAAGATGGTCCTTACAGAAGGACGAGGAATTTATTGACAATTTTAACATCCAAATTTATTTTATTAAAATCAAATTCCTTCCCCAACTCCAATTTTAGTTTTCTGTTTAATCAGTGAGTTTAATTTAGTTTAATTTGAGTTTAATTTAATCTTGTCATCCTGGCTGATTTGTTTGATTTCTTTCTCTCAAGCTTGAGCTGGTTTTGTTAAATGAGGAATCTAAAAGATTCAGACAAAGGGACCTTCCTGTCACCCAAAACATGAAATGCCACAACACTTTCTGTGTTAAAGGAAACATTTTCTTACAGAACCATCGTGTGCATTATTAAAAGAAGATCCACTGTCCTGGACCAGGGAGATACTCACAGAAATTTCCTGTCAGTTATGGCAATGCAAAGAAACCCAAATGAAAAATAAACCCTCCTAGAGCATAATTCATTGTGGATTCCGGGCTGCAGAGCAATGGAAATTTAATTACTTGCATTTCACTGGCTGAGCAGAGGGAATGGAGAAAAATTATGGCTCAAGGATTTGATTTGTCTCTTTAAAAAATCACCTTTTCTACCTGCAGTGTCTACAGCAATGTTAGAGAGGCCAAATGACTTTTCCTCCTGCACCAGACAGTGCTGCCCACCCAAATTGCTTTTGTTTGAAGGAGGTTGTTCCAGCTGTACCACAAACTCTGCTCCTTTCCTTTTTGACTCCTGTTCATCTCTTAACGAGTCATTATACACATGTGGTAATTAAGCTAATTGTGCTGGTGAAGGCATCTTCCCTCTCTCAGGCACCCAGCAGCTCTGTGAAATGAACAATCCCTTCCCTGGTTTGAAGGAAAAAGGAACTGAAGTGCACAGGAATTTCATGGCAAACACTTTTAAATAGCTTCATTATAAATGCAGTTAACTCTTCCAGAATACATTTAATCTAACTTGCACACAACCTAATAACCTCACAAAAATCACTTTTTACTTCATGGGGTTTAAAGCTTTTTAATAACACTTTGGAATTGTGAACAAATTTTGCTCTTTTCTCAAAATGAACTCCCTCTTGTAAGTTTTAGAAATAAATAATTGATATGTCTGTAGTCACTTATGAGAATCTCTCTTTTTTTCCCCCAAATAAGCAGAAACTCTAAACTTTCATTTATTTTTGTCTCTAGTCACTTATGAGAATTCTCTCTTTATTTTTCCCCCAAAAAAGCAGAAACCCTAAACTTTCATTTATTTTTATTTTACTCATCACTGTTCTTGAGATATTAAAAGTATTGCAGATTTTGTGCATCTCTAATCATTCTGTTCTCAAGGCCATTGTCCAGATCCATGTCTGTACCTTTGGGTGTGCAGGTATTTTTAATTAAGAAAGAGAGAAGCAAAGGAAATGTGCATGACCAGAGGATGTAGGATTTTCTTAAATCCTCCCATATTTGGTTGGATATAGTAAAAAATTACCAAAACTTAGGTTACTGTGAGTTATTTCCCATGAAGTTGGGTGATTTCGGTTCCACCCAAGTCAGATCTTCAGAGATTTGACCAACATTTTTTGCTCTCTCAAGCATTTGATCTAAACAGAAAGGATTTTTCAAACCCCTCCTGCAATAAAATGCATTTTTTCCTGCAGGTTGGCTGAGGTTGATGACTCCGTGTCTTAATCAGCTTTTCTCTCCTGCAATGACGAGTTGGATTGAAGATTTTGGTGTTTGTCCTTCAAGGAACTCTGGGCTGTTGAGAGAGGTCCATTCCCAAGGAATTCAAAGGGAAAGCAGGGATGAAATAGTGGTTGGCCCTGCCAGGGACTGGGGGCAGTCTCTATGGGATGTGTGTGAAAATCCACCTTTTGTTCTCTGAGATGTTTCTGTCTGACCCTTCCCTCCCATCTCCACAGCAGCCACAGCATTTTTAATAGAAATATTTGGAAATGCTGCTCTTGTCCAGACCAAGACCTGAGGAGAAGAAAGAAAAGCCAAATCCTGATTAAATTATACCAAATTCTCCTTGCCTGCAACATGGGTAGGACCTGTAAAATCTTCTATTTCAACTAAATTTGCCTCTTTTTTTGCCAATGCAAAACCTGCCTGAAGGGGTCCAAGGCACCTTTCTAGTTCAGTGTCAGAAACCAGCACAGTTTCCAGTGGAACAAAGAGAACGTTGTGTAAATATATCCTGAGATTATGTACTTTCTGCAAGCTTGATTGCATATTTTAATTGCACCCTGATCATTAAACACATCTGCTTAGAATAATTCTATTTTTTTTTTTTAATTAAATCCAAATTCGGGGTGTCAGACGAGAATTCTGATGTCACATTTACAATTCATTAGAGTCATAATTAAAATGTGCAACTAGACTGGAGAATTAGAGAATATTTAGTTTGAGAAGGTATTTCATTGCATTGCTTCTGTAACAAGCTGGTCCAGGTTTCTACAAAGAAATTGTTGATATAACAACTACAAAAGGTCGTTGGAACAGGAGGATTTAATTCCTTTAATAACAAGTCCATGGATATAAGAATGATACATTAATAATTTTAAAAATCCACATGGTGGGAATGACTCCACCTCAGTCTCACAGTTTTTTTAAACAACATCACAATGCAGAAATAATAAATCAGTGAGGTTTTATCAAAACCGCACAAACGTTAATGAGATCCAGAGAGTTTGGTGCTGTTTTTTGGATGCATTGCTCCACTTTCCTCCTCGTGTTGATCCCCAAAATTCCATTTAAATGAGTGTACAAAGAGCTGTTAGAGCAAAGGGATGAGGGAGAGCTACAGACAGCAGTAAAATTCAATACTTCAGGAGTTGTGAGTGCAGCAAAGACTTCACAAAGGCAACAAAAATAAGAATAATTGTCTTTCGTCTGAGTGGCAGAAAAGCTGGGGATAACCTGCTCTTTCTCAACTGGATGATGAAGGAGATGTTTTTCTAGGTTTAAATACTACCCAGGCATGAAAAGCTATTTATCTCCTGACAGGGAAAGTGTCTGGATTTCAACATGAGACTTTTTCATTGATGCCAATAAAATATTGTCTCTAATAACATCCATGCTATTGACATGTTGCCCTTTCTCTACCTTCATTATGAAGGACTAATTAAGAAGTTAATATATATGATAATTATATTTTTTCAGATGTCTTTCTATACATTTGCATTAGAAGTTGAGTTGTCTCCAACATAAGGGATATATATTTAAAAGATGTCGTTTTAGTAACGGGATCATTCCATTGGAAACCAAGGTTTGAACATAAATTCCTCCTTTTCAAACACAACTCATAATTCAGCAAGTCTGTAAGTTCTGGTTCATTCTTTTATTAACAGAACCTGTAAGTGATAAAGTCATAAAATGATTATATTTAAACCTTTTAGTGGAGTGAAAAGAATGAAAATCCTCTCATTAAAACAAAGTTCCTGTGTGTGGTTTCTCTGGTGGAACATCATATCTGACTCCACCGAGATAGAGACTCTCCAGCCCATTTTTTTCCTCAAACATTGTGTCTTTTAAATCTTTTATCTCTCAGTTCCAGCTACAAGTTATCAATTCCTTCTAGGCTTGGTTAAATTTCTTATATATAATTCCTTTTTTTTTCAAGGCAGGTGATGCTTCAGAATTTTCTCTTTATAAAAACTTGGTTGGGTTTTATTTGTTTGGGGGTTTTTTTAAATTTCAACTCGAAGTTAAAACCAGAAATTCAGATTTTTTTCATGAAATAGAAACCCCACTTTGAGTTTCATTCTGCTCCAGTCTCTTTGGACCTCTTTGAGTCACTGTTTGTACCCTGTGCCACCAATATTTGCAGTCCCAGGGAATGTTTCACTGCTCTGCTGCAGAAATACAGCAAATACCTGATACTCACTGCACTTATTAAATAAATTACCTCTCTCATTTGTCACTGGCAGCTCATAAATATTTAGTTCTGTTTTATATTAGCTGATAATTTAAAATAAATCAGATAGAATCACAAGCTTTACCTGTATATCAACTTATGCAGGAGCACTTAGAGGAGAAAATAATCGTTTATTTGAGATAATTGGAATAATCAGTTTAGAGTGAGGCTTTAGGGTCACTTATTGTCCATGTCTGATAGGAATAAACCCCGAGAGGCCAGTGGGGTGGAGATAACCCAGGACAATAATTCAGATAACCTCAGAGAGGCTGCTCTGGGTTGGTTTTTCTGGAAAGCCTGGAGTGAGTCCGGGGCTCTCCCACCCGAGGCCGTGTCAGGGACACTTCGATTTGCTGAGCCTTTGACTCTGAGCAGAGAAAATAACCCCAAACTCCAAAAGGAGACAAAATATCGAGCAAATTTTATTAAATATTGGGGCACTTGTCACAGTAATAACTAGATAGAAACCATCCTTCATATGAAAGTGACACCGCACACGGAACTCCTTTGATAAGGATGGTGATAATTAAGTTTTCTCAGTTATCTGTCAGGATTTCTGCATAGGTGTAACAAAAATTCTGCAGACTTTGTTTGGTTACTCCATGTCTTTATCACTAGTGAAGTAGTAATATTATTTCTTATGTTTTTTGAGATATTTCCAGCTTTTTTTCTCCAGTGACTGTGCAGAAACACGGAATAACTCCAGAAGCTCGTGCTGGTTTATTCTGAAGTTGATTCAGATGTTTTAGAAGTAAGTAAACTTAGTTTTCTTTGAAAATCTACACCTATTTAAAAGCGTGTTTCCAATCACAAAAATGATTGTTTTTTAAAGTGGATTAACCTTATTTGTACTAATATTCTCATAAATTACTGCAACTGTACTTGTTTCTATTTGAATTAATTGTACCAGAATGTCTTTTAAAGTTCAAAACTATCTTCCTCTTCTTGAAACTAAAATTAAATTGCAGTGATCCAGAAGGTTAAAATTTTCCTTTTAATTCCTTTAAAAAATTTCCTTTAAAATTTCCTTTTAAACTCTGAATTATGGTCAGTATTTCTTTTTATTCTTCTAGTACAGGAGAAAATTTTCTTACTAAGCCTAAAAATAATTTAATATATTGTCTTATGTTTTCAGCTGGGATTTTTTTTTAGTGTAAAGTAATTATATTTCTCTGATGAGATCCCTGGGCTGACAGTACGATTTTCATAAAGACTCACCTGCATTCTTGCAACAAATTTTGGGGACCACAATGCTCTCGTTTCATAAATCTTACCCTGCAATGACTCAAGAGAGTCACAGATTGGAAATGGATCTTTATTTAACACACTGCTAGAATGGTCGACTTGAAAAGTTCAATTTTGCTTCTTCTGGGAGTATTTCTGAATATAAATTTGAATTATAGTACTGCAAATAAAAATCCAATTTATATCTGTTATTGACGAAACATTGACTGTCCAAATTGGTGAAAGACAAAATGAGTGTTTGTGAATTAAGGATGGCCATCCTGAGAAATGGTCAAGTTGTCAGCAGCTCCTTCAGGAGAAAATTTGAATTTGTTTTATTTGGATGGGGTTGGTCAACTGCGTTTTCCAAGCCCGTGGTATTTATATGAACATGAGAGTTTATGTAAAACATGAAAAACGAAGTTTATTAGTGCAAATAAAAAATAGGGTTATTTGAGAGCTCTGTCTGAGTAAAACAACCCCCTAATGACTGTCACACCACTGCCACTGCCTGGTGCCATCGGGGTCTCACCAGGCACCAGCTCCCCTCCTGCCAGCTGTCCCCAGATGTTGACTGAATTGATCATTTATTGATCATCCCCCCATGTTAACGCTGGGGAACATTTCACAGGCAGTGGAGGTGCTGATTAATTCCCAGGGAGGTGGCACAGGGACTCCCACAGGAATCTGCTGGAGCATACATTAGATTGCCAGCAGCGAGGATACTGGGAGAGGGAAAAAACAAAAAAAAAAGAGAAAAAAATAAAGGTGTTGAATTTGTATTAAGAGAAGGAATTTATAGTTTCAGTGTTCTAAACGCAACCAATTTTTAAACTGCATCGGGATTTAAAGGAATTTGTAGATTTTGAGTGCAGTAGGTTAAAATAACAGCCAATAAATAAATAAAAAGAATAAATAAATATATAAATAAAAGAGATAAATATATAAATAAATAATAAAAACCTGAATAAATATACAAACAAATAAATTAGATGAAATCCTTATATACTGTAAAGATAGTGGATATATTTAATGATAAAAGCCTACTCAGAGCATTAACAGAATGTGACTTTCTGAGCTCTCTGGTCCCTGATGTGGTGCAAATCCACCCCAGACCCAGCTGTTTTCAAGACAACGTTGTTAAACAAAGAGAAAAAGTTTATTATGCAGAGCACAGAGCCTGGGATAAATTGCCTTCTGCTTTATTTGGGAAAGGGGCTGGAATGTTGCACGAACAAACTGATTTCAGTGTCTGCGTCTCAAACATCAGCTTTAATTGAGCCCTGGGGATTGGGGGACTCAAAGTTCTAATTTACTCTGCCATTAAGTAGAAAGGAATGTAAAATCTGAGATATCTGCTGTATTTGGATGTTGTGAGATAAATTATCTATGGCTTCTCCAGGCAGGGTTTCAGATATCAACTCACAAACACGCACATATGTTATTATATATATTTATATATATTTTCTAAAGGGTGTGCCATAAAGCAGAGTTGTTTCCACTGTTTCCACAGTTAATTTATGAAGACGTTCCAAAAGTTTATTAAGAGCAAATTATGAAAGGCCCTGCATGGAAAATGTGGATTTCCAAACTGATAAAAAGCTGAATTCTACTTCTTTGGCAGAATTCAATGGTATTAATTTATATTTATGTTAATTTTACAATTACATCTGAAAGAATTATCAGCATTCAGTTGTCCTTCCTGTTGGTGGGTGTTTGGCTTTGGTTTCTGAAATTACTAATTTTACTGTTAAAATTATTTACTATTAAAAATGATTTGCTATGAAAATTACTATTTTAAATGGACAAAAGTGTGTAGGTTTTCATTACATTTTTAATTACATAGAAAAATTGATTAAAAAAGCCTATAATTTCAGGAATTTCTTCAGAGGAAAACAGATGGACTTAATATTTCAATTTGCAACAAAAAATACTAATTCAGCTCCACAACTACCAGCTATTAAGGTTATTCAGTTGACTTTAATTATTTTTCTTAAATTAACCACGTTGAAAACATATTAAGTGTGAAATCCAAGGCATAATGGCATATGTTCATAAAGTTTTACAAATTAAATTGAGTTTTACATCATTGAAATGCTGATCACTGAATTAACCTCTATTTTTTTATTCACTGAATTTAAGAAGCTTCTGCAGATCTTGTGGCATGAATTTAAAAAATTGTGATAATGAGTGGATTTCAGACAAAAAGGGTTTAGTGGCCGTGGTGGTTGCAGGTTGGGCTTGATGATTTTGGGGTTCTTTTCCTGCCTTGATGATTCTCTGATTTATTCTGGGTTGGTGAACAAAGAGGGGGAAATTTGAATTTGTTGATTTTGTGGCAATTTTCCTCACTCCACAATCTGAACAGCCACATCCACTGAAAGGGGAGATTCAGCACTTTTATTGCTGTACTTCCTTAAATTGTGTGATTTACACAATTTACACGGCTGTAATTCCTTAAAATCATCTGCAGGCACCAGACTGCCCAAATAACCTGCTGTGAAAAAACCCCAACTGATTAATTAGTTAAACTTTGCACCTGCTCTTTTAAAACCATAACCCACCTCCTAAATCACCGTTAAAAGCTCAGGTGAGGTGTTTTAGTTTGGAACTAAAGCCAATCTTTAGACCTGAGTGCCTTAAAATCAAGAGTTTAAAGGAATATTTAACACAGGTGCCTGTGCTTGGGGTCTTCAGAGCTCACGGATTGCTTCAGAGTTTGAATTATCTGAACTTGGATCTCTTAAAGCACCATGAGCCTTGGGCAGTTCCTAAAGTGCAGGAAGAAAAAGGACCACTTTGACCTGTTCCTGGAATCTCTTTCACCTAAAAAAATCGCTTTAAATGCTATTTTAAATTGTTCTTTTCTGGTATTCTGCAAATCTCAACGCAAATGAAACAGCGGCCACACATCTGGGAGGGGAAAGGATCTGAAGGAATGAAGGATCTGTCCTTAAGTGCAAAATATTGATGACTACAATTATTTAACTGGTGGCTTACCTTCATTTATGAATTTTTTATGACCATTAGACACTGCCTGCAGTGATTTATTTGTCTTTATCTGTGAATCACTGCACTCCTGGGAGCCCAGGCAGGTGTGTGGGTGTTGGATCTGCTCTTGTCCCTGGCAGTGGGACTGAGGTTTTCCACCCTGAGCTATTCCTGCCAGGTTCAGTCAGGAAACTGGGATTAGAAAAGGCATTATATGATGGGAAATTATGGGAAATTCAATCCCTAGGGATTCTCCTCCTGAATTAATAGCAAGGAGGCCATTCCACTATATAGGAAGTGAGCAAAGCCTTTAGCTACGCACAGTCCTTGTGGAGGTGGGTACAGATGGTGTGGAGTGATGATAAAAAAAATACAGAAATATTAAATTTCCACACTCCTCTGAGTAGAAACTGCATAGAAATAACTCTCACATCTCTTCTTTCGAGCCCTTTCAGTCACATCTGTAACGTTTCTCCTCTGGTAGTAGCAGAGCTATATGAAGGGTATATTCTTTTCAAAGTGTTGTTTTTTATTAGACAATCCATCCTGTTCTCTTCCACTTCTGCCTCATCCAGGACCTGCAGAGACTGCTCTGACCAGGATGGTTTTTTCACACTTCTGAAGGTGGAGCTGCAGGGATGGAGGGAATGTTGGTGCAGCTGCTCTGCTGAAGGGCAGGTGACAGACACAGACCTCAGGGAAGTGCCCAGAAATGCAGAGTCTGTTCAAGTGGGAAAAGTGATGCCCACAGGCCCCACAATTGCTCCTGCCTGATTTATGTGAAAATATGTGCTGGGTATTCCTGTGCCTGGGATGAAGAGATTGACAGCTCTTTTACACACACACCTCTTACATAACTCACCTCATTGCTGGCCCAGGAAATTCAAATTGTCCCCACACTGCAGCGTTCTGGGTTAAATTTCAATCTGAATCACCGAGAGGAATGGTGCTCACACTGACATGGGCTGGTGGAAATCACAGTAACCCCTCTTCTTTCCTTCATTTTCTAATTATCAGCCCAAATTCGTTGACTGAAGAAAAGATTTTGGGTTTTTTGAACCCACAGATTCTCATTAAAGTCACCACATGAACCTTGCGCCAAGATTTGCCCTTGCTCTGATGCTCATAAAAAGTTTCTGGGCTTGCAATTTATGCCAGGTAATGTTTTTAGTTATTTATTTTGCATAACTGAAGCCATCACACACACATAAATATCTATATACATGTATATAATGCAAATTCAATAGAATGCTCTGGTTCTAAAGAAAGGGAAGCAGAAAAACCACATCACAATGAACATTTATTTGTGATTTTATATAGATTTAACACCAACTCTGTGCTTTTGCTTTGAAACAGGAGTTACGAAAGTATCTCTCAAGTCAAGAAAAAGAAAGGGAGTTCATTGCTAAATTTATTTTTGTATTTAATAGTTGGGCTTTGTCCTGACCTTTCTCACACAGCCCCCATTTGATTTCCTTCTCCCCAGTGCTCCTACCACCATGTGGTTATTAATATTAAACACAGACTTTGGGGCACCCACACAGCCTCAGAAAAATGTTCTGGTTATCACCACGGGGATGAAATTGTTGTTTAGCCACCCTTCGCAGATTATTTGCTGGTTTTTTAATATTAGGTTCAAGTTATATCTTACATTTCCTTCTTCATTTCCCAATAGGTTCATAAGGTTGTATGAACACCAAAAAGTCAGGAACCAGATATTTATGCCTTGAAAGTAATTTTCTATCTTTTCCCCACACCCCCTCTGTTTCTAAATTTTTATTTAGGTAGAGTTAAATCAATGAAATAAAAAATTGCTCCTAAAAACCCTTAATATTGGTGGTAGCTGGTAGTAAATGTAGACATTTCTCACAAAATGCCCAAACTTTTAACAAATTTAGCATTTACCTCTTGCCAGGTCAGAGTTAAACACATTTTCTACTGGAAGAAAACTTCTAATAGAGCACAAATGCTTTGTTTTGGGGAGTTTGTTTGCTTATTTTTAAAGAATATTTTGATTCAGAATTTATCTGGAGGCCAAGTACACCTTTAATTAAGCAGTTTTACTCCTAAAAACCACCTGGGGTAGATTCATGAACCAATTTCTCCCATTGCCCTGTGGCTCCTCTTAGATTTAGTAAATAATTTCATTTTTCATCCCCCACTCGAGCCATAAGGAAGCAGATGGATTTGAGCTGGAAACCTGTGGTTAATTTAGAGTTTTTTTGCTTTTAGTCTCAATAGATTAATCAGGGAGGGCTGTTTGCTGCTTGCATAAAGTCCCAGAACATCTTCCAGAGGCAATGGATATTTGGTCACAGCAAATTCCCAATTCCAAGTTTCCAGGCTGTGGAGGAGCTGCTTCAAATCAAGGGAAGATTGGGAACAGTTGGCAATCATCAGTATTTTAAATTGCTCTTGGATTTGGAGCCGTTTGTTGCATATTTATTCGATTTTTATTAAAATTATTCTCTCAGTTGGCGTCGTAGGCAGCAACAGCAACACGGGGAAAATGAGTTTAGGCGTAGTTGGCTTCTTTGAGTGTAAGTTTTGAAAAGGTGGAAATCCTTTGGGTAGCACAGGACAGAGGTGGTCCACGCCCAGAGATGTGGAGCCAACCTTCAGTCAGCATTTTGACACAGAAAGACTGAAATCTGAGGTTGAGAGCTGGTTGCTTCCTCTTGCCCAGGAATTCCTGTTCTTCCAGAGGGAATAAATCAGCATTTCTGGAGTGAAATTATTTCCAGATACAACAAAGATGTTGCATAAACACAGAGAGCAACTGCAAACCCTGCACTAAGGTGGAGAAATGAGGAAAATGAAGGTTGTAGCAAAGCAGGTTTTTAGTTAAATGAGCTTTGAGCAGGGGGATCGGACAAGAGGAAATCCAGAGGTGCCTTCCAACCTCACCCATGCTGTGATTCTGTGAAATCGTGGCTTAAGAACCATTCTGTGATTTATTTTTTCCCTAGAAATGAAAACGATCTGTGATTCCTGTTTTTGGAGTTTGTACCAGTTCTACCCATGACAGAAAATACTGGAAACCAAACCAGTGAAAAAGCCAAAGCAGTGTGACCTCAGACTTACAAGGTAAGATTTATTTAAGAGTGGTAATGTGTTTTTCTTGCTTTCCCTTTGACTGATAAGTGCATTTCAGACAAATATAATCTGAATTACAGCAAAGAAGGCTCCAAATGATAAATAATACTGTTTGTATCCCCTCACCAACTGAATAATTTACAGAAAAAAAGGGCTTTTGTGGCTCCTGGTAAGGTTCCTACTGAAAAATTATGTATTGAATTTCAAGGGATAATGCAGCAAGTGAGAACATCTGAGAGGTGAAGTTTGAATTTCTCAGAATTCATAGATTTTTACCACAAATTCTACCTTTTGTGAATGCAACAAAATAAAGAAGCAAAATAAAGAAGCAAAATAAAAAAAAAAAAAAAGAACAATTTTTTGAGGTGCCTTTGGAAAAAGAGCCATCAATACACAATTATACATTATGCACAATTCCAATCACTTTAGGACTGTTGCCAGCAGAGGAGTTTTCTTTTCAGAACTGCTCTAGTTTAATTAAAATAAAAAAAAAAATATAAAATCGTGGTTCAAAAATGCTACAGTTGCAGAATAGCTGTTAAGCACGAGCATGGTAGGATTCCTTTATTACACCCTGAATTCTTTTTAATTGCTTTTAGTCTGTCTGAAAGAGAAAGGAGAGGGAATAGAGGGACCAAGCTTGTCCTGTAAGCCTGACACACAATGATTTGCAGTCTCTTGAATGCTCAAGCTTTGTTTGTTTGAATTTAGTATTTATGATTATAAATTATCTACTCATAACCAAAGTCATTTGCATGAGAAAATTATCTTGCATCAAGTAGGATTTTACTGCCTGTGTGTTAATACTGGAACAGCCTGTTACTGTGGAGATAATGAAAGGGATCCTGTAAACCCTAATTTGGTCTGAAAGTTACCCTCAAAAAAGAGAAAAAAGCTGTTACGGAATTTACCACTCCCCCTAAATACTCTCATAAACTAAAGGAGAAAATGTGTTAGCAAATTTAAAGCTCAAAAAGCTAAAATAAACAAAAATCACTAAACCCAGCTGCTGCATCACCAACAACAGGGAAATACAGAATCATGGAATTGTTAGGGCTGGAAAAGACCTTGGAGAGCATCAAATCCAATCATGAACCCAGTCCCACGTGTTCAGCACCGACCCCTGTCCCCCAGTGCCTCATCCCCACATCCTTTAAACCCCTCCTGGGTGGTGACCCCAGCGCTGCCCTGGGCAGCCTGTCCTGGTGCCTGACCACCCTTTCAGTGAGGGAATTATTCCCAATACCCACTCCGAGCCTCCCCTGCTGCAGCTCGGGTCCATTTCCCTGTGTTTCTGTTGATGGTCCCTCTGCCCAGGAGGAAGGGGATTGACCAAATTCAGCGTCCTTTGCACATCATTGATTGTAGCAGTAACTCCAGGTATTGTCCTGAATCAAGTCCTAATCCCTGCATTTTTTTTCCACTGGATGCCCAGCTGAGAGTGGGAATTTCACTTTATAAAAGCTGGAAAATGCTTTTTTTTTTAACTCAGTATATTTTTTAAGCCTTCACCAAAACCCTCTTGGGATAATACAGCTCACTAGCTGGGGGTAGAAAAAAATCATTTTATTGCTTTTTCTCCTCCTGCTTATTTTTGTCTTGCAGGAAGGGAGAATATCTTCATCTTATTGCTGTGGTATCTGTCTGGAAAGAAATTAATCTTAGAGCTTTGCCCCTCCAAACCTCTCCTGAAAACAATCTTTAACCCTTACCCAAGTCCCAGTGCTCTGGTACACATCAAAGTGACTTCAGGGCAGGTGAGTCTGACTCTTTCAGCATCAGTCACTTAAAGGAGATGTAGGAGAGAAAAGATTCCCTTTTGGGTACCAGGAGTCCTTGTCTGTTGTAAATGAAAGAATCATGGAATGGTTTGGGTTGGAAGGGGCATTAAAGCTCAGTTCATTCCACCTCCTGGGACACCTTCCACTGTCCCAGGCTGCTCCAAGCCCCAATGTCCAGCCTTGCCTCGGGCACTGCCAGGGATCCAGGGGCAGCCACAGCTTCTTTGGGCACCCTGTGCCAGGGCCTCACCACCCTCACAGGGAGGAATTCCTTCCCAATATCCCATCAAACCTTCCCTAGTTCAGCTGGAGGCCATTCCCCCTTTTCCTGACTCTCCATGCCCTTGTGAAAAGTCCCTCTCCAGCCTTGAAAGCCCCTTTAGGTGCTTATGTTCTCTCACATTATCATATTACCAATAATTACTAATATCAAAAGAGCATTAATCTGCCCACATCTCTCACAGGTGATTTCTGGAGTTCTCATGATGGGAATGGTTTCTGGAGTCCTCATATGGGAACAGTTCTCTCCTGCCCAGGAGCAGGATGAACAAGCTCAAGTAAGAAATGTGTAAACCCTGCAGTGACTCCAGCCTTCACTGCTGTGATGTGTGAGCTGAGACAGAGCTTGCACTGAGATTTAAGGTCTGTAAACCAGATTTGGACTCTAAATCCATCCCCCCACTTCTAGCCTGTGCTTGTACATTCCTGACTTAGGCACAGGAGACCGTGCCTCAGTCTCTGCTCAGTGCAGAGGAGGAGGAGATGGTAAATGAGGAGCTCCTCAGGCTGTGTCAGTGCAGAGATTTTGTAGCTCTGGAAATGAGACCTGGAACTTCATAAAAATGAAGTGTTTCCTTCCTTTTCTGTCTCCACAAGCTTCTTTTGGCTTTTCAAATTGGTCACTGTGAATTATCCTGCATGGCAGGTAATACAGTGGAGACTTGTTCTTCTCAGATTAATAATGTTAATAATCATTAGTAATAAGTCATTAGTGAGCCATAATGCTACGATTTCCAGGAATTTTTTCCCACTGGCTGTGGTCAGAGTGTGGACTGGAACCTGTGCAGTGATCCCTGCAGCAAATGCTTCTGCCTCGTGGAAAGGGAGGAATAAATGAGAGAAAGAAATGAAAGAAATAGATGGGATAGAAGTGGGTTAGTTGTGTGATAATTGAACAGGAATTTACACCAGAACAATCCTATTTTGTGCTCAATGCACTTGCTTGTAAATAGAAACACATTCTCTTATTTCATGAATCAGGCCAAAGCAGACTTGTCTCTCTCTGTGTTGAAGGAGTGAATTATGCTCAGGGAAAAGAAGAGAGGGGTAGAACCAGGCAGAGCAGCTGATATCAAAGGGAGATGAAATATTCTATTCAAGATGTTACAATCTTCCCTCTCATTTTATTCCTCCTGTGCCAGTGCCTCAGAGGTGAATCCCAACGGCTCAGAGAGGAGGAATTCCCGTGCTGGCTCCGTGTGATTATCTGAGCAGCCCTTTTCAGGAGCTGGAAGTGCCTGTCCTGACATTCCCACCCCAACCAGCTCCGTGCATCGGGAGGAAAACCCAGCCCAATGTTTTCATTCCTGTCTTTCTGCAGGGTTTTCTGCAAGCAGGAGTAACTTACCTCAAAAATGATATCAGAACCAGGTAATGATTTTGCTGAAGGTTGCCCAGATGGTTATTGATAAAAGCAGAGATGTGCTATCACCCAGTCATTCACATCTCAGGTGTTTGGGCTTTTTACCACTCTCACTAAATTTTCTGGAAATGCTCCTCAGTAATCAGAGAAAACCACAGAAGTGTCTTTTCCTGGTTGGTTTATGGCTTTCTTTTAGTTTGGGTTTTTTTAAAATGTCTATCTCTAACTTAATTAGAGTGTGATTAATTAAGAATGAAGGAGGAAATTAGCTGTCTATTTAGGAGAAGTATCCTAATAGAGCTGTTACAGAATCACAGAATGGTTTGGGGTGGAATAGACCTGAAAGATCATTCCAAACCCTGCAGGGACACTTTAGACCAGGGTGCTCCAAGCTCCATCTATTTATTTTCCATGTAAACACTTTCCTTTTACAACAGTGGGATTAAAACCTCAGGCTGCTTTAAAAGTTGCTCAGACAGAGGGGTTAAAGATCCACGAGGAGTTCAGGAATGCCAGGATTATTTGTGAGTGCTGTGGGATGGTGGAATTTAGTACAGAAAATTAGACCACCCTTTGAAAACTTCCTAAAGTGCAAATCTCCCCCTTCACTCCAAAATGTGTTTCCTACAGGTTTTGGTGTTACTCACTTGGATACCTGGGAGTAGAATTCAGCCTGGAAAAGTTTTCCCTCTGTTGTTTGCAAGGAAATCTCCTGACCAGGTGGTGGAACCTCCAGAGTCCATCCCAACTTCAACTGTCCTGGGATTCTGTGTGGGTAAATGTGGAATCCCAGGGGATATCAGTGGGATTATATCATTCACCTGTGAATTCATTGCCATAAAGATGCACCAGCAACCACTCAGGGGCTCACATTCCCTGGCACAGCAAAGGATCTTCATTAAATGCAAAATTAATAAAAAGCCAAGCAGAAAAAAACCCTCTCAAAGTCCCATGGAAATGCATTTTATTGACCTTTTTTTTTTTCTTTCATCTGAACAATCAATCCCACATATCTATCAGAATCTGGCTTCCATGGATAATGATTCTTCCCTGGTATTTTCTCTATCCCTGCATTCCTAAGGAGGTTTTTTGAACACTTCAGGTTTGCTGGGCTTTGAAAGTTTTAACTTTAATTTTCCCTTTCTCCAACGCTTTGTCTCTCCACTGAACCGAGTTCTTGTAACACGTTATTTTCACCAGAAAACCCACTCACCATTTTCCAGCCTAAAACCACCATTCCCAATAATTCTTTCCCTCCCCACTCTCTCATCCACCTGCTCACACCAGAGGCCCCTCCCTCCACCTTGCCTTTATTTTATGATGGATGCATTTCCTGGGCCTCTTTGTGTCATTTGATCATTGATCACTTTTCCCCTCTCTTTACAATAGATGTGCCAATACCAATTAATCTTGAACCTCTTGTTATTTTGTGACCTTTAGAAAGGCCACGTCTCATGATTTATTTGCCTCTGCTGGGTGCATTCAGAGATTGTTTTGCTGTGGCAGAATCAGGGGCTTTCTGTGATTTTTAACTCATTTCCTCTGCTCCAAATGAACCCCCATCAAGCCATATTGACATTCTCACTCGGCTGGAGGCTGCTAAATGTTATCTGGAGAACTGTTCTGTTTGATTTCCTAATTTTAATTGCTCGGGGCGATTCCTCCAGCACTCAAATTAATTATAGAGAAAGGGACTTGCAGACACTGCAGAGGGAGCGAGGTCCTGCTGTGGGGAGCAGCAGGATGGGGGATGGAGCCAGGATGGGGTGGGAGGAGGCAGGTGCCAGACTCTGGGGATGGGGAGGGCGGCACTGAGGGCTTTGGGGGAGGTGGAAGAGAAGGAGCAGAAAAGGATGAGCTTGTGGAGACCTTCATGTGAGGAGGCAGAGCTCTGGTTTTAAAAGGTAAGAGGTTGTTGTTTTTTTTTTTTTTTTAAATTTTTTTTCCATCTGATTTTGAGTGAATAATTTATTGCTTTTCCCTGTTGTCTTCAAATTCATGATTTAATAGTTTCGTAACGTTTCTTCTTTTTGTTGTTTTTTGGTTTTTTTTTTTCAAATAGATGAAGTAATTGTAATATTTCAAAACTAAGTCGCACTTTTTAGGTCATTTTTTAAGAAAAGGATCATCATCTCCTCTCCTGGGTAAGTACAGCTCTTCATGATTTTATGTTAATCAGTTTCTGCAGATTGTAATAATCATGTTCTTTTTCTATGTAATTCAAATAGACTTCACTGGAGAGATCTTTGCCTGGAGGAGCTGGAGAGGGCAAATATTAATATAAATTTTACTATTGGCAACTATTGCTATTTGACCCTCTCATAAGTTCTTGTCTGTCCCTTCCGTGGGATCTGGAGTCCATATTTTTGACTGACTTGTAGAAAATTAAAGTTAAATGTCAGCCCACCAGAGCAGGGCTTTGAAAGTCAGAGTTTTCATTTCTTTCAGACCTCATATACTTATCTCACTATATAGCATCTTGCTTTAAGGAGCACTTTTACAATTTATTTATGTAAAATGCTGGAATCAAATAAATTATGTCACAGTAAGAAAAGTACTGTGGGCCATAGTTTGAAGTCCTGTCTCAAAAGAGAAATTATAAATGAAAATAAAATCACTTATCTGTGGATAGAACATTGATCAAATCCATGCCACCTGTGGGTCTGCTGTATTCAATGAATGCCAAACCTCACACTGAATTTTTCAATCCCAAACCACAAGATTTTGCTGCTCACACAGAAGAAGACTCCTGTAAAGGCTGGAATTTAGCCCAGATCAAAGAATTCCAGGTTTGGGCAGTGCCTCAGTGACTGACAGCCAAGAGTCACCTGAGGAAAATGAAATGCATCCAGGCTGGAGAAACCCTGGCTCCTGGTTCTGCCCATGGAGAGTGCATCTGTGGGGTTATGGGCATCAAACCAGCTTGAGCTGAGCTAAGAATTCCAGTAATTTCACATATCCTTGCAGGCTTCTCCCCAAAAAGGGGAAGATGAAAACTCTTGGTTCCTATTTTGTTCTCCTGGATCCAAAAGCTGAAAATCTTTAATGAAGTTCAAAAGGTGTGTACTAAGCCCAGTTTATAAATAATTATCCTCTTCTCTCTTCTAAGGTGGAAATGGGAAAACTGCAGCTGCTTCTGCTACCTGGCCAGGTGAGGGTGGGCTTCCCCCTCTGTTGGTCCTGTTCATTTTCTTAAGGAGCAGGCAAAATTTGCTGAAGGGGGTGAATGAGCCACTGTGGGAAACCTTGAGCTGAGCAGGGGAAGTCAGATCAAACTCTGGCTGCTCCTGGCATTGTGCAGAATCCAGTGGCATTGTGGTCAGCAGGTGCTGATGGGCACAGAGGGATCCTGGGGCCTCTGAGCAGGGAGCAGGTGAGTTGAGCTCATCCCAGGTCCAGCACCAGCAGCTCTGCACTGACAGCTCACGGGCACAGCCCTGCTCCAGACAGGGATGAGGTAATGCAGCCTGACCCAAAGTCCTGGCTTTAAATTAAACCAAATTACCTCACACTCCTTGTCAACCCAGAGCACACCCAGGGACCAAAGGGACTCATTGATCAGTGTAATTTAGTGAGACTGCTAATTGGTCTGTGGGACAGGCTCTCACAGCTTTTTGTGAGGGAGAGAAGAGGAAAAGATGAAGAAAAGCACGTGATGAATGTTTGTCACGTCTGATGGACTGGAAGGAGTTAGGCAGGAGAGGAATGTCAGAAATTTACTGTCTTTCTGAGAAAAAAGAGTCTTGCACTGGCTTTCAGATCCTCTCTGACTCCAAGAGACAGTTTGAGACCAGATTTCCAGGAAAGAAAAATTCTAATGGCACAATCCTAGGAAGTGTGGAGAAAAAAGCCCAGAGTGAGTGTGGATTAATTCCAGTTTTGTTAAGTGCTGCCTTTAGTATTCACTTTCTGTGGCACTTGGAAGGACTGGGCAGAAAAAAGAGCACAGTGCTGAACATGCACAGGATAAACCTTTGCACCATAAAGAACAAGAATGAATTCCTCAAAGGAAGGTGATAGAGGATCCCAGCTCTCCAGATTTCCAGACCTGCCATCATTCCCAGGGCAAACTGTCACTAAGTGTCCATATCCACCTCTGGAAGAAATGCCACAGACCTTCCCAAAAGCCATAACAGGTGTTTGGAACATACACCTGGTTATTCTTCTGAGGTAAAAATGATTTACCCAAAATCTCACACAGTCTGCCAATCCAGGATATCCTAACAGGGAAGACTCTGGATTTTGCTAATTACTGGGATGAAGTTTAAAAAAGAAAAACTATTACAACAAAAAATTGGGTGTTTGACCCTTTCCAGACCTTTCTATAGCTCTGTCCATGCCTGGTGCTCGTGGATGGACGTGCACTGGTGCTGCTGGGCTGAAGGGGAACTCCTGCAGAGGGGGAATCTTGGTACAGAGCAAGAATAACTCCTCTTTTCTTCCTATCCCTTGCAGCTGGAGGCAGTTTTGTGTCACTGCAGTGCATGGAGAGATTTCCTGAGGTGCTCACGTCACCCCAAGTCACTCTTGGATCCCACTCAGGCTGCCACAAGCATCTCCTAAAGTGGGTTGTGGACTCCAAAATCCCAGACAAACATGCTCCTCCCTAAGCTGACTGAGGTGTCAGGCAGAGCACAGTTGTGCCCCTGGCTTAGGAGTGGCAGCTCAGGCTTAGGAGAGCAGCTCATCTGTGTCACCACCTCTCCATCATCTCAGGAAATAACAAATTTAGGGCCTCCACAAGGACAGGAGCCTATTTCAGCTCTGGGTTTCTTTATTCCCAGTTAAAATTCCTCTCCCTCTCTCGTTCATCTCTGACAAGTGCAATGTTTAGGAGTCAGAGACTTATGCACCTCTGCAGGCAGGTGTGATTTCTGGATCAATGGTGTCCTTCCAAAGCACCAACACCATCCATCCTGCCCCGTGAGGGTATCATGAATCAGGAGCGTGGTGCTGCAGCCTGAGCCCTTTGCTACCTGTGGAAATTCATCCTGCATTTTCAGGTCGTTTCTCCATTTGGTGTTTCAGTCTTGTTCATATCACTCCACAGCAAACCCTTGCTCTTTTGGCAATGTGCCCACGCTCTGGGGAAAAAAACAAAAATGGGCAGAAGAAAAAAAATCTTAAATTTCCCGGCCCATCAATACAAAAGTTAAAAAACCTTCCAATCATTTTAAAAGCAGCAGAGTTGCCGCCTTTCTGAAAACAGTGGTACAAGAAAGGCAGTGCTCCTACAGTGTTTGACATTTTCTGTGCAGCAGATATTGACTCCAGCACTCCCTTGACAGAGCACAAAAATTCATTTTGTGAATTGTATTGACAGCCTAAGTAGGCTCTCTCTTCTCCCTTGAATGAGCTTCTCTAACTTATTAACTCAGCCTTGAGGGGTTTGAATATTTACATCCAAAACTGAGATCTATTTACAGCCCAACATATATTTTGATATTCAGGAGTCACGGGATGAAAGTTCCCATGAAATCAAACTGCTGTAAAAACCCGGAGCAAACCGGTGATGAGGAGATGTCCTTGAGCAACAGGCCCTACATCATCATACGGATAATCAGCTTCAGGAACACTCTAAAGTGCCAATTTCCTCATTTGTCATGAATTTCAACCCCCAGAACAAGTCTGCCTTGTGTTGTTGAGGTAAAAAAATGGGAATTTTAGAAATTCACTTCAGGTAATTTTATCTGATGAAAAAGGAACTTTGGTTTAATTAGAATAAATCCCATGATTTTGTACCAGAAAACTCACCAATCCTGCAAATATCCCCCTCCATCCATGCCTCTAATTTTGATGACAGAGAAAACAAGTCTCCAGGATTATTATTTAACGAATCATAATTTGATTAAAACCTCTTCTGCATCCTACCTGTAACAGCACACCCGGAATACATCAGCTCTCCCAAGATGACAAGCTTTCCAAAGAATA
Source organism: Edolisoma coerulescens (assembly GCA_013397115.1). Taxonomy (NCBI): domain Eukaryota; kingdom Metazoa; phylum Chordata; class Aves; order Passeriformes; family Campephagidae; genus Edolisoma; species Edolisoma coerulescens. The sequence continues at coordinate 862,706 of VWZW01007324.1, read as the reverse complement.
AAAACCCAGGTTTCATCACTGATGAGCCAGATTTCAGAGAACTCAATCTCAGCCCATTTGGATCTCATACCCTAAACAGACCACGTTAAGTTGGGGTTTTTTTTGCTTACAGAACCATCCATATGTGCCTGGATAAATGAAGATGAAAATAGGCTGCATTTTCAAAGGCTAATTCAAGAAACTTCCAAAGTCTTCTGTTCTTTCTACTGATCCATCAACATTTTTCACAAACCAGCTGTTTTCTTTTCAGGCTGTGGCAGGTTCAATCAAATAGGATAAATCTGTCCAGATTCTTTTTGATTGGGAGACAGTGAGGCAGCAGCCACTCTTCCTTAAAATCTCTTTGGTGAAGTGCAGCTGTGGCAGCCAGGGGAGCTCGTTAAACCCTATCCAGAGTTTTCCAGACTTAGGCCAAGTGTTTGTCTTCCAACCTGCTGCTTCCTGTGAAAATTCTGCTTTTTCACTGAATTCTGCTCTGCAATAGAAATGGAGATTTTGGTGTATCCCTTGGCATCCTATTCCTGTGACTCAAGAATTCCTCTGATCAAGGCTTTGAGTTTATGCCGCAGGTTCCACGTTAGGGTGGCCCCGGAGAGGTTCTCTGGGAAGAGCTCTTCTCTCCTCCCGCCACTCCTTCCCCTCTCCAGCTTTTCCTCTGTCTCAGGCTTCGTGCAGCAGGAACTTTGAGCTGCCTGAGGTAGAAATCTTGAGCTCCAGCAATGCAAAGAGCACTGAACAGCAGGATCCTCCAGGAACTCTGGGCTGACTTCCCCACTGACTGCGCTTCCCGACCTTTTCCCGAGGGCGCAGCCCCTTCTGCTCCATTTAGGCTCATCTGTCAGGAGCAGCTTGGCTCTTCCAGAGCTGGAGAGTGAGAAGTTGCTGAGCTGAAAGTTTCTGTTCTCCCTCCTCTCCCTGAAGGCAGGAGCTGCAGGTGGCAGTGGAGTGCCCTGAGCTTCCTGGCTGGAATCAAAAATTGCTGCTGGAATTTCCAAACTGTTCTCTCCTCGCTCACCTTGAGGGACTTGGGGTTGCTGCTGCCATATTCCTGAGGAAAATCGGAGTTTGGAATGAAGTTCACACATTCCTGATGACCAGAATAATAAAAGGATAAAAAGAGTTAAGGCTGTGGATTGACTGCTGTGAAATTGTCTGATCCCTGCAGTGTCCTGTGAGGAAAGCAAAGGCAATCCCAAACCAGCAGCTGCAGCTGAGAGATTCTATTCTACAGAATACACGCTGCTAAATACATCTATGGATCGTGGAAATCAAAAAATACTGACTTTTTTATTTATAACCACCTCTAAAGTAAACACCATCCCACAGACAGTCTCGTACAGACCCAGTACATTCGGAATTGTGGGGGAGTGCAATGTTTGCTACACAAGTTCCTGGGAATCAAAACAAGCAGTTGAGCATCAGTGAGGAAATAAAAGCCTCCTGTGCCAAAGGCAGACAGGGAGGAACCAGCTGTAGAGAGATCGTGGCAAGCACTGCTGATGTGTTTAAACACGTACAAGGGCAGAGCTGAAATCCTGGCACCACCACCCAGGAAAATCCAAGGATGGATCCAGTGGAGCAGAGACTCCAGCCCAGAGTGGAGGATCAGCCAGTGCTGAGAGTTTACAGACAAATCTTGTGTGGCTGTGGGAGTTCCATCCCAAATATCCATCGGTCCCATCCAATGGCCTGCACAAAAATCTTCAAAATTGCTCTGTCACAGGACAAGGTTGGGAAGATCAAGGTCGGAATTTGCTGCTTTGCCTGTGGAACACGGAGAGGAAAACACTGGGAAGCATTTCCGTGATCCCAGGAAGGTTTAATCTTTCATTTGAGGTGTCCCAGCACCATGTTGCTAGGAAACATTTGCAGCATAACTAAGGAGGAATGAAATACCTCACAGATCTGCACAGTATCCCAGTGTTAAGTGAGGAGCACAGTTGCTTAAAAGCCATCATTAGTGTCAAGAACTGAAAATACGGCAACAATCTCAATTCATTTTAAATTTTAGTGACTTTCATCCAGAATTTAATTTTTTCTTTGGAAAACCAGAGAGCCCTTGCCTGGAAAAGCTGAGTGACAATTCTATAATATCACTGGGAGACCAAAGACTTTGTTTTTAGTTATAAAGGTGATCTACGTGGAAAGCAGCCACAACTTTTACTCTATAGCAACATATTTATTGATAATGTTAACGTAAATAAAAGCCATAAATACTAATTTTCATGTTATGAGTCAAATTTAAAAAGAAATAATGCACCAGCTGAAGCAAAATAAATATGTATATATTATATCCTCTCAAATTACAGAAAGTCAATTAACCCTTGGATTTCTAGGACTGAATACATGCTAAAGACAAGACAAAGGTAGAGGTTGATCAGCAAATGAGAGCAATGGATTAGGAGGATAATTGGATTTTAAATGTCACTAAACTAACTCTGGGCTCCTGAACTGGGCGTTCAAATGCTCTAGATTATGGTGAAAATATATCTAGTTCCTTTAAAGACATCTACATCCAGTTCTGAACCTGTCAAATGAATCCTCCCCAGTGGAAAAGATGAGAAATGCCATCATATTTAAATCACTTCACAGCACCAGAAATAACCACACAAAGATCAGCAAACCTACTTCGGTTGAAAAGAGCATAAACTCCAAGAACAAAGTTTCCTGCCAGTCCTCCCCCTTCCTTTTCAACTTTATCTAGACAAAAACATTTGGTGACATCAATTTGCTCTCCTGCTTTCTGTTGGTTTTATTGTATAAATAGCACAAAGAGAAGTTCTTTCCCCTTTATAAGGTATAAATCACATAAATTTCATCCTTTACCCCTAATCACTCAAAAGGAAAACCACAAATATAGAAAGTCACGCTTTTAGTGACTTTTCTTTCCTTGATTATTTGCCAGGTTTGAGTTTCTCTTCTCCATCATGCAGCAATTTTCTTCTCTCATCTCTTTGTTCCAGCACTTGGAACAGCTTGAATTTGACAGATCAGGTTTGGTGAGTGTTAACAAGCTAAAGTCAGCAAAACATTTTTCCAAATAGTTTCTTACAACTGCGGCACTGTTAGATGGGTTTGGATGATTTTGGCAGCCACTGGAGAAATTAATTTGCATCAATTTGCAATATTTACAAATTTCCTAATACAGGGTTTTGATGGAGTTTCCAATGCTGCAATTTATTCAAGATAATCAGATACTGTGGTTTTATTGTGCTGTGAGGATTCTTCCTCATTTCCTTCATAAAAGTACTTTCATTTTTCTTCTCTCCACAGTGAAAAGCCATAAAAGAGAAGAATCCCCATCTCCTCCTGCCTTCAGCTTCACCCCGGTGTGGACATCACCCTTATTTGTGTGCTGTGTGGGCTGGGCCACACCAAAGGCACGAGTTCTCCAGCATTTTATCCCTGGGGGTGGCCAATAACTGGTGCCAAGGAAATAAAGGAAAAAATCCCAATCACAGGGTAAGCACCCGTTACATTCCCTGAGCTCACAGCCACCTCCTGCTCCCAGATTTAAGGAGCCTTGTAGCCTTTCCACTTGTGCCACTTGATTTCCCGGGTGTTTTGCAAAACTTGGCAGTGCTTGGCCATGGTGAAAAATGTTATCTTTAAATAGAAACCTGGGTTGGAGGCTTTGTGCACTCCCACCTGGGTGTCAGAAAGATCTACCTGATCACCACAAGTTCCGGTTCCTTTTTTCATTCCCCACCCTGGCAAAATGTAATTGGATTAAAACAATGATAACACCATTTTATCATCCTAGAAATGAAAAGAGAAATATTTCTGAATTTTAAGGGCAGGGTGAATTCATAAGAAAAAGTATTCACTTGTCATGAGTGAAATAAATGTACCAGGTCATGTGTAAACACAGATTTGGTTAGCCAAAGCTCTGTGCCTTCTACAAATCCCCAAAGTACAACTGGAGTGACCCATCTGGTTTGCTGTACGAGGAAGTCGATTGGAGTGAATAATTTGAGACACTGGTGAAGGTAAAGTATCCAAGTTCCCAAATCCTGAGTGAAACCAGGATGTCTGTGCTCTGTTATTCCTAATTTTGTCTCGCGGGTTCCTGAATCTGTTTCTTGTAGGAGCCAGGAGAAGCCCAAGATGTCTTTGCCAATCTGCAGATTAAATGAGATCGTTGGGATGTGTTGAATTTGGAGTCACTGCTCCCGTGTGAAAAGTTCATCTGTTTCAAAAGTTCAGGCAAGTCAATTCACAAAATAATGCCTGCAGATAATTTATATCTGATCTTTCATGGAATTGTTTGGAAAGCAGATGTGCTGTGCCGGGATTATTTGATATTGGAACCAGTTGAGAGCATGTCCTCCAAAACCGAAGGAATATTTTTTCCAGAGTGGACAAGAGCACTTTGGGTTTGTTTTTTTTTTAACCATCAGTTCAGCTTCAGTTAGGAATCTGAAATAGAATTCCCTGGTGTTTCCCTCACTGCAACAAGCAGCAGCAGACTTCAGAGCTGATAATGACTTTGACTCTGGCAGATAAAGCAGCTCCTGACAAAATTCCCTGACCATCCCACGGGGGGAGTTTAACCACTCGTGACTCCCATGCAAATGGCAAACCATGCAAACGCTGATGGTGATTTATTGCTCTTTTCCATAACAATGACACTTCTTCTCCTTAGTCTGGGAGTTGATGGTGGGAATTGTGAGCTCCTTACCCACATCTCGCTTGCCTCGGAGGTTTCCACTGAGCCAAGCAAACAAAACCCCCTCAGATTTCCTGCATCCCAGCAGGGAATTCTGGCCTGGAAACCTGCTAAAAAGGAAACCCAGGGAATCCTCCTGAAGTCAAACCTTTGTAGGGCAGGGAGCAGTTTGGAGAGAAAACTCAGAGTAGGGATCCAGGGTCCCCTTTAACTTGGCTGTGATCTCTGTATGAAATGCTAATTCCCACTGGGATGGAGCAGGGAGTCAGACCTTACAAGGATGTGTTTTACACTGTACAGATCCAGAAAACTGCTCTGCCCTAATTACCCCTGTGATTTGTTCCATGTGATTTTCCAGTTCTTTTAATTTGGTTCTGAACAGTACCTTGTATGTCAGTGTTTCACCTTTTCCAGCCAGAATGGAGGTTACTCCAGCCAAAGGAAACATTCAGTAGGATGATTCCTTTTATTTCCTTGAACTTCAGTAGAGGATTTAAAATCTGAACAGCTTTTTCTTGGAGTTGTTTTTTTTTTCCTTAGAAAAGTACTTTTCTAGGACTCACAGAGAGTTGAAAAATACACAAAATATCTCTAAACTCAATTCATTTCACATCTGTATGACTGTGGGTTAACATAGATATGTCTAAAAACCTCACTGTGTACAGAAAAAGAATGTGGGGAAAACCTTGCTTGGTATTAAATAACCTCATTTGTCAAGTTTTAAATAACTTCTGAGGCTTTTGAGATTAAAGCTCAAATCTCAAATCTCCCTCCCACTCTCCTGAACTTCCTGTTGAACACACTGGAAATGGATGGCACATGCAGCATTCTGATAACACCTGACTCAGGCATTGTAAACAGAGCTGAACAATGGATTTTTAGAACAATCAGATGTTTCACCTTAATTTTTTCCTCTCTGCCTCAAGCCGTGCTCTTCCATATTTTATTTAATAGCCAAATTTTGAAACCAAAATTATTGATCTTCCAACAAAGGAAAATGTTGGCCTTTTGTGAAAATACAAAATGCCAACCTGCAACAAATTCAGTAAAGCCACTGAAGAGACGCAGCAAACAAAAAATTCTGGAGTCTTTTTATTTGGAGAGAAGCACCTTTATCACAAAATATTTTGCTCTGATGATGAGTTAAGGACTGTGAGGGACATTTCCTCTCATCCTGCCTGAAATCAAAAAGACTTTCTTTCCCTTAAGTGTGAGACTTCAGCTGCGCTACAGGAAAATAGCCCAGAACAGCAGAATAAGGCAAATGCTGTGAAACATCAGAGCTGTTGAACAGTAACAGGGAAGAAACACATTCCTAAAATGAAGGAATGCTTAAAAAAGTAACAGGGTAAACAGAAAAGGAAGAAACTATATGGATCTAGCAAAGAATATCTTGGGAAGCAAGTGATAAAAATAGGATGCTACAGAGCAGTAGGAGGAAGTAGCTGTAATTATTAAATAGATGTTGAGAAGAAATTCCCAGAAATTGCCCAAACCACAAATTCTACCAATTAAGGCTTGGGGCTCTGGTAGATTTGGCACTGCAGTAAATTGTTATGATTTTGGTAAACAGTCTAAGGAATCTCCTGAGATAAAAGTCTGGTTCCTTTACCAGCTCTGTTCTTCAATTTATTGTCATGACTGAGGCCAGAAAATCGAGGTCCCTTCCCTGAGCCCCCATGTTCCATAACATGCCACCAGTACCAGTCGAAATCCTGCTGAGTTAAATCTCATCCATTTCAACTCAGTGAAAACAAATTGCTTTTTGATTGAAGGGCTGGAAATTATACAGCCTAATTTATGCACAGGAAGCTTCAAAGAGAAGAACCTCGCGACAAACATCACCTGAACTCGTCCAAGACGTCACCCTTGAATTACTGTGCTTCAAACCTGGCGTGTTTTGGTTGCAAAAGGTCAGAAGTGTGGGTGGCAGAACATGCAGTACTTATTAAGCCAGGAGCTGAAATGTTAGTGCAGGTCCCAGCCAACAGCACAAATCTGACTGGGAGCAACTTCTGCGTGACTTGTTCGCTTCAGGAGAGGAACTGAAACCAGCCCAGAGCACAAAAGAGGAGTGGTTGTTGTTTGGGCTCCTTTGTGCCTCTGTTTTCCCTCAGGCTGGGTCATGCAGCTGCTTTGGGTGAGGGAAGAGCCATTTCTGATTGGGCTGAGCAGATTTTGGAAATATTCACTGGTTTCTCTTTATTTGTGTGTTTTTCTAGCTCTTGAATGCGTTTCAGTCACCATGGTTTCCTTTCCTGAAGTCTCCTTATACATCACCTCTGTTACAAACCCCTCAGTCTTTACCTTCCAGTTTGTTGGAAAACAAGGTTGATCATTCCAGGGCTGATGATAGCAGGTTCCTCTTGTCTGACAGAATTCAGATTAAAAGCATGATGGAAGTGAAAGGAATTCTATCCCTATCCAGCCTGATCTCCTGAATAAATGCTCCAGAATTCCTTTAATGGTGTGATGTTTCCTATGGAGATGTACCATGGTGTCTGGTATTAAAAACTGCTCCTCAGTATTTGAATTTATTTTTAAAGAGGAGAGAAACTTTAATGCATTTTTGGAAGAAATTACCAGGTAATCAAATTTTAATGTTTTTCTTCTTTCTATTCTGTTTTAGCATAGCACACCAGGTAAAAACTAATGGCTATGCCTATCCCTTTCTATTTTTATCTAGGATACATCCCTTTCTTTTCTTTTCATGGTTAGAATATTCTACATAAATGAAGTCTTAAATTTGAACCTTAGAAAATATCAGGATATTTTTTCCTCCAAAGGATTATTTAGCTACTTTTATTAGCTGCCTAATTGGAAAGAAATCCTTTTTTTTTTGCACTTCTGATGTGTTGTTTTCCCTGTCTGGAACATATCCCTATCTCTGTATAAGGATAGAACATGAAACTGTTGAAAAATAAAAATGTGCAGTATAATTATCATAATTTCCAGCCAAATTTTGAAAGAGCAGGTAGCTTAAAGTGCATCTGTATTGAAATAAGACACTCTATTCTCTAACTGCAGGAATATTAAAATGATTCTTCTGTCTGCCATTGGATTGTGGAGTTAATTTCTGCGGAAATTAAGGAATTAAGTGATCATTGTAGCAATTGGCTTGCACGAATCCTGGTCATAAGGAATTACAAATTACAAAATGGGAGAGTTTTAAAGTGTAACATCTCATGTTGCTTTCATCACATTCATTGAAATGTTTTATTCTTCCATGATGTTTCACCAGGATGTGTGACTTCCTTATCTCCGTGTTCCAGACACATCTCGTGAAGGGAAGGTTTTAAATCATCCCAACGATGAGTTTTTCCTCATATTCTCCTTATTCCTTTCAACAGATTTCACAATTCCCACATTCCAGAGGAAATTCTTGGAAAACAGGCTGGCAAGGAAGGATAGCACAACTTTCTCTGGCAAAAATCGTGATGTGTTCATTTAAGGACATAGAACGAAACCAGGTAAGAATAAATATACTGCAAATATTGTGTGTCTCACCACACTCACAATAATGCTGATATTCACATTCTGGATGATAACAGCAAAGGATTTTTAACTTGAATCACCCTTGTGGGTCCCTTCCCACTCAGGATATTCTGTGATTTTTATGATACTAAAAATTTCAGTTACCAAAGTGAACAAAAAATTGAATAATTTCAGAACTGTGTAATCAAATGGGATTTTTTTTTTTAATCAATACAAATCCTTTATTAGAACTCCTCTATTACATTATAAACTTTTCGAATTCTCAACCATGTCCTTTCATTTTGCACATTTATGAAATTTATTTTCATTTCTGTATTAAAAAAAAAATCATTTAAAGGTCAAACGTATATTAAGAAGGTATTAAAAGGGTCAAATTGTTGAGGACTCCTTAAAGATTGCCAGGTTTGCCTGGTGGTTATCAGACATAATGGTTAGACAAGAAATGGAGTTTGATGGGACAAAACTGAATTCCCAGAAGGCAGAGCTGGGGTTAGAAGACAGAATTACCTTCAAGGAGTGTCTCGAACTCCCAACTACACAAATGGATGGATTGGGGTCGAGAAAGGAGTGATGTGGCATGACTGAAATAGTTCCTTTAATTGAGATGACAGCTGTCCTCCAGTTGCCATTCCTTGAATAAATTATTTGATTTGATTAGTTTTTCTCAGGCTGCAAGATGAGATGAGGCTCTATATTAATTCTGAGAACTCTAATTTATTTGTACTCCGATGACAACTCCTCTGTCCCAGCTGCAAAAGCTTCCAAGTCAATCTGAATGTGTTTATTTATCTGAAAAATCTGCCTTCCTGCTGGCTTTTCAGCTTTGCAAACAAGTAATTATTGGTTTAGGTCAGGCTGCTGTGGCCTGTCTGACATGTTCATGTCTTTGGCTGGGATCTGGTCAGCTCTGGGTTGGGGCTGGTGGTGGGAACAGGAAAAGGCACCATTTAAACTTCCAAGGTTTTTTGGGATGTTCTGATTTATTAAGTCAGGTTTTAACTGAGTGGGTGTTTTTACTTCTTCCACTGAGCAAAGTGGGAATAAAATGATGGGACTTTATCAGAGCAGATGAAAATTATTGTTTACCTGCTGGAGAGGTGAAAAGAACCTGGACTGGTACTCAGAGCTCTCACAAAAGTCAGTAGGATTTGGATAAACACAGACAGCAGGGTAATGTCCTTGGAGGTTATTTCTGTTTCAGATGAATCCTCCTATTCTGCATTGCCACCTGTGCCATCCCTTGTCTGACAAATTAAAAAGAAGCATCACAGATATTTTAATAAAAACCACAGAGTGCTGCCAATATTTTAAAGGACAAGGAGGTGCCACGGATTATTGAAATTTGGAGTAATGAGTAACAACTATAAAATATTTCATCCTCTGATCCTGAACAGCACAATTCATCCCCTTAAAAACAAATCAGTAAATGCAAAAAAAAGCAAAAGGATGTTTAAAAAAAAACAATAACCAGGCTGTTACATGTTTATTGGAGGAAGGATCAAAGAGCAAGTAATATATTTGGATGTTCACCCATTTTTATGCTACTGAAATTTGAGCAAGAGTGGACAGAAAGCATCATGAACAAAACTTTGCTCAGCAGAAACTTTGCTGTCAGTTTACAAAAAGACACCACTAATCCTGACTCCTTTATATAATTCTGTTGACAGCTTTTATCATATTCCCAGGAAGCAGTGAGTGATGTTGACTGAAAGGATTCAGGCATGTTTCCATTATTGATATTGAGCTGGGTGTATATGAGCAGTTTAATAGGAGAGCTTATAAAAACCCACTTCTAGACACAGAGTTTTAAACTTGCTTCACTCCCCTGCAACACTGTTAGAATCTGTTTTATGTGTCTTTTATTTGGGGAGATAAAACATCCAGTTTTCAATCAGTGGAATCCTCTCTAAACACACCATTGACATCTGCTGTCAGCTGTCATCTGCTTCATAATTAACAATCCAGCTGTTAACACGGTTTTATCTAAAGAAAATCAGTATATTGCTTGATGTTCCAGATGAAAATGATGATTTCTTGACTTCCCTTTCTCATCTTCAGAAGGCAGAATGTTTCCTCCTGACGTGGGTGACACCGTTGATGTGTGCTGGGTGTTTACTGATTTTTTAACTTCCAAAGTTTCACCCTTATCACTCTCCTTTTCCAGCCCTTGCTCTGCCTCCTTTTTGCCCCAGAATTCCAGCCTCTGCTTGGCTCCCCAGATACTTACACCAGCCTGGAGATCCCTCTCAACAAACCTGATCCTTAAGTGAGTAATTACACAGAAGTTAAAGGAGTTTAATTTTCAAGGTTTGCGTCTCATAGTGGACGACGCTTTCTGCATTGTTGAATTATAGTTGAGAAGCAGAATTTACACTAAACAGCAGGAAATAGAGTTAGGAAGGACCTTCAGATACATCTGTTTTACCTTTAAATGCTGTTTTACCTTTAAATATCATCCCTCATCTTTCCCTGTTCCAGGCATTAATTCCAGGATTTGTCTTTCTGGTGGAGTCTTGTCTGTTTCCTGTTGACATTTGTTCTCTTGGAATAAACCACCTTGATTTTGCTGTACTATTTCCTCTCTTACCTAAATGTCTGAGAATTGTCAAATTTGCTGCTTTGTAATGACTTTACCACAAGTTTCCAGCTGTCCCTTCTCCAGGGCAAGGCAGGAAGAATCAATCCCTGTGTCATTCTCTGCTGGACCCCAAAATCAAGATCAGTGACTGTGAACACAACTAAACTTTGGTGTAATCCCAGCAGGAAAACCCCAAAGTCTGTCTGATCTTGAATAATCCCAAAGGACTTTCTAATTAATCATAATTTCCTTTTTTATCTGTTTCCTTTCAGTAAGTGGTAGACACTTGATTTAAATAGATCAAGAAAAAGAAAACCAGTGATTCTTATTGTCATGGTGCAGATCTCCAGCTAAAAAAAGTGAATTAATCTTTCCTGGATTGCCAAACAACCATTGGTTGCTAACACAGTACTTGAATTTCACTACAAATTTGCTACAAAGCAAACGAACATTGATAGAAAAGTTAAAGTGCTCCCAAACTCTTCCTGGTGCTTGGGATGAAATTCCCTGTGCCCTCAGAAGCGTGTGGGTTTTGATGGAAACACCAGAAATCTCCTTTGATTATTGTCAAAATAGGAGCTGGAAACATTTTCTAATTAAGAAATGTGTCACAGGTTGGAATTCTCTGATTAAAATCCCTCATCTGGCAACGTGCAAGGTGGTGGCTCCTGGCTTGCAGAAGAAGTTTTGCTGTCAGGGGTAACTGTGGAGGGGGCAGAAGATGTTGCTTGTTGGAGATGAATATGCAAATTGAGAGTTCAAACCCACAGGAAATATTATGCCTTGGGAATTGTTCCTTTGTTGTTTCCTTTCCTCTTTTCTTTCGGGGAGAGAGAGTTGGGAGGCTTGGAATGGTAATTATGATAAGTCTATAAAATATTCTGAGTAACATCCATTGTATAAGGAATATTTCTTGAGATTATAAACGGGTGAACAGGCTGCAGTTTAATGGAAAGGATGATTAAAGTTGCATCAAATGTTTGGGGGGTTTTTACCTTTTTTTGTTTTGTTTTAGGACTGTCTTTTCTCCTTCTTTCTGTAAAGGAAGCCGAAGTCCCCAATTTATAAAACAGTTCTGAATAATTTATGTAATGAGCTGATGGAAACAAAAATGGAATTTGTAATTCTGTGGTATTTCCCTGCTTTTTCTGCAAGAGGAGGAGGAGAGTTATGTGCAAAAATTAACTGCAAAAAGGAGAGCTAATGGGATCTGATGTAAAATGTGTTTCAGGAGAAGTATTAATAGGGGCACAATTTGATTACATAGAAAATCCATTGCTGTTTAACATTTAGTGCACATTTCCAGGTAAAACCTGGAAAAAACCTGATTTTAGCAGACATTTGCTGAGGTATTTGGAATTCTCTGCTTCCTCCAGCAGACATGAAACCCTCTGCCTGCCTGGAAGGCTGACATGGAGCCCTCAGTTAAAAAATCATTACCTCTAGCAAAAGTCTTGTAACTTTGGTGTAGGGCTGGGAGCTCCTTTTTACTTGCTAATTTTTGTCCCACTTGTTTTTATGTGCAATAATTCATTTTCTACCAAAAAAATCTCCTTTAAACACAACTGACTCTTAAAAAAAATGAAGAGTTCAGGTGACTTCACCAAGCCCCAGCATCCCAGACCTGCCTGATGCAGCCTGGTGAGATTTTCCCTGCCATGAACCCTCCCAAGCCAACACTTCACTCTCAATTTTATCTCTCTGCCCACTGCACACCTCTGCTTTATCCTATTTGTGGCACAACATTCACTGGAGATAAATACAGTGCAAGTATACATTGAATTTCCTCCGGATGGCACAGTTCAGAAGCGACCTTCAGCTCTCCTGTAATCTCATTGCAGGGACTTTCTTGGGCAGAAATTACAGAATTGGGTGAATTACACTGAGCTGTGCTGGCCTGGAGATAACAACAAACCAAATGTGTGAGTTCATCCCACTCCCTTGCAATCTATTTGCTCTTTCTAATATCAGCCCAGGGCATCAGAGGGGCAGCAGGGGAGGTTCAAGGTAGCCTGGGGAGGCTTTGTCATCTTTACAACTAAAAGTGTGTAATAATAACACGGGAAAGCTTGATTCCAGAAGAGCTTCGATGTGTTAAGCTGAGATCAGAGCACATTTACAGCTGAAAATGTGGTTTTAAGGGAGAAGCTTTGCAAACTGGAAGGGGTTTTAATCCTGCAACCTGCTTATGGCAGGACTTTCTGCAGAAACGACAGCATGGGGTAAATCTCATCCCTGTTTTGCTCAAATAGATGGCTGTGAGATCCTACTACACTCCAAGTTATGTTTTCAGGTGGAATTGCAGGTGAAATCTGAGGTAAAGAGGGATGGGGTCAAATCAGGGAGTCACTGAGGTGACAATGTCACTGAAAGTGTTTTTGAACAGAGATTTCAGGGTTTGACCCCATTTCTAGTTCAGCCGGGAGGGATTTCTTCCAATTCTGTTCTCACAATGGCAAATTTTTGTAATTAAATGTGGACAAAACTTTAGACTCCCACAAAAAAAGGAGGTGTTTAACAAGTGAACCAGTGAGCCTGGTACCTCGAGACTGGAGCAAAGGAGGCTCAGGGGGGCCCTTGTGGCTCTGCACAACTCCCTGACAGGAGGGGGCAGCCGGGGGGGTCGGGCTCTGCTCCCAGGGAACAGGGACAGGAGGAGAGGGAACGGCCTCAGGCTGGGCCAGGGGAGGCTCAGGGTGGACATCAGCAGGAATTTCCCCATGGAAAGGGGGCTCAGGCCTTGGCAGGGGCTGCCCAGGGAGGTTTGGAGTGCCATCCCTGGAGGTGCCCAAGGAAGGGCTGGAGGTGGCACTCAGAGCTCTGGGCTGGGGACAAGAGGGGGATGGGGCACAGCTTGGACTCCGTGATCTGGGAGGGTTTTTCCAGCCTTAATGATTCTGTGATTCCCAAATCCATGCTGGAGAAGAGTTTCAGTGCAGATCCATCCCAGATCTGCCTTCTGGGAGTGGTAGATTGAGTGCACTGTCAGTGTTAGAAACAATGACATGTAAAAATATGGGATAAATATGGGCACTTAAAAATTCCTCCTTGCTCAATGACATCGAATCCCACATGATTTAAAGAAAAAGAGGAAATCCAGAGAAGAAAAAGCCACAGAGCAGCAGAGGTTGGAACACGACCCAAGCACTCACTCAGCCTTGACAGCAAGCAGGGAGTAGGGCCGTGGTCACACCTGGAGAGGGAATTGTGCTGAGGGAAACGAGAAAGCTGCAGAAAGAAGGAAAAATGGATTATTCTGTCCTGATTTTCATGGGGTAAAATAATCTACCATCAAACCCCAGCAGGTTTCTTGGTGTGCAACTGGAATTTTCTCCCAAATCCCAACAAGTTTTGCAAGATCTGCCTGCAAAGTGAAATGCTGAAAGTACCACCTGAACAAAACTCTTGCTGTGCTGTTTGCATCCTTCCAGCAGAAGTTTTCCTGGCTTTAAATGTTCCATCACACTGACTTCATGATTAGTTAAGTGGCAGAGCAACACCTATCTTCTCCATGGAAATAATTTTTGAATTAATTGAATCATTTGCAGCCCCTTCAGGTGTCAAAGTTAATCAGAGAGGTCCAATTTGCTCCAGACAGAGGACGATTCATGAAAGGCTTTCCAAAAAACATTGTTTTTCTGACACTTTGTACCTTCACATGCTACAATCTTCTGCTGATATTGCAAAAGTAATGATCTCCTTTAGGTTGCCTTTATATTCAATATTGAATTTGTTGCTTAATAAGAGGTATAATTCAGTTCTGTGTGATTGGTAAATCCATCCTGATGATGTGAGTTATGCTGAATTTCTTGATTTTTTTGTATTCTCCTCTGGAGGCAGAATGCAAAACAGAGCAAACATGCAGCTGGTTTATTTGAACTCCCCACTCCTTTGACATTAAATAATGGCATTACTCAAGAAGCTGTTCAGGAATCCATAAAATTAGCATTATTGAGCACAAATACGATGTCTTATAAATCAGTAATTATTAAGGAGCTCTTTGGTGATACAGAGAAGATGAGTTTCTCAGAGAAGCCCCTGATTGCAGCAGACAGGCAGAGCAATATTCCTAAAATTACAGTCTAATCATATAGATTTTCCCAGCTGGCATATTCAAAACCACCTGTGTTTTAAACTTCAGAAAGTTTTGCAAACACCTGAATGTAACTTTCACCCCTCAGTGACATCCTCGCTGCTCATGAGAGTCTCCAGGTTTGTAGGTTTTGGTGGAGAGAGTGTCTGCTGGCTTCCCCATGAGTAAAATTGGTCATCTGGAGTGTGGGAAAGAGCATAAATTCTTTTTGTTTTGCCTGATTTTACCTGTACTGAACTTGCCTTCCTCCCACAGGTAGATTTTAGTGGATCGTTTTCAGCTCTTCAGGAGAGGATCCCTCTCAGTTCCCTGAGTTATCCCATGTAACAGCACAGTCATTTTAAGAGAGACTATTTCAGAATTCCCAGATCAATACCTTGTAATCAGACTTATAAAGTATTTATTAGTCTGTTCCTGATTATCCTTCAGTTCTATCAGCACAAGTTCATTTCAGCTGGAAATAACGAGGGGTAAAGACGGAGAAAAGGATTTACTACTGCAAAATCATGTTTGAATTTGGATCTAATGTCCATAACTCACAGATTTTGAGGAAAGGAGGTTCTAAGACATCCATTAAGTGCATTAGTGACAATTTCACTACTTTTCCATCAGTTTATTAATGATAATTTTCTGAAGTTCTTGATGTTGTGTCTTTAGAGGATGTGACCCAGTGCAGCTCTATTGTTTTAGTGGCCATAGACCAGCTGAATACCCCTTTAAGCCTTTTCAGGAATCCTAAATTGAGATTAAGAAAGTATTTTGGGGCTTGTGCAGTTACAGAATGACTCCAGTTGTCATGCCATTTGGAAAAAAAAAAGGAGAATGAAAACTGGGGCACATATGGGATTGTGCTGCAAGTGCACCTCAGTAAAAGGGCAATGGGTGCATTATAGCCCTTTATCTCACATCTAATCTTGTAGTGCTTTGTGCAAAATGCACTTCTCAAGTTGTATTGGGATAGAAGAGCCCAAATCTCAGCACGTTCAGCTGGCTGGAAAAGCCAAAAAGAGACAGAACTGTGTTTTCTGCAGCATTTTCACAGCCTGTGAAATTAATCTCTGAGGCAGTCTTGAAACTCAGATATTCTTGTGATCAGTAATTTATTTTTATTTTTTTAATGAAGGACAAACAACTCAGAATTTGAGTTCAGGCAATTTGGGATGTGGAGGATGTGCACAATCAGATGTCCTGCCTCACCCTGTGACCTGCAGCACCCCTGGCTCCATCCCTGCACAAACCCACCCCAGAACGTGTGAGACTGGGGCCTTTTTTGAAATGCATATTACATTTTTCTTAATTCTCTTTTCACAGCCTTTAGGGTGCCTGGGTTATGTTTTTTTCAGCTTCACTCTTCAGCAAGTTGCTGCAACCACTAATAAAAAGCTGTAAAAATAACACAGGAATAACCTTTGAAGAAGTCTGCCTCTGAATTAGGTGCCAGCTTCAAGACAGGGATGTTTAATACCAGAGCAGTGCTGGTCAGGATTCCTGAGTCTCATTTTAACTCAAGGAAGTTGGTTAACAAAGAAGAATTCTGTTTATCTCCCAGTTAATCAGAGGGACTGGTTTCCCTTCATTTTCCCCATTAATCAGTCTCTGATTTCTTCACGGGCAGCTTGCAGGGCAGAGGGTTTTAGTGCTGGTAAACAAATTAATGAATGAAACAAATAAAAGAAACCCCGGGCTGCTGCGCTGGGTTATTTCAATATCCCCTCGGATAAGGCTCCTGATTCATTAACAGAGCCTTTGTTGGCTTGCTGGACCTTTTAAACTCAGTGCAGTGTGCTCATCTCTGTTCGTCTGGAAGGAATCCTGTTTGATTTAGTTATTTCACGTGGTAATGTACCACACTTGGTAATTTTCCTTAGCTCTCACAGATTACATATTGCTCTGCATTTACATTTGATTTGCTGGCACACATCAACGTTCAGGAGTTGGTGGATTAAATAGAAATGGAGTGTGGCTGCTTGCCAGCCCAATTCCTGGGAATTAATGGCTAAATGTGAATCACGGCACCCTGGGAAGGGTACAAAATATGTTCAAGGCTGAGAAGCAGAAATGTGCACTGCATGTGGTGTTCTCACAGCTTTCCCTGCAGGTCACCAAGCTTTTCAGGTATGTTGGGACAAATATTCTGCCAAATTTTCCCGAACTCATGAGCAGATTTGTGTGCCTGCGCCGCAGCCCAGAAGCAGCTGTGTGTAATTCCACCAGCCCTGAACAAAATGTGGTGGTACAACAGTGTCAGCAGGAGCTCCATCTCTGACAGAAAACCCACTTGGGTGCCAAAAAAGTCTCTGGCTAAATAGCCCTGAGGGGAACCAGGCCCTTCTGCCTGCTCTGCTCTCGGGAGATGCTTTAGTTTAAAACTGGCTTCTGTCTGCAGGTCCCCTCCCAGGGGAAGCAGTCAGAGTACATTAAACTTGTGCTTAGGTGTTTTTAGCCCACAGGCAGGGATTCAGCAGGAATTAATTGGCTTTGGTGAGCTGCAGCCACGGAGGATCAAAGCTTGTTGATGGTAAAGTATTAATGCAGCACTTGTACCTTCGGTTGTTCCCCGTTAGTGCAGCAGCAGTGTGGGTTTATGAGGAGCTAATCCCTTGTAGGAAATAAATGTGATGCCTTATTGCCAGCATTTGAAATGGTAGGGGATGGATGAATATTTGCTGGAGCAGGAAAACAGGTGCACTACATGATATTTAGAGTGTTTTCCCTCTGGAAAAGAAATTAAAAAAAAAAAAAAGAGTTCTACTGAATATTGGTGAGTAGAAAAAAATAGAAGGAAAAAGAAAAGAACTTTCTCCAAGCAGGTCTGCTGGCATCCTGTGCAGATCCAGCATTTCCCACATTCCCATGGACTGCAGGACAGTCCTCATGGATGGGGTCACTGAGCTGGACCTGCCCTTTAATGTTAGAGAAAATCCATGTTCACATCTTGCTGCATTCAGCAGTGCCAGAGACTCTGTTTAGCCTGCAGAGCATTTGAATCCTAGGATCTACTTCATGCTCTTAGTTTTCCTTCCCCAGAGCACTGTGTTTTGGGGTTTTTCCCCCCAAAAAGTTGTTTCTGGGCTTATTGTGACGTGAGTTATCACTTAGACCCCCCAGTTTAAGGACAGCTGGCAGGGCAGAGAATCTCTTTGGGGTTGTCACCTTCACACTCCTCTTGGCATCCACATAATCTGTACCCAGTATTCAGATTCCTGCTCCCCCACCCCACCGTTTGTGCTGCCTGGGCTCTCCCAAAGCTGTGACACCGGGCCAGCTGCTGCCATCCCTTCCACACACGGATCTCTGCCAGACTGAGTTTAAAATATCAACCCACAACTTTGTGCTGCCCCTTCTGGGGGATATCCACAGCTTGCAGGGCTCCTTTAGGATATCTTCTTCCAAACTGCCCTCTTTATAGAGCTGAGAGAAAAACATCCTCACACAACTCTGTGAGACACCTCAGAGTCTCTTCTCCTTTTTTTGTTAATCCCTTCAGTGCTGGGTAGTTTGGTACCATCTCTGCTTCACAGTTCATTCTCTTTCTTTCCTTTTATTTTTCTATTTGTTTTCTGATTTAAGATAAGGCAGCGCTGGCATTCCTGGCTGAAGTTTGTGGTCCTTGGGTGTTTATGGCACATAAAGTTCCAAGTTCCAAGCCCTGCAAGTGATTGGCTCCAACCTCTGTAGAAGTATCACTGGAAATTGTTGCGGGCTGCTTTTTTACAGCTTTGGAAGGACTTTATCAGACACATGGCACGCTGATGTTAGCCCTTCAAAAGGTTCTCTGAATGCACAGGGAGGAGGAACTTCAGCTTCACCCTGTGCTTCAGTGAAATTCTAAGGTTTTGGCAAAAAATATTTGGTTTTCTGGCAGGCATTTTGCCTCAATTTCAAACCTGCTTCAGTTAATCCATTTTACTCACACTGGCTTCTGCCATCTGAGATGTTTGAAGAAAAGATGATCAATGGCAGATCTCTCCTGCTACAATCGAGTCCTGTCCACTTTGCCTGGCAGAAAGGTAACGTTTTTAAATAGTTCAGCAATTCAGAACACTTTTTGCATTATCAGGATGGGGTAAAAGGGAAATGAGTGGATTTCATGGTCCATACCCATGGAAGTCAATGAAAAAACTCCAGGTACTAAGCAAATGTTTTGGTTCAGTCCACCAGTGGGCAAGAAACTCATCACACAAATGTTTTGTTGGTCTTGTGCCACACTTTGGGACAACCAAAGAGAATATTTATCTTCAGCTTGATATTTCCATCCTGCTTCCCAGAATGCTCGCAATTAACAGCATTTTTTCCTTCTCTTTTTTTTGGTGAAGTGATTTTCAATCAGGGTCAAACCAGAGGAATATGGATATAAATGGGCTCTTTAATTGCAGACAACTCCTCAGCTTTTGCATAAAATACCTTGGGGCTTTTTGCTGCATTATTTGCAAGTATGAGACAAATGTCTGAGCACTTAAAGTGTCACTCCCAAAGCCACCAGTGACAAAGGAAGTGACTCAGAGCCTGAACTGCCCTGTGGGAGCACCAGCCACGCTCCCCTTTGCCCCAGGGGACAGCTGCCCCTCTGCCCCCAGGGCACTGTGCAGACAGAAGCTTTCCCCTGAGAAATTACTGTGCCCTGCCTGATGAGCTCTGAATTCCAGAGGTATCACAAACCAGGGTCAGCTTCGTGGGAAATGTTCTCATCTCCTGCCCAGGTTGTCTCCTGCTGTTGCATTTGCTGTTGGCAGATCAGCAGGAGCTCAGGGCTTGTAAAGCTGAGTTGGCTCTCCAGCACGAGGATGGCACCCAGAGAGCACAGCCAGAGGGTGCAGAGGTTTCCCATCTCCTGCGAGCTCCAGGAAGGTCAGTCCTGTTCAGAGACTGGAATAGCTGAGGAGGGGAGGAGGGCAGGGAGCAGCCTGCAGGAGACCCTCGGGGTGTGACTGTCCTGCAGAGCAGAGGGTCCGTGTCCCCATCCATGGGGCACACCACTTCCTTCTGACCCGGTAGTGCACAGGAATTCTAGGGAAATCCATGGATGTTTTTAAAAAAACAGATTTCCTAGAAAGCAGTTTTTGGAAGATCTAAAGGATAAATGGGGGTGCTGGGGGTGTGTGTTGAATGAACACAGAATCCACCCTTTTCCTTTTCCTTTTCCTTTTCCTTTTCCTTTTCCTTTTCCTTTTCCTTTTCCTTTTCCTTTTCCTTTTCCTTTTCCTTTTCCTTTTCCTTTTCCTTTTCCTTTTCCTTTTCCTTTTCCTTTTCCTTTTCCTTTTCCTTTTCCTTTTCCTTTTCCTTTTCCTTTTCCTTTTCCTTTTCCTTTTCCTTTTCCTTTTCCTTTTCCTTTTCCTTTTCCTTTTCCTTTTCCTTTTCCTTTTCCTTTTCCTTTTCCTTTTCCTTTTCCTTTTCCTTTTCCTTTTCCTTTTCCTTTTCCTTTTCCTTTTCCTTTTCCTTTTCCTTTTCCTTTTCCTTTTCCTTTTCCTTTTCCTTTTCCTTTTCCTTTTCCTTTTCCTTTTCCTTTTCCTTTTCCTTTTCCTTTTCCTTTTCCTTTTCCTTTTCCTTTTCCTTTTCCTTTTCCTTTTCCTTTTCCTTTTCCTTTTCCTTTTCCTTTTCCTTTTCCTTTTCCTTTTCCTTTTCCTTTTCCTTTTCCTTTTCCTTTTCCTTTTCCTTTTCCTTTTCCTTTTCCTTTTCCTTTTCCTTTTCCTTTTCCTTTTCCTTTTCCTTTTCCTTTTCCTTTTCCTTTTCCTTTTCCCTTTCCCTTTCCTTTCCCTTTCCCTTTCCCTTTCCCTTTTCCTTTCCCTTTCCCTTTTCCTTTTTTCCTTTTCCTTTTCCTTTTCCTTTTCCTTTTCCTTTTCCTTTTCCTTTTCCTTTTCCTTTTCCTTTTCCTTTTCCTTTCCCTTTCCCTTTCCCTTTCCCTTTCCCTTTTCCTTTCTTCCTTTTCCTTTTTTCCTTTTTTCCTTTCCCTTTCCCTTTCCCTTTCCCTTTCCCTTTCTCTTTTCCTTTCTTCCTTTTCCTTTTTTCCTTTTTTCCTTTCCCTTTCCCTTTCCCTTTCCCTTTCCCTTTCTCTTTTCCTTTCTTCCTTTTCCTTTTTTCCTTTTCCTTTTCCTTTTCCTTTTCCTTTTCCTTTTCCTTTTCCTTTCCCTTTCCCTTTCCCTTTTCTTTTATTGTTATTACTACCTTAGCTTGGATTCTTGTATTCATCCTTTGTTCCTTTTTGCTGCCCTTTCTTGCATTTTTCAAAGGTGGACTCTATTTCATTCTCATCCCTCTTATTTTCAGGTTACTGGAATGAAAAAAATTTCCAGTCTTCAACAAAGGTCCTGCAAATTTATTGTATATGTTCACTTTCGAAAGTTTTCTAGGAATACCCACTCACTGTTTGCCATCCTGTGCCCTTGGTTGTGGTTCAAAGATGTCAAAATTGGGCTTTTTCTGAGGGGTTCAAAAATTGTCCTGGACTTGAAACTTGGTTCAGGCATTTCCTTCTACCAGGAATAATTAGGGGAAAAAAAAAGGTGAAACGAACACCAGGTTGCACAGGGCCAACATTACAACCAAATAAGTTGTTCTTGTTGCTTTTTTAATACTTGCTCTTCTGCTTATTTGTCACAGCATCACATCAATCCCTGAGGCTTCTGCCAAGAATCCAGCCTCTTATTTAAATTTAATATGTGTTATCATTTGAGGTCGGCTGAGAGTGATTCTTATGTAATTATAAGCCAAATAATTTTTATTTTGACTTTTTTATCATTATTTAGAGATGCCCCAGGCCCTGTAGCACGTCCTTGTGAAAATGTGGCAGTCACCAAAGCAATGACTGAAATGACTGTACTTTGCAAAATGCCAGCAGTCAAACCCCTTAAAAGCTCAATAACACAAAACATTAATGGCTGGGCTTTCTCAGGCATCCCAGCTCCTTTAGGAGCTGTAATATTACTCGCTTCTTCTGATCACAGCAAATTAGATATGCAATAAGTAAGGGTAAGAGACAGATTTAGAGAATATGGAAAAGACCTAGAAAAGATTATTCACAACAGCAATTAGGGGTGGCTGAAACTTGGGGCCATTTTTTTGCTTTGTAAACAGAATATTTTGGGGTTTTTTCTAGAAGTTAATTCAGGCCAAGCACTTCATTTCAGTATTGTTGTGTGGGTGGAATCACATCGGTGGCAGGTGGGTGGTGGCAGTGCCTGCCCCAGCTCGCTGCTCACAGCCAGAGGAGTTTTCCTGAGATTCCAGGCAGTGGGAATCTGTGAGGTGTAGAGGGTTTATGACTGGCAGCTCTGAGAAGCAGTGGAGCACAGAGTGGTTCAGCACGGCAGAGCCTGATTTGCACCACGGCTCCAGCTGGCCTTGGACCATTAAATCATTCCCTGCCTGCTCTGGCCATGGTGTTTTCCTGCCCTTACTTTGGCAAAAATCCCCTTGGTTCCACCAGGCTCCATTTTGTTGATGTTTTGGGTTTTCTAACTCTGCTCCAGTCGGTTAAACTTGGGCTGCTGAGAGGGACATTTGGGCTGGGAAACTGTTAGTGGGTGGATGGTGATGGCAACCTCTGTGAACTCCCCTGCTTTGGTTACAGAACTGTGGCTGCTTTGAAAGTTTTCTTCATTAAATCTCCAAAAATTCCTGAAATGTCTTTGTGGGATGTTCTTTCACCATAAAGCAAAAACCTGAGCTCCTTGCCAGCAAGTTAGCCTTGAATCAGGGATGGAATCTCATCTTTTCTGTTTCTCAGCCCTGCGTTATATTTATTAAATCTCCTCCTGAAATGTAACAGAAATTGAGGGCTGGGTTCTCACTTGACATAAAACCCAACCATTCTCAGAGGCAATTAGGGAGGCTGAAGTCAAGGAGGCCATGCAGGATCAGGTTCTGACTCCTTTCTTAAAATCCTCTGTTGCATTTTATATGGATTGACTGGCTAAACTCAGTGCTACTTAATTCAAAAATGGGGACTTGCAACCCTAAGCTTTGTTTTTTTGCCTCCTTTCATTTTGAAACCAACTGAAGGAGCGGGGTAAGTGTATAATGGTGTGATAAATCACTCCATTTACATTTGGCAGAATAAAATTAGCATTGCCATTACTTCATAATGGGGCATGGCTATGACTATGGAATTGATTTCAGAGTCAGGCTGATCCATTACAATTTTGTTAATATTGAATTTTAAATAGGATGATGAATTGCTAATCAATGCAGTTCAAGAAACAACTTAGGGGAAAAAACCCTACTGTTTACTTTAGAAATTGTGTGCCATTTACTGTGTCATTTTCCTGGGCTTCCATATCAGGAACTCCCTATCTGTAACATTCCAGCCACACCATGGACATCTGTAAATTCAGGGAATAGCCTTTGTTGGACTAAGTGAGAAATTTTTCACTCATTTATATTCTCTATAAACTTCCACAGTTTTTTGGTGCACTGAGGGCTTGCTCTGCAAAGATGGCCCAGTGCTGCTGTGCTGTTTCATAACCTAAATGAACTATTCTAAAAACAAATGGAGGGAAACTTTGTTCAATTCCTTCTTTGCGCAAAACACCATTTGTTTCTCTTAGCTGTGTGTAGTTCTTACTCTAACCTGTAGATAGAGTTTAGATTTATGAGTTTATCCGAAACCTGAATCTTCTTCTTAGGGTAAAATGAGGCAAAGATCCTGGTAAAGTTTATGAAGGTCAGAGCTTCAATTTTTTTTTTTTTTCATATAAATGTAGATAATATTCTTGTTTGGGGGAAAAAAACTTGCAAATATCTAAAAATCACACAAATTTTGGCAGTTGTGTTTAACTGTGAGGGAATTAATTTTATCCCGTGACACTTCTTTCTGCTGGCCATTTCTTTTGGCTGTGGGGATTGTTTTTCTGCAGTTGAACTGAGACAGATCCAAAGAGAGGCAGATCCATTACCATATATTCCCCTTTTTCTGGTGTCTAACAAAGAGCCATCCAGTCCCTCTAATGAGTACTCAGAGCAGTAGATCAACTGGCCTTTAAACCTCAAAAGATGACCAGGCAACACTTTTAAAGGGATAAATTATTTTTTTCTGTCAGGAAGGTGTGGACCAGTGCTTGAGGAGCAGTGGATGAAATAACTCATCCTTGGCACACAGAGTGTCAGGATCAATAGATACAACATCTTCTGTGACTGGAAACTGTAAACAGAGAGATAAATACTCCTTGTGCAGTTTGAATTTATTCATTTGTCATTGTTTCTACTTGTCCTCCACCACCTGTAGAAGTGCAAAACCTCAGTGTAACCAATTAAATCAGGGCTGTGCTAATAAATCTCTCCCTTTGGGTTGCTCTCCAGTAGAAGTTGCTTCTTTATTAAAAAAAAGCACTAAATTACTGCAGGAAAGTCAAGCATAAATTTCAGCAAGATGAAAGCACGGGAATATCAGGAGAGATATTTCTTTGAGATTTTATTTAGAGCTACAGAAATTCTCTGTCCCAGCCTGTCCAAGTCACGCCTGGTGCTACGCGTGTCACATTCTGTGCTTCTCACATCCCGACTTTCAGCATCATGGGGATTAGATTATTAAAAGAGCTCTTTAGCAGCAGATCCAGGAATTCAGCCTGGGATTTTGGGTCATTCTAAATCTGCAAAGACTTCCCAATGAAATTCTTTGTTGCACCTTTGTCATCCAGGGTAAGGGATGAGTGGGGTTTTGCTGTTTCCTCACAATGTTCAGTCTGTGCTCTTTGCCCAGGTTTTAATTAGCACATGTTTTTGTGCAAGGTAGTGACAGGACAGGGGGGAAAGGCTTTAAAGTGAAACTGAGGCACAGGAACAGAAAACCTGTGGATGTCCCATCCCTGGAAGTGCCCAAGGCCCAGCTGGATGAGGCTTGGAGCAACCTGGGATAGTGGAAGATGTCCCTGTTTGTAATAAGGGAGTTGGCTTTGAAGTCCCTTCCAACCCAAGCCATTCTATGCTTCTATAATTCTGTATTTGGCAAGGAAAGGATGAACAGATTTGGCCTTGCTGTTCCCAGAAATTGGCAGTTTTACTTTCTTCCAACTCTTTTTTCCAGCAGTTGCAATCTGCACACCGAGGACTCGCAGCTCTCTGACATCATGTCACAGAGGGATTGGCTGAAGATACACCCAAAAAAGTGCATTTTAAGTTCCTTTTTGCTGTTCAACATGGAGTGGGAGATCTGCTGAGGAAAGGGAATTTATTAACCTTTCTCCTCGAGGTGCAGATCTGCAGGATGAGCCTGTTTTTAGTGATGTTTAGGGACTTGTATTGTTGGTCCTGCACCTGAAGAGAAAATGGATACAGAAATGGAGATATGGGTAAGATAATGATTTCCAACCTTCTTCTGAGAAAGATATTTTAGGAATGTTTCCTTGCAAAGTGCAGATGGTGTATAGAGAAAATGGACCACTCACTTTTGTTAAATATATCATCTGAAAAGCAGATGCCTACACGAAGGGAGCAGAGGCTTATGGATAGGGACACTTCTTATTCCGGTTTGAGGAAATAATTCTTCCATTTGCTAAGTATTTTTTTCCGTAGTAAAGATGTCCAGCACTACTGAACTGCAGTGAATTATACCTGGAATTTTATAAACTGTTGTCAGATGAGAAGCTGAGTTCGCATTGTACCGCTCAATATTTTCCCCATTGATTGCAGCAGGATTCCAGGTGAGTCCCCAGGGAAATAGAGCAACATCCTTTTGTTCAGAAAGTCATCAAAATCAGGCAGCTCATAATCTTTATCAGCAAAACTATTTGCATTTCTTTTGCTCCAGCCTCAGAGAGAGGAAAGGGGGACAGAGAATGAAAGAGAAGAAGAGCAGGGGTGTTCAGCAGAGGTCCTAAAGCAGAGCCTGAAGTGTATTTATGGTTACAATTTTGCACAGATCACTTGGTGCTCTAAATCCGTGCCACCGATCACAACATAAATCACACTTTAATTTTAACCTTTGCAATTCATCAATAGTTTCAATATCAAATATAATTCAGCGCTGACACTATTGGTTTACAGGTAAGTGGAATAAGAATGGAGGAGACTTAATAATGGATTAGTTGGCCTGTCAACAGAGGCAGAAAGATTCATGTTGTCTTCTCTATGTTTCTATCATATGCACAAAGCCATAAATAATGGCAACAGCTAATCAGACACAAGAAAGATATATGTTGTCATTGAAAATCAGTTATTTCTACCATCTGAGCTCTAAAAATTTAACCACTGAAAAGGAATCCATTTGATAAAATGGCATTTTGCTGCTTGTTTTGCAAGCCATATATACATTTAAAGGATTTTTCTTGTAAAGATTTAAAAGAATTGTTTCCTTTGGTCATGGTGTAGTAGCTCTACTTCTGAATAAGTGTTTATACAACTCCAGGAAACTGGCAATGTTTTCAGGGAAAAAATATTGGCCAAACAATTATTTTATTTTTGATGGAACGTGTTAAGACCTAAATTTGGCTTTTTTTTTTTTTTTTTGCTAAATGTAAAAATCTGAGATTTGTTTTCCGTGAGGTTTTTTAGTCTAAACTGTTCACTCTGATACTGGAATTAGGAAAGATGTCTGACCTCCAAGAGTTCCAAGTTTGCAGCATTGCCCTGAATGCTTTCCTCCACTCTTAACTCAGGAATTCAATGGGATGAACAGGGGACTAAATCTGCTTCTTGGTGGCCATGGTGGTGATGGAACACGGCCCTTCAGAGGCTGACGAAACTCTGCCCTTGTAGATATTAAAAATGTGAGTGGATGTGACCACAGGTAACCTGATTTAGCCCCAAAGCCAGCCCTGCTCTAAGGGACAGAGCGGATCAGATGGCCTGCAGAGGTCCCTTCCTGTCTAAATTGTTCTGTGGGGTGACCTCTGGTGAAAAGTTTCATATTATCTCCTACTTCTTCCTCTCCATTTATCCTAAACCTGTGGGGTTTTTTAATCACACCCAAAGGAAGCACAAATGCCCTTGAAGGCTGTGCTGGGGATGAAAAGTCCTAAATACTCAGAATTTAATTCTTCCTTGTCCTTATCCATTCTGCTGAATGAATTATTTCCATCATAATAAATTTCCACGTAGAACTCCTCATTCAATGCTCATAATAATCTCCCTCGTACTAAATTTTATCCCCAGAATATCGACACCTGAATTCTGTTAAGTTTATGGTTTGTGGTGTAACGTCGATAGGCTGGAATGGAAAGCTCTGTGACAAATGGCTCTGCTCTGATGTGTGTGAGGGACCTTCCTTCCCTCTCCTTCCTCTTCCCAGGGCTTCCTGGGGACATGCTGGAGCTCTTCAGCAGCACAGACACCCACCCCTCCAAGAGCTTCAGGTATTTAAGAGAAATGGTTGGAAATCTGCCAGTGCTGAGTGTGGGATCCCTGTGTGCACTGATGAGATTGCAGAGCTTTAGGAGGTGCAGGGGTGAGTTAGAACTTCCCTCTGCTCAAAGGCGTGTAAACACTCCAGATGTTTCTGTTTTACGTGGAGTCACCTCCAGGGAACTGCTGAGAAAACTTTTACTTTGCAGGAGTGTCCTAATCTCGGTGAGAAGTTTGGGCTGGTGGGTTCTTCTGAGGGAGGAGTCGATGTGTTGGGTTTGGGGGTTTTGTATTATATTTCAACATAGATTTAATTGATGGGCTAGGACTGCTCTAAAAAATGTTACCTTTTAGGAAAATCAGTCTCCTGAAAGTGCTTAGGTGTGTAGGGAGTACATTCTAAGGGTGTCCATTGGCTGAAGAAAGTGAAAGGAATCCTTTATGGACCTCCTACACCTGTAGGACATCACATGCAATTTATCATATATTGTGTATGTTCATTTAATCAAAATATTACTCCTTCCTTTCTTCCTTCCTTCCTGACAAAATACAGTAAAATTAATCCAGTCCTAGATGTCCATAAATATTCTTTTAAAAATCAAGGTAATTAAAATCAGTCTCCTATATGAGGATTATACAAAAAATCTGGGACTCTGAATCCAGAGTACTGAAAAAGAAGTGGTGTCAACACGGCCTTTGCATTTTCCAGTGGTTTGTGTCATGTCATAGAATTAGCCCAGATGTTTCCCGTTTTTTTTCTCCTGAAAAACTTACCCTGAGGAGTTTTGTGGGATATCTCTGGTCTAAAGTGAGACAGAATTCTGAAGGCAAAGTGTTGCAGTGTCGTTGCCTGTGATTATAACATCAGGATAGCAATGTGGAGCAAAAAGAAGCCTGAATTCAGATGTAATTTCAGATGAAACGATCTGCTAGCAAATATTCCATCCTCATGCAGGGGTTTGAGTGCAAAGATGTAAAATATGCAGCGGTGATGGGTGGAAGGTTTTTCAACCACAGGCTTTTTTCACATGCAGAATGCACCCTACAGACCCTGCTGAGGGGAAATCACAGGTGCAGATGTGAGGGGGAAGTAGTCACGGGACTGAGGGCTTGGCCATGTAGAGCCTGCTGCCTCCTTGTCTTTACAGCAGGCAAATATGACTGAAATGGACTTCCAGAAAGGGCCTCAGATGTGATTTTTAACCTTCAGTGCTCTCTGGACAAATCACTGTTTATGACAGGCTTCATTACTGCTGGAAGCCCGGCCAGCAGCAGAAGGAGGGAAAGGAGAAGTGCTTTTTATCATTTCTTTGGAGAAACACTGCACCCTCGCCACACACGGCAGTAATTGTACATCACTTTTCTCTGACACGTTATGGAACAAAGAAAAGGCATTAGAGAGTCAGGTAAAGAGACTAATCTTGTTGAAACATTCCATTCAAGCTAACAGCTTGTGTTAGAGCAATCCTATACTTTATGCTCAGGGAAGCAGTTTAGTCCGTGACTGGTGTGCAAGAGTTGGACCATGGAAATCTGAGTGCAGAACCTCCTACAACCCTTTGTATTGTGATTCCCACTGAAGGTAATCAAGGATAACCTCATCCATATTCCCTAGTTAGGTACCACAGGGCTTGGTGTGATAGATCTCGGGTAGGGCTTACTGGTAAAACACAAATAGAATTGCATTTCAGGACCTGAATTTCAATGTGAAGTATTCTCCTGGCTAAAAAGAGATCAAAATGATCCCTAGAACATATTCTGAATATTCATGGACTGGTGGAGGTACTGCAGTGTGAGCAGTCTGCAGAGCTG
Source organism: Edolisoma coerulescens (assembly GCA_013397115.1). Lineage (NCBI taxonomy): Eukaryota > Metazoa > Chordata > Aves > Passeriformes > Campephagidae > Edolisoma > Edolisoma coerulescens. The sequence continues at coordinate 833,786 of VWZW01007324.1, read as the reverse complement.
GGACAGCTGTCAGTTGTATTGTGAGGTGGTTTGTTGTTCAAAAAACCTTCACTAAAGGGAGGAAAAATGCTGATTGTTCTGGAATGACTCCAGTGCCAACCACTTCATATTGTTCAGCAGCAAGATTACCAACTCCTACAGCTCTCTCTTCTGAAAAAGTCTCTGAATTCATCTCTGCTTCAAAGGAGCAGACCATAAATACCAGTGCCTTAGATAAAGTCAGTGCATCATTCCCCTGTCAGGTCCCACAGCATCCAAAGGTTTGGTTGGAAATGGTTCCGATGGCAATTTCAGCCTCTCAGCTCCAAGGCAGAAGTGTAGATCTTGTCAAGGCATTGAAAAGAAGGAGTAAGGAGTTGCTGAAAGTATGAGACAAGGATGGTTTATATGTTCTATTATTTCCCCTCGACTTTCAATTGTAGTTTTTTAGTTGCTTCTCTTTGTTCTTTGGATCACCATTGTCATCTGGAACCGTATTGTTTTTGCTTTATCTCAAGATCAGCCCTCAAGAACACCTCAAGAATCCCTTTTTCCTTTCCAGCCACCAGCCACCCTGCTCCCCTTCCCTGCTCCTGTCAGGGTGTGCATCTCTCCATAGGCCCCACGCTACAAAATGTCATTGCCCCTGAGCAGTGGCAGCAGATATTGACTCTAATAAGGAAAATTCCGATAGCCCTCAGCATTCCTCAGTTCATTTTGGTTGCTGATAGTTATGGAAAGAGCAGTGTGTTAAATTCAAACGGAAAAGGCTGCTGCCATGTTCCCCAGCACCTTATCAGCAATCACTACCCAGGCCTGTAAAACATTAAATCACTTGTGAGAGGTGGGAGATTAATAAGAGGTGTTTTAATCTTCTCTTCACCCACTGCAGCACAAACAACACGATGTACAAAGGTGAAGGAAGGGAGGGAACCGAAGCTTTTTTCCCCCTGAGCTGCTTGCTACATCCATCACTCCCCGAGAAGAAACTTCAGCAGTGTCACTGATGGTTCAGAAGGGCCCTGACAGATCCAAACCAGCCACATGTGCAGATTCCTCCTGGAATCCAGCTTCCAAACCTGTGCCACCGGTTTTAATGAGTTCCCCCTGCCAAGCACCCCACAGCTCAGTCCCTGCAGCGCCCAGGGGGCTCCAGAGCAGCCCACGCCGTGTGCTGGGGAGAGTTAAGAGCTCACACACCAGGATTAACACAATATTTCACCTCCTGCTCCACAGGAAATGTGTTTGGGCCTTGGATCAGCACGCCCAGAGCTCTGCTCGCTCTGCAGATCAACACAAAGCTCTGCAAATCGACACATTCAAAGCCCTGCTTGGGCTCTGGGAGAGTGGGGTTAAATTATTCCAAGTAGCCAATTTCTAATATTCTATTTATAAGGCTTCTGGCTGTTCAAAAATCTGTTTGGGACAGTCCAGCCAGTGAATTTTTAATTTGACTCAGTGCAGGAGAGCTTTGCTGCAGACTTGCTTGGAGGTGAAGGGAATATTCATACAGGTCAATATTCATCCCAGAGCTGGTAAATCGATGCTGAGCACTGCCTGAAGCTGAGCTGAAGCCCTCTGGCCCATCAGAAGCTCCACTAAAATTGCCAGTTTTGCTCTGTTTCAGTCTCATAATTGCAGTGGTACCTTGTGTGGCCCAGGACTGGCGCTTTCAGAGAGCTCTGCAGGAGCTGCCAGCAGAGCAGGGAGCCTTTCCCAGGCCTTTAAAAGTAGTAAAACTTCTCTCTGTGCTTCTCTCCATCTCCCATCCAGGGTTTTCTGTCTTCCCAGGGCTTCCCAGAGCAGACAATCACTGCCATTAAGACAAAGCACTCGCTTTCCCAAGACGGTAGAGCTTGTACAGAGACAAAAAAGGGAGGAAGGGAAAAAGAATGGAATATTCCCCTGCAAAGGGCACCTGTCTTTTACAGAGGATAAAGTGTTGCCAGATGAGCTTAACAACATTATTAATCAATCTGTGGAGACATCTTTCTTTTTTTTTTTTTCCTTTGTAGGAAAAATCTTTAGAAGAAAACAATCCAGGCAGAGGAAGAGATATAAACCTCTGCAGAAGCAGATGGGGGGGTGACTTCTCTCCTTGATAATTCAGCCCTATTCTCTCCAGTAGAAATTCCTTAGGGAAAATATACTTTGTCTTTAAGTTTATACCAAGATAGAGGTTTGGAATGCTTGTAGGGTATTTTTAGTTTAACAAAAGTCGGTAATTTCTTTGAGAGGCTCAACTCACCCTTGGGATAATGTTCATATTTAATTGTCTGGCTCTGTCGGGATCCTGGATTGGAAAGCATCACCTTTATTGCAGGTGATGTCCACACAAGGCAGCATTTTCCATGAAAAAGACTCGGGGAAGTGTCAGTGCTAATAATTCATTCTTTGCAGAGGTTTTCACTCAGCTATTGGGAATTGCTGAGAAGTGCACATCAGTATATCAAAGCATCCCCCAAACCCTGTAAAGCCGGGAGCTGAGGCTTTATTGATGCTTATTTTAGGCTGCCAGAAGAGCTGAGTGATTCACCCAGGTTCCCCTGACAAAGAGTGCCCTTCCTGCACCAGCACTGGGCTCCTTCACACACGTCCTCACCAGGCACCTCCCTGGGAAGTTCTGCAGCAGGGACAGAAACTGCCTTCACCAGGGTGGGATTTTTCCCTTTCTTTGTGCCACATGGAGGAAAACTCGCCCTGCTGCCCAGGGATTGGGATGGAGGGAGGCAGGAGGCTGTGGCAAAGCCCACCCTTGATGCAGACAGATGGAGGAGTTGCTGCCTTACAACCCCGTGCAGAGGTAGCTGAAATACCTGAATAAACACAATGGAAAGTCAGAGTGGAAACTCAAAACAATGCTGAAGTTTTCTTTAGGAACGGGGGGAAAAGCCCTCGTTTTGAGACAAAACCGAGTAGACAGGGAGTTAAGGACTCAAGTAGCTCCTGAGAGTCAAAGACTTTTCCATAAGAGATGGCTCTTCCACAGTCTTATTTTCTGCATCTCTAAACTAGAAATTATGTCATTGAAAGAAAGACAGTGCCACTTAATTAAAAAGAAAATAAGAAAATAAATCCTTACCGCCCAGGCAATAAGTAAAAAACATGTAAAGTACATTGAAACCATTGAGTGAGGTGGTGAAGGAACATTTGTGCTCTACCAAGAGTGTTCATTTCTGCTTGAGCTGTTATTGAAATGTCCCAGGGATGCAGTAAAGAAATCAAATTTTGTGGGGTTTTTATTTCCATATTGTTTATAAATTTTACCAAAATCCCCACAGACTTTTTATTCCTTTGTTGTTTTGCTTGACTGTATCTCATTGGAAAGAGAGTTAATAACTAAATAGAAAGGGTCTTGTTGAGATTATCATTGAGAGGATGAATATGAAAATGAGGGTAACAAAATGGGTACCTTTCTTCTCTGCTTATCAGTATTAGAAGCTCTTTCAGAGTGCTCCCAAAAATCTGCTTCCATGTAATCCATAGATGGGCCATGAGGTTTATTTTCCAACTGTTTAAGAGGAAAGATAGAATCAGCCACTTGCAAATTTCCATATAAACCTATTTTTACATTTTGATTTTTTCCTCTCCCTTCATGAGCTGCTAGAGAATGCAAATGGTCTGGGAAATGTCTGTGCTCCTTCTGGCATTGCTGCCATCAGAAATCTTTCACCAATTCCTGCCTCTCCCTCACTTTGTCACTGCCCTTGGTGACCAGAGAACAAAGACTTCCTGAAAAAAAAGCAAAATCAATAGGAAGTTTATCTGATTCTCACTCAGATTCATTGCCTTCCCATCCTTCCTTCCAATCAGTGAAATTAATGGTTGAGAGCCTGAACTAAAGGAAAACCAAACAAGTTTTGTCCTGGAAAAGTGACGAGGCCAATTGCTGGCAAAGGGCAGGAGAAGGGAGGGTGCACAGCAAAATCTGGAGAGTTCAGACCATTGGATTAAATCCAGGGGTTTGCGTCTGAAAGTGGATAAATGCAAGGCATTTCTCTCAAGGGGCAGGGAAAAAGGAATAGCAAGCAGAAATAAAATACAGGAGAGCAGGACGGAGGGCAGCAGTGCAGAAAAGATTCTGGGAGAGGTAGCAGGTAACAAATTAAATACAAGTGAAATGTGAGGCTATTAGGGGAAAATGCCACAGCTGCTTTGGAGTGCACTCCTCACAAGGAGAGAATAGGGATCATGCCCGTTCCCAAAGCCTGCCCGTGATTAGAACCAGGCTGTTGTGTTCACTGGGGGAGAACCAGCAGGAATTAATGGTGCTGAGAGCCTGGAGGTGGCCAGGCAAGAGGCACCTGCACATTCCTGCTGCTAACGGGGTCCTTGGAAAGTCACCGGGGTTTTCCTGTGAGCTGTGATGGCCAGAAGGGAATTAAAAGGATGCTGTGGTGCCAGGGAGAGTTTTGAGAGGGAAGATTCAATTAGCACCTGGACAGGACAATGATAAAAGCCTTTTCTGTGGTGTTGTGGCAGTAATTGACTCTTAAATTCGAGGGGCTAAGGAACAACACTCTCCTTGCTGAAGAGGAGCGATGAGCTCAAAAGAATCACCAGAAGTTCAAGAAGGAGCTGAAGCTCAGTTCAAATAGGTGAGATTTTCTGCACTGCCCCAAGTTTTCTCTCCTCCTCCACAATTCACACCAGTTCCCAGCACCGTTTTCGTACCCAGGGAAGGTCTGAGAGCAACCCTGTGTCAATCAGGAGTCAAGAGAGGTTTCATTTTTGGTGTGAATTCTCTCCTGTTTTGGAAGATTTCAAGTCAGGGAAGTGGAAGATAATTTTCGGGCTTTTGATAAGCCCTTGGTGTGCATCAGAGATGATTCAGTCTGTCAGATAGCTCCAAAAAACCTGCACTGTTTCTGGCACTTCAGATTATTTTCTATTAATATTTGCACCTCAAATACCTCAATAATATTTCGTAAATAGTTAACTGATGTCAGCAACAAGCACTTTTTATTCCTGAGACCAATTGATACAGAGACCAATTAATGCAGGTTAACAAGTAACATAAAGTCCCTGGTTTAAAATAAATTATTCTTTAAAAAGTTGACTTATTTGCTGTTGTATTCTGTAACAAATGTGCTAAAAACTTTCTTACTCTCCTCAGGCACTTAGAAAAAGGAGTCTCAAATCCTCTAAAATATCTTAATTTAAAATCAAACTGATGTCCAAACTCTTCTTACATTTTCTGCTTTAACTTTCCATGGTTTTTGAGATCGGTCTCTTTTCCCTTTGTTTCTTCTCCCATCAACATCAGCCCAAAAATTCCAAGCGTAAGACATGGAGGAAAAAAATCTAAGGAAAAAATCTTTCTATCAGTGAAAGGTGAAATGCCCTAAATCTTCCAGTTGTATTGGAAGTCACCTTCTAGGCAAGCTACGATAATTTTGTGAATTAAGACTTGTAATTTTTAAAGACATCCCACTGATAGCATCAGGTAGTGACTCCACTTGGCTCAGATATATATATATTCTTGGTTTCAGGTTTATAATTATGCTGGAAAATGCAATAACATTCTGCTGCATGATAGATTAGGCTGCTCTGTGTTAGAATTCAATATTCTTCAATAGCATTCATTTTTTACAGCCCTTTGGAAGGGAAGAGAGTGATGAAACCAACAATCCCCTGCTTTTTTCAGCCTCCTTAATTCTTAATGCTTGAGGCAAAATAGTTTTAAAATTACCTTGTAGATGCTTTCTAAAATCCTCTCTCACATTTGTTTTCCGCTCGAATCATACTTTTATTACTGTGAAATAAATAAATACATTCACATTATGCATATAACTCCACAATTCCCTTTGAAATATTTCTCACAGGCAAAAAGGCTTTGATAGGGGATGTCTGAATGTTTACAGATTTTCACCAGAGCTGCTCTGGGATGTTATCACATTATTGTCTCGTACTGGTGGGTTTGTTCGGGGTTTTTTGGTTTGGTTTGTTTAATAAATATTAATTTATAGGATCACTGAATGGTTTGGGTTTGAAGGGACTTTAAGCCCATCTCATTGCACCCCTGCCTTGGGCAGGGACACCTTCCACTGGACCAGGTTGCTCCAAGCCCCATTCAATGCTTGGGGATTTATTTTGGGGTGCGAGACAACACTTTTTACCAGAGCAGTTAATTCATTTATTCTTCAGTCCGAAGAGCAGCGATACAATAAATCATTAAAACAGATTTAGTGCATCTGTGACTTGGTGTACATGGGAAAGGGAAGAAAGCTCTTAAAAATCCTTGGTGTTCTTCAGGCCAATGCCTAAATTCATCCACTTGCCCCTGGAGACCCAGTCCATAAATTCCTTGCGTTATTCAGTGTCCAAGGCCAGGCTGGACGGGGCTTGGAGCACCCTGGGACAGTGGAAGGTGTCCCTGCCATGGCAGGGGGGGGAATGAGATGAGCTTTAAGGTCCCTTCCAACCCAAACCATTCTGGGATTCTCTGATTCTTGGAATTATTTTGCAGCTGTTCCTGCTATGGAATTCCTACCCTCTCCACATGTGAAGGGGGGAGGCTTTACCCCCCAGAAATGCTCAGCAGAGCTCAGCCCCTGCTGCGGTGGCTGCTGAGAGAACAAGGTAAGGACAGGAGAAGCCACGCGGGGGAGTTTGGATCTGCAAAATCTCCCGCAAGAGGGGAAGAGTTTTGCTGGCCCCAAACTCCAGATTTCTGCCACCACCGCCCGGGCAGCTTCAGGGAGACCTGATTGCCTCTCCATTGCAGTGTGACAGTCTTTGCACTGCGTTTTGTTATCTTTTCCTCCGGGTTTTCTGTCGGGTTTGATGGGAATTAAATCAGCTCCGTGCTGTTCCCCTTTGTGCTGATTCCTCAGAGAGCCTGGGTCAGGATCAGGGGCTGGGCTTGGTTACACATCCTTCACTTAAAGTCTTCTTAACACTGGAGCTCCTCTTAGACACTCCATTTTCAATCAAAATAAATAATAACCCCCTCAGCTGTCGCTTTTGGAAGGAATGTCTCATTAATAGTTGTTCTTATGCAGAAGATGTTTGCTTCATAAAGACAGTTGACATTTAAAATTCAATCAATTATAATCTCACTGCAGATTCTGTGCTAACAGAACCAAGCACAGGCAGTGTGGAATAGTTAAATTACAAAACAATTAGGAATAATAGCTCCTTTAGGTCATAATATTGTTAAATAAAATTAAGCTTCGAATTAATCGTTTCAGATGCTTCGAACTGACAACTGTTTCAAGTCAGATTTTAACAGGTTTTCAGCTCAGATTTTTCACTTTAAGTATAGGTTTTTTTCACTTATGAAGAACAGTTGGTTTTTATCTGAGTATTTTATCCAGCTGATTCACTGGATTCTTTTGCACTTTTTTAAGGAAAAAAATGTTTTGGCTGAATAAGTAAGAAAGACCCAGCACAATGTGAAACACATAATAGTAAAATTATGTGAAATGAAGGGAGAATTACTTAAATTAAAAAAATAAACTAAATTAATTTTAATGCAATTACATTAGAAAAATAATTTAGAAAGAAAACCTCAATGTGTGATAAGTTTTGAAAATGGACCTGCATTTGTGAACGGCTCCAGATTATTTTGTGTATCTGAACCAGGACCCTCTGTGGCAGAAGCTCTGAGCAAAGCTGGGGTTTCTTTCCTTTTTTTTCCATAGCCAAGACACACAAAGCAGTGAGGGTGTTTTATTAAATGCTGCATTTTTTAAAAATAGTGTTTGTACAGTGAAACCACCGTGAGTGCTTTCCCAGCCATCTATTGGGAGCGAAGAAATAAGAGAAGGTGATAAGAACATTAAATTGAATGAGTTCTGTAGTTAAAGGTTTTGTAAACTCCCTTACTTTACAGGTTGTTATGAGCTCCAGAGTGTCACCACCTGGGTCAAGGCAAGACAGCTTTTACTGGAAATCATGTTTTTCTTTCCACAACAAGGCATATTCCTTCCACAAAAATGTTCTGATTTGTTCCCCAAATATCAATGAACTTTATGATTTCTTTTTTTTGGTTTTTTGACTGCTTGATTTTTGTTGATTTCTTTTTAAATTCTTTTTTGAATTACCAATTAAATGCACTTTTTATTGTTTTCCCCCCTCTCCCAGGCAAATCTCAGTTTCACCAGTTTGCTGGAAGAGTTGAGATTTTTTTTCCTCTCTTTTTTTAGTACTTTTTGTTTTATGTTTCTTTTAGAGCTGATAAGCTTGAACTGGGGTAGAATAATCAAGCTCAGACATAGTTTGAACTCAGGATATTTATCATGATTAACCAAAGTAATACTAAGAGTAATAATAATAATAGTTAACCAAAATAATAATAATAGTAGTAGTAATAATAGTAATAGTGGTAATAATAATAATAATAACAATAATAATAATAACAAATATTGGCAGCCCCTTTGCCTTACACTGTAGGGACGTTTCCATAGCATTGAATTTAATCCCAAAGAAGTCCTGCTGGAGCTCTTGGAATGTGTCATAATAACACTGGGCAAGCATCTATGTCTTGAAAGTGTTTTACAACCAATCTGCAAGTGTTTTACATTATAACTGCATTTTAATTCTAACAGGACTGCCTGGCCCTCTCGCAGTCAATGGGATGTGACCCCCTGAACACCCCTTGCAGCCAGCCCTGACTTTTCCCCCCTTCAGAGCCCTCCCATTTTCATCTAATGAGGTGCCAGTCTCATCAATTTAAAATCCTGTTCATCAGCATCTCTGGGAGATGCTGAAGGCCCTTTAGAGCCTCTCCCAGTGACCTGGGAAGGACAGTCCCGTGCTTCTGCATCTCCAGAGTTCCTGGGGACACTCAGAACCCTTTTGGAGGGCAGTTCTGGCTGCTGACACCAATAATCAGTGCCAGAGGTGTGTGATCCCCGCAAGTCCTGCCGCAGCAGGTGGCACCTGGAGGAAAGCTCTTCACAAGGAAAACTGTATAATGAGGGAAAGGGGCGGGGGAGAGCAGAAAATTTGCATAATTACACCGAGGGAGAGCAATCAGCTCACCTGGGTGAGGAGCAGGGTTTGGGTTGCAGCCAAGCTGCAGCCCAGGAAGAGCTGTAGTGCACTGGGAGGTTGTGTCTCCTCTCAGGAAGGTTATCTCTCATTTTTTTTAATGTTCTTTTGCAGCCCTGCCCGAGGAGGATGGGCAAGCACTCCAGCTGCAGAGGGGGATGCAGCACCTGGAAAAGCTGCCCCTGGTTGCTGAGGCTCCCTCCTCTCTCCCCATTCCTGTGTAAAACTCATGGAGAAATCCCTGGGAGCAGCGCTGTGATTGAGTTGGAGGGATTGAAGTCGAAGGATTCTTTTACAAGGGAAAGAGGTATTAAAAAAAAAAGTAAAATGTCATCGGGTTTCCATTCTCCAGTTTTTTGTCTTTCCTCCTGATACAACTCGGCTGGCTGAGGTTTCTTGCCTGTTTTTCCCAGATCTGAGGGTCCTGTTAGTAAATACAAATTTACATATGCCTCTGCAGCATTTCGTCTTAGACTCTCACTAAGAGACTCTCCCCCTTTTCAGGATGAGGGAAAGGTTTGTCTTCCCTGTAATAAATCACATGCAGGCTCCAGGCAGACACTAAAATATGTGCAAGGCATTGGACATGTCTTGTCCAATTTGTGTTAAAATTTAGAGACAAAAGCTACCTGGGCAGAGCCTGAGCTGGGCCAGGCTTTAGATGGACTTTTTAAAGCCTTGCTGGAAGCAGGATTTAACAGAGCACAGATTTCACATAAAGTATTGATCTCACACCTTTGTAACTCGGAGTTTTACTATCTTTAATCAACCTAAGGCCCATGTAGTTATTTTTCTTCTCTGATTTGACAAGCAGGCTAACATTAGGGTAGAAGTGTTATTAATGCTGCGAGATGAGCTAAATGTACTGCAAGCCATTGGAGGGAAAGGTGGCCAGGAAAATGAAAAGGTGATATTATGGGAACTGCAAGTGCAGTTTATTGTGATGGCTGCTGCAAAGAAAATCCAGGGAGCAGCTGAAATTGTTCAAGGTATGCATTAACCAGAAACAGATCTCAGGCACTCAGCTGTTGCCACTTGCACAAAATAGGTGATAAAGTGAAATATGAAGAGCCACAGAGCCATCAGCCTCCTGTCCATAGCCCAGAATGTGCCTTTCACCCAAGTAAATGGCCCGATATATTAATGGGGTTTAGTCAACCAAGGGAACCAGTGGTCTCTCAGTCAGGTTCTCCAGTCACTTTTATGTGAGGAGTGAAATAGTGTTTTCAAAAGTTTGAAAGAGACATATCTTGGCAATCCCTGGAAATGGCTTCTCTGCTAAGCTGGGCTGTGATTTATATGAATTAGTATCAGTCTGGCTTGGCTGTGAAATTAAATACTTCTAGTCCCAAGATGTTCAGGTAACTTTTATTCTTAATTTTCTTTTGATAGGTGTAGTGAGTACATTTAAAAGTGGAACAGTCATTCGAATTTTTCACAGAAAATACAACTATAGATTTTTCTCTCCTTTAGTCCTTGGTGCTTTTTTTTTTTTTTCCCTTTTCATGTAATAAAAGCTGACTTCTTCCTCTCTCCATTGAACCTGCTGTATATCTGCCTTCCTGAGGAACTGGGCCAGTCCTGCTTTTCCACTCGTGAGTATTCCAAGATTCTTGTAGAAGCAAAAATTGTAGCTGATACAAATTTAATAACAACTTCTAGTCAGTTTATCATGTCTGGATGTGTGTGGGTTTGGGGGGTTTTTGTTGTACTTTTTGGGGTTTTTTTTTGTTATTGTGGTTGGTTTGAAGGGGGGTTTAGGAGGGAATTCAGTGAAGAAACAACTGACACTGTTGAGAACAAATGGATTCTCCATAAGGATAAAATGCTGCATTTTGTAACAGTCTAATCATGTACAAACCCATTACTGTAGATTTCCCAGAGCAAGGAAATATAACTGAAGCTGTGTCTCTGTACCATATTGCAGAGACCCAGTGCTGTGGTGTGGGGTTTTGTTCATCAGCAGGATTTGATTTAGGAGCTGGAATGTTTTAGAAGCGAGCAGGATGAATTTTGTGTTGCTTGGGGGTATATCAGGGTGTTCATCACTAGCCTGTCACTGACTCTCATTGGCAGATCCATAACTTTTGTGACTGTGTGAGAAAGCAGCAGTGAAACCATGTGGGTTTGGCACTGAGATAATCTGAGACAAAACAATTAGAGAGCAGCACCCCTCCGATATTTCACAGAGCTCTTGTTTTAATATCAATATTGTCAAACAAAGGTCATCTCAATGTCACATCGCTCCAAGGGATGAACCCTGACATTCTGAGATATTCCAGTTTTCCAAACCTGGAGTGGGTGGGAGCACCTTCCTAAGTACTTGAAGGAATGCTCCTCTTTTGTGGAAGAGCAGCCACCAAGTTCAGGTCGTATCTTTCATTTCTATTTTATTTAATTAGTGGATGCAGTGCAAGGGTTTTCCATGTCGGTTTTCATGTTGTGTTTTCAAAGCCAGACATCGTTGCAGACAGTTTGGGGTTTATTACCTTTGAAATTAAACTTTGTGCATGAATCAGGACAGCTGGGGCAGAACAACCTTAGGCTAAATCCAACCAAAAGCTACATTTGAATCCTTTTGCTAATTTGGGTGATAAAATGCAGGGCTCAAAGGACGTGCAAGAAATCAGTGGTTTGTCCTCTTGGTCCAAGGGAGGATCAGCTTTCCTGAGATATTTCTGAGGAATTTTTATTGAATCTCAGCCCCTAAATACTTTCACTGGGATCTCTGAGCTACAGAGGAAGTACTGACTCCTCCAGTACCTCCCCTCACAGTGCCACACAGAGCTGCTGTGATTAGCTCAGCAGTGATCTCCTGGCTTCACAAACCTCTTATCAGTTCCTGAGCTGACCTTTTGGAGTTGCACAAAACACCTAAAAGTGTAGGTGCCTTTGCAATAGTCCCAATGTAAACTTCAAAATGTATTTTCTTGTATTATCCTTGAGTTAAGAAGGAAAACTGTGTTGAATGCCAGATATGTCTGGTGATTTTGCATCTGGAGATAGAAAGCCTTTCCATCTTTTAACTGCTTACCAAGGATAAAGACTATCCCAGCTAAAATGATTAAACAATTTTGGAATAATAAGTCTGAGGACTTTACAGCTCATTGGAAAATAATTTTTCGAGCAGAAAGTGTTATGTTTATTTCAAAATCACTTTCTTTGCTCTTTCTGCCACCCTGCACCAAACAAAAACCAGCAGGAGGGTGGCACTGATGAGTTGTGTGAACATTCAACAGCCTGGAGATGGAATAAACTCCATCTTCTGTCCTCTGTCTTGAGATGCAGGTGGGGAAGAAATGTTCTCTTTGAAGCCTTCCTGAAAACAGCAGGTTTCAAATAATCTGTAATTACCCAAAATGTCATGATTTAACACAAGTCTTTACATTTTTCAAGGCAAAGGGCAGATATCTCCACCCAAGGTGACCAAACAGGTCCAGGCAAGGAAGGGATGGTGTCTGCAGGGTGGCTTAAATTGTAATATCTGATATGAGAGAATTTTTCTCTGGAAGGGTTTAATTTTTGGTAGTTTTGTCAATATCCTCAGCATTGAGGACACACTTTTTTTAAAAGAAAGGAGCGAGCTTATCACCAGCAAAACTTAACAAAAATCACTGCCACTGATAACAAAGTCCCCTGTTGTCACTCCTTTCTGCAAACACTGGAAAAACACACATTTCTTTAGAGAATAGTTACCAAAGCAGGTGTTATTTTTACTAGAATGATGGACAGCTACAGTTTAGGTTTGTGGGGGTAGTTTTAATTTTTTAAAGCTTCCTGCATATGAGGACCTTTCTGAAGCTGTTGCATTATTCACAGCAAATCACTGTCCCATGGTCTTCATATAGGAACAAATTGAAATAATTATGAATACTGTACCTGATGGTTAAATCAGGAAAGCCTTTAACAGGCCCCTACTGAAGTGTGCTAGAAAGGATTAGAAAAAAACAAGGGGAGAAAGGTTCCACTGGGAGATCCAGCTGGTTGCAGAGATAACTAAGAAAATTGAAGTCAAGGTCAATTTGTGGCTCATATTCAACTAGGAACTAGTTTTGTGTTAGTCACCAAGTGTTCACAGGATCCCAGAAGGGTTTGAAGTGAAAGGGACCTTAAAGATCATCTCATTTCACCCCTGCCATGGGCGGGGACACCTTCCACTATCCCAGGTTGCTCCAAGCCTTAACTCCTGGTCACCAGGAGTATTTATACTCATTTTTTCAGTCCTGGGAGATCTGTGCAATACATTAGTGAAAAATGACTGATGGGTGTATTTTTCATCCATCTGAGATGCAACAGGAGCTTTTCCTGTGGCTGGAGCCACCGATGCCCATCAGGGCCATGGGTGCAGCGCTGGATTGGAGGTCACCTCATGAATCACTGCCGGTCCTTTCTCCAAGGGTTTGGTAGCCTTGGAATGTTTCCTTGCAGAAATCGTGGTTTTTGTGAGATCTCCGTGCTGGGGAACATAAATAACCATATGTCAGGCTCCCACCTCTCCCCCTCCTAACCCATGACTGTTTGGACACTGTGGAAGTGCACAATTTATAACAATCCATGAGCTCTGCTTGGGCCAACGGGTGTGTATTAAACTCACATTCTGTGCCTGCTCAGTTTTCTGGGCTTCAGGCTGGAGTGAGGAACCTGTTAGGAAGCACCTGGAAGAGCTGTCTGGTAAATAGGGTAATTTGTTACCCAGCAGAGAGAGGGGAAAGGGAGGTTTATGGTGCAGAGTTATATCAATAAGTGCTTCGGTTTCAATCACAAGTGCATCGCTTTTTTATTTCTCCACATAAAGTGATAATGAAGAATGATGACCTCATGTCTAGACCTAAGCTTTTAACTTTGTTGCAGCTCTGGGGGCTTTAATGTTTTTCAAAAAGCAATCAATCAAGTGCCAAAACCTGTCTGGCTAATTACCTCTGAGACTTTCGAAAACTCTCCACTCTTTTCTCCACGAAATGTGGTATTTATAAATTGCTTTGTGGAAGCACAAACCAGGTTATGGCCCCTTCTCCTCTCCACCTTGTTTTGCTTCTGCTCCATGCTTAATGGAAGTGCAAATGTTGTGAATCTCAGCTTCTGACAGTGTTTCTATCTGAGATTACCATCCCTGTTTCCTCCTGGAAAAAACCACGTTTATCTCATGAGATAAAAATATCTCAGTTGTGAGTATTTGGGGGATGGAACCTAAGAAATGCCAGTGATAAACACCCAGTCACCCAAAGATTTGGTGTCACCCAGACCCACTAGGATGAATAGCAAAAATGGTTATTTGACTACATTTGAAATTTCTTTTCATTCTTTATTAACGTAGAGGTATTTCAAATAGAATAATACATAATCAAGGTTAAACATAGGAGGGGGGAAAAGGAGAAAAAAAAGCAGAAATGGACTTCTGGAAGTCTGGAAGTTCAATTTTCTTCTTCAAGCAGGGCAAACCTCAGTCCTACATCAGAGATATCAAGGCTTTCTTTGCCAACCCATTCCAATTCTTGATCAGTGCCCCAGTGAAGAGATTTTTCCTTCTGTGTCTCTCTACCTGCTCAATATCTCTCTGCAGCTGGGCAGCACAGACCAGCAGAGCAAAGACCTCAGTAAGAGGCCAAATGGTCCGAGCAGAGCTCTAAAAGTGAGCTAAACAAGATGCTGGGTTTGCTCCAGCTACCTGAATTGTTCTTTTTTTTTCTTCTTTTACTAATACTTTTAGGCACTTTTTCATCAGAGAGAGAATATTTGCAAATGTCCCAACCCCAAATGGCAAGTGGGTTGGAAATAAATAATCTTCAAGGTCCCTTCCAACACAAACCATTTTATGAAACATTTCTATTTTGACCAAAATAAAAATATATAATTAAGAAAAAAAAAAAAAGAGTAACTTTTCTGTAAATGTTGCCTTTAGTGGAACAGATTAAATGTCAAACCCAAAATTTCAGTCTTGAAGTGGTGCTCACACTTGTGAAAAACCAGCCAGCAGCACCAGGGATGAGAAACTCAGAGAAATAATCTACAAAGGCAGAAACAAAGCTGAGATCTCTGAGCTCTCTGCCAAGCAGAAAAATAATTTGAAATTTCAGCATATTCGTAGAAGGAAGCAATCCACCCATTTTTATGGAGTAGCTGTTCCTCCAGTTTGGGTTTTAAGTGTTCAGCTGTGAACTCCTGGGCTGTACAAGTGCATCACCCTCTCTTTAAGCACAGGGATATTTACTGCACTGAGCTCTTAGAGCCGGGTTTGTGTCTAATCCTTCAGAGACTGAACATTAAACAGTTCATGGGATAATTCAGATTCAGAGGGACCCAAGGAGGATATTTAGTCCAAACTCTTGTTTAGAATAATTAGCGTGAGCATTTTCCTGTCAGTCTACACATAAGTGGGAAAATTTGAATATTTTTGCTTTCTATTTTTCCCAAACTCAACATTGTAGTGCCGAAACGCTTCTGAAATAATGAGTGTTAAAAAGGCCCTGAGCTCTTTAATTAATAAATTTAATGTGTGTGATGCTTTTTGCGTCAATGAAACTTAGGATGATGAAGAGTTTGAAGTTTATCATTAATTTAAATACAATGAAGTGAACGCACAGTTTGTAATCACACGAACTAATTTTTCCTCCCAATAAACTGAAGTATAACTCCAATATTCTTGGAGCATCAACAAAATCAGGGAATGATTGCAACTGGCATTTATAACAAGCACTAGTTATGGTTGATGTATGAGATAATTATAATGCTTTGCAGGAAAATCTAATAAATCCCAGAACAGTTACTCTGTAAAACCTATTTTTATGGAAATTAGGGTGTGAATATCACATCTATTACAGCAAGAGGCTGCACAGGCAACTCTGACAGCCTCAATCTGAAGCAGTGTCCACCCCTGAAAGGTAATTGTCTCTGAAGTTTTTTGCACGTAGGAAATAACTGTGCTCCGTTTCCTGAAATGAAGGGCTTCATATTAAAATATGAAAATCTTCATAATTTGCACAGCTTGATGAACTTCCAAAGAGACACAGCTGCTCTGACACTGAGGTTGGGAGCCTGAACAAACAGTGGGGGGTGTAGTTCAATATTTTGGCAATAAATAATGCACCAAGGTTTGGAGTTAAACGCCTGGTATATGGAGCATCCCAGGAGTGAGCAAGGTTTGTCGGGATATTTGTGTTAGATATGAGTTCTACTGAACAGCAGCCTTTTAGTTTTATTCCAAAGTTGAATTGAAAATTTCCTCCCTTTGGTTTTTTGGTTTTGGTTTTGGGTTTTTTTTTTTGTTTTTGTTTTTTGTTTTGTTGTTGTGTTTTGTTTGGGGGGGGTTGTTTCTTTTTCTTTTCAGTTGTTGTTTTTTGTTTGTTTTTTTTTTTTGTTTTTGTTTGGGTGTTTTGGGGGGTGTTTTTGTGGGTTCTTTTTGGGTTCTTTAGTTTGTTTTTGGTTTTTTGTTTGGTTTGTGTTTGGTTTGGTTTTGTTTTGGGGTTTTTTTTCTTTGTTTGCTTGGGTTTTTTAAATTTTTTTGTTATTTTTTTAAGAGGATTGTAAACTGGAGTTACTCCTGATTTACACAGCCCAGGGAGGGAACTCTTGTTCTCAGCCTTCCATTCACAGTCCTTTAGCTTTTGTGGATATGAAAAGCAGAAGACACAATATCCTCCAGAGATCTGACAGACGACTGTGAGAATAACCTGTCATTCCTAATCTTGGTTTTAAAGTGTTTCTTGAATGCTTCAGGTCCTTTTTTTTCTTTTTGCCTGGGAATGCTCTTCAAGTTTTCATCTCTGAAAGATGATAGAAAGTTATTAATACGACTTTATGCTTGTCTGAGTTCCCCAAGGACAAGCTTTCAGGATTAGATATCCAAGATAGGCATCCATAATCCATTTTGCATCAGCTGGGACTGCATTTGCACATTTGCAGGAGTTATAACCAGCAGGTAACTCGATGTAGATGCCTAATTCCAAATACTGTAGCAAATGGTTCTGGAAAACATCCCAGTTCTCAAAAAGTCTCATAAACATGAGCTTAACCTTGGACAAAAGGCTCCTCTGAAAGCCACAGAATTAGGGAATTGCTTGGGGACTGGCTGGAGTCGGAGTTGATTTGGAAACTTAGAAGCAGATGATGTGAATTAGGTAAATCTCAGCCTTGGGAATGGTCAGTGGGCTGCTATTTTAGCCACGAGTCCTTCAGTTATGATTTTTATCACCAATATGTTTGGAGTTCTAAAATAAAGATGAGTAGAAAGTACCCTGGGGAGGAAGAACAAGAACAACTTCCTTCAGTAGATGTGCCACTAGAAATGAAGCTTCACCTCCCCTTTCCACTAATATTTCAGTTTGATCACAGTTGCTCAACTTGCAATTTCATTTCTTCTTTAAAAATTCTTTAATTCAGTCATCTCACAGCATTTCTTACCCAGTTGACTCAGATGCCCTATCTCACTGACAAGCAGCAACACTTTGGTCCTAACAAAGAAATAGAATAATTAAAAACAATGTGGAATTTTAATAAATCTCTGCATGAGATCCTCAGTTTCTGACTTGGAGAGGCTGACACAAAACTTCCCTCAGCTCTGGAAAGTATTAATTCCCTTTGAGCCATTCTCTAAGCCTTTTGTTAGAGCTCCTCTCCTGTACCTGCTTCTTTGAGAAAAGCCATTTCCCTGTGGAATAAAGAATTTCCAAATGAGAAGAGATATGAATCTTTGAGGAGCCAAGTGACTACCACATGAAAAGAAGATAATGGGATATATTTTATCTGGATTGAGAAGCATCTGCCAAGTACATCTCAGAGGAGCTGTCTGTTAAGAAGAGTTTAGAATAGATTGTTTACCCCATTAAATATCAGCAGAAACTGCTTTTGCATTGATTTCCTCTATCTTTACTCTCAGCTGGGAAAGCACAAAAAGGTTTTAGAGAGAAACAAGAAAATATTACGGAGTCGTGGAGCAACTGGAGGAAAAATTAGACTTGGATTTTATTGCATCAAATCCTTTGCTGTCCTGTGTTGATATCTCCTGGTACTTTTCCTACACTCTGTCTATAATTAAAGGGAAGGATTAGGGTCTGCACACAAACCCTGCTGTTGCTACTGGGAATTCTTTTCTCGATAAGTTTGAAATCCAGCCCATGAATGTGGCTTTATCCAAGAAGAGAAATACAGACCCAGACTTCATTTTGGGTTTGGGTGGGATTTTTATTTCTTTCTTTTGGGTTTGTTGTGGGTTTTTGGCTAATAGCATAGATCCCCAGTTTCTCAAAAGTGTGAACATCTGTTATGGGGCAGATCAATCAAATCAGTCACATGCTTAATCACCTTGATAAACTGAGGTCTTAGTTGATAGCAGGAACTCCCGAGAGCATGTGAGAAGAAATAAAAGCATTCCAAGGAGCAATATCCTGGCATTAGCCTAATATCTGCCTGGAAAATACTGATGAAAGCCTGGCAAAAGGAGCTGTGTTTTTTCCAGTTTAATTTCTTCATTAGATTTCTAATTTATTGCAATTCAAAGGGTTTAACTGTTTTCTTTTCTTGAAGAACCTTTTTAAAAGTTCACAGAAGCACTAGAGAATGAAAGCAAGTTGGTGGGTGCCATGGCATACATTATCTCAGAGATATCATTTTAGCATGAAGAGCTTTTAAAACTTAATCAGCTCACCAGCACGCATTCCTAATTGATCTCTTTCTCCAGGACTGCTACATTTTCTTGACCTTTTAATAACTGATGGCTTTAGAGAAAAGACTGTTCACAGAGCTTCTTAAAAGTCAAAAGATCTGAGGTATATTTGCGAGACGTACCTAAAGCAAGCTGTGGCCTCGTGAAGTTCTGATTTCCTTGTTCTTCCCACGTGCTGCTGTAACTCTTGCAAGACCAGAAGATGGAGATTGGGCTCAGCTGGATTCTTCTGTGGTTGAGGAAGCTCTTATGGGAGATGTCAGTCACCTACTGATCCCTCTACACGTNCAGGCTGGACGGGGCTTGGAGCAGCCTGGGACAGTGGAAGGTGTCCCTGCCCATGGCAGGGGTGGGAATGGGATGAGCTTTAGGGTCCCTACCACCCCAAACCATTCCATGGATCTATGATTCCATGTCCCACCTAACCAGGGAAAACTACCTGTCCTCTCGAAGTTTCTCCCCTATATTTCCTGTGAGGATTTTGGATTGCTGTGACATTAACCACACGCAATGAATTTATTCTGGTGCTGAAATACACTCACGATGCTGGAGTCATTTATTTTGACAACACAGCCATCACAAAGCAACAGGGCGTGTAAATTCCCTGCTCCAAGGGCAGTTGGGATTGAGTGTTTGACTTCCCCGGTGGAAATGGAGCTGAATAAAACACCCGAAATATGACAGTTTTATCAGCTTAAGTGAAAAAGTGCTTCAAGGAGTGCTGAGAACTCAATGAGAAGTTTTAGGATGAGCCCTTTAGAAACTGCTGAACAAATGAAGTCAATAAACACAGTTCATTATTAAATTGTTTGGTTTTACCCTTGCCCAAGCACCCTACATATGTAGGTTTTGTGTACTTGAAGCCCAATAAGAAAAACCATTCCACTTCTGTCCCCAGTACCCAGTTCCTTGGGATGGGTTTGGATTAAGAGATTCAGATTCAGACCCAGGATGCCGAGTAAAACTCTGATCCCTGAGGGATGCACAGAACTTTATCGAGGTCTGTGGTAGTAAGGAAAAAGTGGCTGCTCAAGTTTCAGGTGGTGAGTGGCTTATCCACGAAATCCCACAGAAATTCTTCTTTTTCCTCATGGATTTCAGACCTGTTCACTGTGCAAAGCCTCTGCCAGTTGATATCTTGAAACAGAGTCAGACTCATTAATTACTTTGCTTGAAAAAAAGCCCTGTTAACTTGTTGAGGAGCCTTCAAAAATGAAGTTTAACAACTTCACAAGTTTTAAAAGCCAAATTTTTCCAAACCCCAGCCTATAAAAGGCCTTAGGCGTTAAAGACATGGCAATGATTCCACCAAAGCCGAGTTATGTTTTCTCCTATATCAGATAGCATCACTAATTGTTTCATTTGAAAAGGACTTCCTTTTGATGAGAGTCCCTCAGAACAAAAGCTTCCTTAAGGATCATAATTTGTATACATAATACATCTTAGGAGGAATGTCAGCTCACAGAGTGGTGGAGGCAACTTCAGCTTCATCAACTCATTACGCGGGAGCAGAGAGTGGGAGATGCCAAGACATGAAACGGAATTGGGAATCGCTCCCCAACGCTGGCCTAGATTTTGTGCTTTACAACCCAAAATCCCTTCCTAGTGCATCTGTGCATTGTGTGGTGTCCACTTTGATACTCTTCCCTCTCTAAAGGCACGAAATCTTGTCTTCCTTCCACTGAAGTCCAGGGAAAAACTTCTGCTGGTTCAGTAGGAGAACAAAGCCCATGATTCCCTCTTCCCCGTGGAAAACACACTGGGATTATTTGCCATATTGGCAGTTCAAAAGCATTGTTCAGAAGACAGACTATTCAGATTTTTTTGAAGTGAAAAGTTTTCAAGAGAGTTCAGTCATGAATTATATAACTGAGGAAATTGTCTATGGAAAGCTAATTTTGAATCGCTAAAGAATTTTAATTCTTTTTTTTTTTTTTTTTTTGAAGTGGCCAAATGTTCATGGGTTTGTATGAATTTATTTTTAGCTCTGCTTCCCCTTCTGACCTGTCTGACTGCTGGTCTGGTAAAGATTTGCAGCATTTTTCATGTCACAAAAAAGAAAAGACTATGTCCTCTCAAATTTACGTGTTGGGGACAAGGAAACGCTTACAGAGTTTTCAGTTTTGTCATGAAGTTTTTGTGGGAAATTCTGTGGAAATCTGTGCTTTCGAAACCAGGCCACCTTCATTTGACTGTTTCATTTCAGATATCTGTGTGCACAATCTCTTTCCTTTTAAATCTCTGTACATCACAATCAGAGTTAGGTTGTGACAAGAACAATAATGTGCTCACTTTTCCTGATTTAGGTACCAGTCGTGTCATACATCAGGCCACTGAAAAAGGAAACAGATGGAATTTCACCTAGAGTTAACTCATTGATGTTGCATCAATAACTCTTATTCACTTCAGGTTTTTTATTCAGAAGTTTCTCATTTATTTAATATTTATACTTGATCAATCTCCAACATCACAGACCGTAACTTGATGTGCAGACATGAGCTGTCTCTCTCCCCTCAAACACCCTGTCTCTAATCTTTTATTATTCAGGCCCATAAAGAATAAATGTTAGGATTGCAGAGCAAATAAGTTGTGACTATAAAAATAAATAAATAACTGCTTTCAGCAATCTTGCCTCTAATCAAAAAATCCATTTTAGTCGAAGTAGGGTTGATTAAATTCATTTAACACAAAAGGGCAGATGCTCGAAGGATTTAATACTGTTCACGCAGAAACGACTTGAATATTGCAAGTAATAATTGGATAAAGAAACTTCAGATGTTCTACACTTCTGAAAGGTCATTAAGAGAGAAGTAATACACGGGCAGTGGGCAGGAACAGCTGGCAGGTCACACCCTGACCCCTGAGGGGAATCAGGCTCCAGAAACAACTTCTTGTTTTGTTTGAGTGACCAAGGGGCATAAATTCACCAAATGAGCTGGACAAATTCCCCTCTCTGTGCTATCAACGTAAAGCAATGTAAAGAGTAGAAAAGAATTGTGTTTCCAGTTGGGTTTGGTTTGAAAGGAAAGGGATTTTTTCCTTCCTTTTTAATTCAGCTCTGTTGCTTTATCCCGTTTTAACTTTTCCCTGCTAAGATTTATCTCATTGAAGGAATTAAAAGCCCACCTTTCTTTTGATTATGATAAAGGAATAGAATATCTGAACAGTCAGACTATGGAGAAAAATCCATTTGCTAGTGTAAATTTTTATGATTCAGAGCAAGTATTACTTTTTTTTTTAACTGACTTCCTTTCTGACAACTATGCTGTCAGAAAATGACATAAATTTTATTTATAAACATTAATCTAAATTTTAAACTTTCATTTTGAATGAAAATCTGCAAATACAGAAATTTCAGGTTGAATCTTCTGAAAGAGACTTACTAAATGCATAAAGGGATGCATAAGAAGCTGATAACTTTTGTAATGATCTTTGCAGGATAAAACTGTGGTCAGAAAATATATATAAATAAAAAGGATGAAAGGGAAAATATGGAAATCCAAGGCTTTCTTTGCCTCTGATGGACACTGCAGGTTTTCTCAGGAGTGTCTTGTAATCTAATATTCCCCAGCAGCCGAAGAGCAAAAACTCCTTTGCCTGAACTTCTGCAAACCTTGGTGCTAAATTACTTCCTGGTGAGTTTTTATTAAGAACCACTTGGGTTCATAAATGGCCTGATTTTTTTTTTTCCCTGCTATCCTTATATGTTTTATCTATATCTTTATGTTATATGTAATATCTTTATATTGACTCTGATAAGCCAAATTACTGTAAATGAAGGAAAATTAGAGGCTGGTTAAGTTCTGCACATGAACACTTTAAAGGGCTCAACCAGATGAAGGAAGAATGAATATTAATTCAAACCAGTAGGCAGACATTTTCTGGATTATTAATAAAAGATTTTATTTTTCTAATTGAGCATCAGGCTTCCCCAAAGGAAAATGTCAGATGAAGCAAATGAGGGAGGGGATTGGGTGTGATCCATGTCACTTAACCCCACAGAGCAGGTGCCCGGGCTCTGTTTTTATGTTCTTTATTTTAGCACCACCAGCAGATTTTGTAGGGTGGTTTTTTGGGTATATTTGGGGTATTTCCCCTCATTTTTCACCTTCTCCTCATGGTTAGAAATGTGTGTCTGGTAGGAGCAGCTTGTAAGAGAAAAAGAGCAGCCTAAGAGATCTTTAAAGAGCTGATGGGTCCTTTGTGGCAGATGTCAAACACACCGACGATGGCTGAAGAGCAAACCCGTGGTCTGATAACAGGAACGAGCCACAGCTTAGCAGATCACCTGCTGTAGCTTTATTTCTTCTGTCTCATGGCAGCTTTATTTTCACAATGGGGGGTTGGATCTAACTCTGAAGGAGAGCAAAAAAAGCTCCAGCCAAGTCCCCATTTGCTGCTGGAAGCTCATCGACAGGCAGGCAGCAGCAGCAGCAGTTGTTAACGTGACTCATGTGTCCATGTGACACCGGCTTCAATTTATTGTAATGGAGTTAGAAATATTTTACTGAACAGAATTTTAAAAATGTAGTTGCATGACAGAAAGCAAATTTAATCATGAGCAGCAGCAGCTCAAGAACCCTCTGCAGTTTCAAACAGAGCAACGAGACAGAAAAGGCTGTCAATTTGATCTTTATTACGATAAGGATTTATAATGGAACTCGCGCTCCCGAGTGTTTCCTTGAATTAGCAGGTTTTCCAAAGCATCCAGTGCCTGGCTGAAATAAAAGTAGGTTCTGCAAAGAAGTTTCAAATGAAGTGTTGAAACGTCTTTTCAACAACAAAAAGGAGAAGTTTTAATGCAGTGTTCCCTTTGTACCCCCAACAAATGCGGTGCCTGTGCTCGGGAGACAGAGAAGCAGATTGAGCCCTTCCTTGATTTCCACAGAATTCCAGCTTTGCTCTTTCAAACAACATAACCCTGTTTGCATTCCGGTGGGATGCAGATGAGACATCTCTAGGACATGAGGAAGATGATCAAACTCTTTGTGGGGGCGTCACCTCTCAGATTTTGGGACGTGCTGCTGCCAGGGCCCGCCTGGCGCTGCTGACCTGAACAGGCAGAAGAGCATCTCATTATTTCCTTTAATTGCTCAGGTAAGTCTGTGGTTGTTTTGTACAACCAGAGTGGCAGAAAGAAGTCAGAATATAAAGACAACTCATTCCCTGGAAGTGTCCAGGGCCAGGCTGGACAGGGCTTGGAGCAACCTGGGGTAGTGGAAGGTGTCCCATGGCAGGGGGTGGAATGAGATGATTTTTAAGGCCCCTTCCAACCCAAACCATTCCATGATCCTATGATTCTGTGATCTTGGCATTATAAAAATGCCTGGTGCCTCTTATCCAGCTCTGCTTAAGACCTGTTTGCACAACTCAGCTCACTCTTAAGATATATTTGAAAGCAGACAAAGCAAGGTATTTTTTCAGTTCCCTTCTTCCCAAGCACTTTAATCTTGTTTACGTGAGAACCATTTGAGTTCACAGACAAATAAACCTTGAAAAAAGATTCATAAGACTCTGTGTGTCTTTCAAGTTCCATTGATGCCAAACTTTAATAACAAAATTTGGAATAGCATTCAGTGTAGAATGAATGTATTCTCCTGCAAATTTGAAGCTGATTAGCATTAGTGGTTTAAGTAATATTTATGGCAACTATGTTAAACAAAGTGATGTTGTTATCTGTGTTCTGTGCAGAAGTTCCTTTCTTGGTTTTGATTGTAATTTGGTGTAAATTCAGAATGTGGTCAGATTCCCCCACAGCAGACACTCGGGCAGATCCTCTCCTTACTCCTGCAATATTTTCCAGTACCATTTCTGAGAGAACCAGCCTCAAAAAAATGCCTACCTGGAACAGGCTGTGTATAAAAGCTGTATAAATGCATGGTGAGCATTTTCTAATTAATCCCATTCCTGATTTGTCTTTAACTTTTTGTTTGATGTGAATGTTTCAAAGCGCTAAGAAGCAAGACTCATGATTTATCTGTATTTCTAGGAGATTCAATATAAAATTTTAAGAGACAACCTTTGTTACTAGCGAAGTACAGCTCGAAAACATCTGCTTTTTATCATTTTTATCACCTTGTATCACCTTGATCAATTTTCTCATTAGGCAACAAACATAAGAATGAGCTTGATTTCGAGTTCTGACAAAAAAAAATGGTCAATGACTGACAGCCTTTAACGCCTCCATTGTAAAATAAACATTCTGGGTTATTTATCATTTTATTGCATATAGGAAGAAATTAATCACGGCATGAAGCAACAGAAGAAGTCCGAGTTTCACCCTTGAGCTCTGAGTAACAAATTGTTTTAACCAGATTACTGATAATTATGAGTCACGGCACAAGGCTGAGAGCTCCGTGTCACTCTTTAATCACACGTGGATTGCACCCACCAAGCCTCGTTATGACTCAGTTTAGCCCTGGTTCATTATTTATCCTTCAAGGATAACAACCAAACAGAGCAGTGAAATCAGAGAGAACTCCAGCTCGTTTCTGCTCTGTTGTGTCTTCCAGCCAACATTTCAATTGCACTTTTTAACAGAAAGAGTCTTCTACTTCCTTCAAAGGTAAAACTTGACCATATTCCAAACACAGCCAGTCAATCCCAGCCTAAATGGGTAAAATGACAGAAGTGTGATTCAAATATTTAAATTAAATATTTCCAGGAGACAGTCTGAAAAGTGGTGGAGGCAGTAATCAGATTTATATTTGGTAATGAAAAAATGGCAAAAATTATGAATCGTCTTCTGTGTAAAGCAAATATCAACAGCAGTAAAACAATGAGTCAGCCAGGTGAAGGAGAGGTGATGGGTAGGGGAGTGACTAACAGAGATAAAACTTTATTAATTCAAGTTTCTAGGTATTTAAATTGCCTTGTTAAGTAGAATGGAAAATTAATTAAAACCTGCAAACAGTCATGACATATAACTCCATTCAAACTGAAATGGGGTGAGCGAATCAGACGTTCTGGGGAAAAAAAAGAAGAGGAAAAAGTTCAATACGAAACAGGCAAAAATAAATCAGAAAATTAATGTTTTTCAGCCTCATGAGTACTTCCATCAGAGATCTCTTTTGTAGCTTCTCTCAGTCTCTATCTAATGACTTCATCACAAAAAAATAATCTTTCTCTTTTCTTAGTTTTCTGCTTCATTTACTGATCATCTCCGACGAGGCAAGGCTGTGAAAAAACTGAACATGGAACTATAAATTTGAACATTCTGGGGAAAATTTTCAGAGCACGAGTGGCACATTTGTTCTCAAAATTAAAATTCTTCCTTGAGCATAGCCCCATAGGCACTTTTGTCTTAGATTTAACAGAGTTTTTAACAGGGGCTTCTCTTTCATCTGCTGTCTTAAAATACTTCACATATTTAATGTAGACTCTCTACATGCAGAGTCTGTTGCACTAAATGGTGCCAGAGACACTGAGGAACGTTTGTGTGGCAGTTATTTCAGATAGAACCAGAATTTCATGTAATGCATACATGTCAACGTATGCATAATAGATTATATTTTAAAATAGATGCTTGTTATAAATTATTTAGCTTATAATATGTCCAATATTGTGTTATATTTATTATAGTGTGAAATTGGAATCTGGATCTAAATCTAAACATAAATATATATTTATGTTAGAAATATATATGATATATATTTTATATATAGACTATGAGTTTATATATGTGTGTATATATATGTATATAAAACCCATAGTATATAATATTAAACATATTAAGAAAAGAGACCATTTACATGAATATTTCCCCTACCCAGGAATATGTTCCATATATTCCATATTTTGGAAAGGCTTGGGAGAATGTTTATACAACAGACCACATTGAAGACAAAGAAATCTCTATTTCCTTTTATCTCACATGGACGATTGGCTGAAAAATACAGTTTACAGCTCATTTTTTTCTTCTTAGGGCTGATCTTTAAACTCTGTTTCTGGGAATGGATTGGCCCAGCCTGGGTTTGACCCATTTTAATTAATTCTAGGAAGAAGAGAAAAGCTGTTCTGGAAAGCTAAATAGCCTGGGAGGGCAGTTCTAAAAACCTGAAAAAATCCAGAGTAGGAATATCAAGATTATTTTGCATTCTCAGCGATATAATTTTGTGTGAGGCTGATGGGAAACGCTGGTTGTGTAATCCTGGTTCTGAGAAATCAGCCTGTTCCAGCCAGCAGGGCCATTCCACACGAGCAAATAAACACTGGCTCAGAGTAAGCAGGACAGGAAAGGCCCTGAGTGACTCCAAGAATAAACCAATTTAAAAAGTAGTTACTGAGAGGCTAGCAAAGTGGGCCAGGAAAATCCCATATTTCCAGCCAGAAATGTTCCAGACTCTGAGCTCAAAGGTCTGGAAATTCTCTCACCACACATGCTTAAAAAAATCATTCTGCATTTTTCACGAAATCTTAATTTATTTATAACAGCTCAACACCAGATTCCCTTTCCCCAGGTTTGTTTTACTGACCAGTCCCAGGCAGGTATAGAAAGAAAAATTAAAGAAAATACTTAAATATATTTGTTTAAATTGCTTATTAAGATTATTTTACATGTTTGTGTTTAATGGTTTAGAAGAAATAGCCAAGAAAAATTGGACTAACACTGCCATGGGTGCTTGATGATGTAGATGGTGGAAATGAAAATAATTTGGGAAAAATATACATTGGATGGGAACTTGGATTTTGTTCAAAGTTACAACAAAAAAAAGCAGAGGAGATACTGAAAAATGTGTCACATGAATATATTTGAGGCCTTGGAGTTCAACCACTGAGGGTGAGTGTGGTTTTAGGGGGTTTGGGGTTTGTTTTTAAATTGGGCTGGCTTTTGATCCCAAGTCGTGTTTGTAAATTGTCAGAGGGGAAAGTAACTTCCATCAGACAAGTGGCATCAGCCTCGTTTTCCCCTGGGAATAAGGAAAGGAACCATTTAAGCCTTGGTGGGGATGGCTGGGCATTACTCTGATTTTCAAACAGCTCCTTCCACGCTGCATTAAGCCCCATCCACCTCCTGAAAAAATAATGGGAGCTGCTGGAGAAATGGTGCTGCTTCCCTGCCTGTTTTGTGTTTTCCTCAAAACTCCCTGAATATTTTTCCTGTAGGTTGTTCACATATTCAGCAACTACTTCAAGCTTCAAGAAGTTTTGGTTCAGAAGGATTTATTTTTCTGAACTTAAAAACACAATGATAGAGATGATAGAGTCGATTTCTAAATTTTTTTTTTTTTTTTGAAAATAAGTCTATTTTCACTGGAGGTGCAGTTTGGTTTCCTAAAACGATATTAACTCCTCTTTGGTTTAATATTGATAAGTAGTTTTACAGGACAGAATTTACTATCAGGATGGCTGCTCAGAGTTTGAGAGGAAAAAGAAGGTAACGTAGTACATCCTTTTGGACACGGGGAAACCTTCTGGGAAAGCCTGGGAAATGAAAACCATTGATCCTGTTTCTCTGTGATTAATTGGCCAGTGAGAAGCTTCTGTTCTGGGCTCAGTTTCTGACCACCAGGGCAATATTTTCCATTGAAGATGAACATTTAGCCACAGGCTGAAGCCTCCCTGCGCGTTTCCTCATGCTGGTCTCTAGACAAGAGCTTTATTTTTAAGCCAAAGATCAATTGCACTTTAACGACAGCAACGGCTGATTCTGATCTCATTTCTGCAATTGCATTTGCATTTGGATCTGCATTGCCATTTGCATTTGCAGGAAAGTGCGATTGCATTTCTTTCAGTGGCCTGCAAGGAAAAATCTATGGCTGCAACCTATGACCGTGGCACTTGCAAACAATCCACTCTGAATAATTCTCTGGTGAGCCCAGAGGCTGCTCCTCAATGTGGAACCATCACGAGTAGATTATAATCACGATTAGGCTGAACTTTGGTGAGTTGTTTTCCTTGGTGGATTAACTGTCAGCAATTAACTGCATGCCTGATCCTGGATATTTAGCATTTGGGGGGTGTTAATTTGTGGTGAAAGGCTTTTACTGAGTGCTTCTCTCTGTGCAGGTCTCCGAAGGGATGGGCTGGAAGACAGCGTCAAGAGGAAAAAAGTTTATTAAAGAAATCCAGGACCTTGTGAGTTAGGAAGATGGAGGTTTTTTCAGGAGAAAATATTTGCCTCTTAATTAGAGCAGAGCCGGACATCTGCTATTCCAAATATTCTTCTAGAATAGCAAAAGGAAAGAGCTGCTGTGCCAATATTTTCTTTGTAGTGGTGTGGTTATGTTGAAATCACACACCTCCCTTGGCACGTCCTTCTGTGGTCAAGCTTTCCTCAGTCCTAACAGAAATAGTTATTAGAGTCATTACACTGTATTTTATTATCCAGGGCTAACATTTTAAATTGTATGCCAAAAATAATCTGGTTTTATCTTTCACTTGGGATTTAGTTGAATTCTCGTCAACCTGTGTCCAGCTGAATTCTCTCCTGATAGCACAGTTTAGGTTTATCAGGTATTGTGAAATAAATGGTGCCTTTTTAAAGGTTTGATGCTGTTTTCTACATCTTTTCTATTCCCCGACTGAAGTTTGCATACATTTATTTTCCTTCTTGTCTGTACTGTCTCTGGTTCTACTCTGTTATTACTTTTCTTGAAAAACTTGGTGAAACTGCTGAAAATTTTCTAGAAACAGAAGCGCTGGGGAACAAAAGAGTCACAGCTTCTGAAGCGAAGGCTTTGTTGAGAACAGTCGTGATCTCTGCTGTGATCTGCTCCAACCTTTTCCTGCGTGGGTGAGTGTGAGTTTGGCTTTTTCCCTTTGTGCTCCCTGACTCATGGAGCATTTGATGAAGTGTGGAGAGAGAAGAGGAGTGAGGGCACAGACCAGCCACTAAAGCTGTGCCTGTGCTCTGGTGAAATCCAAGTTCTTGCTGGAGAAACACATCCTGAGCCTAGCAGGAGGGGCAGGACCAGCCATCCACGACATTCCACACACGGACACCGGCTTGGGAAAGGCTTCCTGTGATCCATGAGTTGTGGGCTGTGCTGAGAAACCACAGTGAGAGCATCATGTTTAGTTCCTCTGGATGTAGCCACTCTTTTTTAGCTCTTTTGCAGCTCATTTAACCAATTTATGTTATGATTCATCACAGTCCAACAGCAAGGTAACAATGGGATTGGATTTCTTTGCCTGAAGAATCCCCAAACTCCTAGAAAATAGTATAAGATTTTATTATAAGAATAATACATAAGCAAATGTAATAATATATAATTATACATGATTTTGTATAAAAACCATGTAAGTTTTCTATTTTGCCAAATCTTCTACTTTAAAGTTATACGTTTATAATATTATTGCATATATATATCTACAGATAGGACAACAATGCAGAGGAATTTCTTCAGAACTAAAAACCTAAAAGAAAATGTCTGTAAGGGTAAAGCTCCCCTATCCTGATTCAAAAAAAAAAAAAAAGAAAGGCTGGAATATTTATAAATTCTTCACGGATACTACATAACAGAGTTATTCTGCAGAGACCAAGGGCTAAATGGGGAAAGGTGAAATGAGATGGAAGACACTTTAATTTAATGTAGGTCTGTCAAAATTCTTCCTCAAATGTTGGATGAAAAATGACTGCCTAAACCTCTTAATTAATCAGTCCTGGAACAAAAAAATAGCGTGTCAGGCACAATTTCAGTTTTTGTAGCACTTGATGGGCCTGAGTTAATTGTAAATTTATTGCCCAAATAAAGCTGAAAGGGAGATGAACTGGAAATAATCCATGTGCAGGAAACAAGAGGTTACAATTAAAGTCCTCCTAACTCAAGTCTGTGTTTCTTGGGGATGTACAACACCTGTTGAAGCAACACCGATCACAGAAGGAAAACATAATCCATAACACACCTTCAGATTGCATTAACACTGTGCAGTGGATCAAAGGTTTTCTGGAAGCAAATTCCTTGCCTTTGATGAAGTTCCACCACAGACAGGTTCAGCTGGGTGTGTTTAATTTCCGTGGTGAGTACTGAGCTGGGGAAGGGTGTTTAAGCTCATAATTGGCACACCAATGTATGGCAGAGAAGTAAATACTCTATTAATTACGAGCTAAATATTGACACACAGCGAGATTAAATTATATCAAATCATTCAATGTAACTTGCCTAATGCACTATTAAGTATCCAAATATTGTGTGTATGGAATTGTAATTATATGCTTGGATCCTGCACTGATTATGTGGCAAGAGAAAACAAGATTTTTCCAAACACTTGGGGCTGACAAGTCTTTGCCCCGGCAGGGGTCAATGACAAAATAGAACTGAGCAGGATTTTGTTTTGTCCTGGTTAATATGACTCATAACAGAAATTTTTACAGCATGTGGAGATGTTTCTGAAAATGTAACCCTAGCAAAAGAAATCTCTGAAAAAGGTGGAAAGGCAGATTGTAATTTTTCAAGATCCAGACCTTCACAACAAGTGACACGAGACTTTTGCAGCACCCTGAGGGCCTTAGGAATGCTCAAAAGCTGAGAAAACAGAAGGGAATATGAATTATTAGTGCATGTCATTGGTTATCCTGATTCATGTTGTGCTTCCAGAATTATTCCAACTTCAGAGATATCAGCAGTAACAGAATATATTGATTTCAATCCCTATCTCAGCTTGAGATTCATGAAAAGCTGCAAAATATGTGTGAGTTCTTTTAATTTCATTTTTAAATGAAAATGCTTTAATATGAAGAAAAACAACCATGGATTTCTACATATGGATTTTTCTTTTGTGGTTTTGGAGGTTTGTTGTTCTGTTGTGTTCGGGTTTTTTTTTCTTTTGTATTTGTTTTGCTTTGTTTTGTTCATTTGTTTTTCATTGTGTGGGTTTGGTTTTGGGTTTTATTTTTGTGTATGGGTTTTTTTATGTTGCTTTCTTTTGCTTTTGTTTGTTTGTTTGTTTTTCCTGGGAAATACTAATGAGATATTCTAAAGCATTTTTTTTTTCCCAGGGATCTCAAACTTTGGCTCTTGTTCAGGGTATATTCTGCTCTCAGCAGCTGAAGAGTTGTGCCATTAGGGCATAAATATGTATAGGTTGTTAGTATAATCACATTAGTGGCTCAGGTTCTGCCCATGGAGCTGCAGCAACAAAAAACCATTTAATTTCAACACATTTTTATAGTGATAACTGTTATTGTGGACACCAAAGTAATCCCATGTTAAAATCTCTCTCTGTGCCATTATCGTAGCCACAGGTCTGTGCAAATATGGGCCTTGAAATACCTTTTAATAACTACTTTAAAGCACTTCCACTTACAGATGATGATCATGCACGTAAAATAAATAATTGGTCGTGCATGCATGGGAAGATGGAAATAATTAGGATAAATAAAATAACTTACACAACAAGGGTAGACATAAGATTATGGCTGGTCCATTAAAGTCTGTGAATATCTGCCCATTGACTTCAATTAGCTGGGAATTAGGCACTTAAACAGCAGGAAGCAAATGGAATATTCTATTTGATTATCCTGGTCAATGAGCAATGAATGCATAAAAATAACTGTCCACAGATCCCGGTGGAATCGGCCTCTCAAAACTAAGCCAAAGAGCTGCAACTTTTCACAACATTATTCTTACTTATTTTTTTCCTGCCCAAAGCATTCTGGGTGTTTCAGAGGTAAAGGAGAACCAATTTCTATGTCTACGATGAATTCAGTGCAGTTTCAAGGTTGCAGAAGGACAGGGGGCCACGAGAGCATGATATTACAGAAAATTCATTTCAAGGACATAATTTTTGATGGTTTCGAGTCATTTTTCCCCAAAAAGGCCAGAAGATGTGTGGAATGCTCAGGAACACAGCCAGGTACTGGTTCAAATGGAAGGGGAAATGTAGAGACTGAAGGCCAACCCTGCAGGGAGCCACCAGCAGCTCATGGAGGTGGCAGGTGAGTGACCCCAGTGCTGCCCCTAAAGGGCTGAGACAGGCAGGGGCTGGGTGATAACTGCATCAATTCACCACATTTACTAAAAGTAGGGTGGTGGTTAATGGAGGGATTCTGAAATCCTCCAAATTGGGTCATGAATCCCCTCCAGTGCCAAACACAGCCAAGGTGGCTGATCCCTGAGTGGCCACTTCACCATGCCCAGGGCCAGTGATGCTGCCAAGATGTTAATTCCCCCAGATTTCTCCCTGCTGCTGTCCCAGGATAGCCCTCCACAATGAAACAGGAACCTTCAGGCTGATGGACAGGTTCTTCCTCTGACCACTGGGCTTCTGATTCTGTATTTCTTCCCAGACTAATTCTTTGCTAATTTCTCTGCCTCTTACTCTCTTCTGAAGTGGTTTTGTATTTATCCCTTACTTTACCAAGCAGTTTGGACACCTCTGGGGCTGAAAAATATGACCAATTGCTTTGTGCCAGTTGCTGCAGGTCTGTAGCAGGAGGGAAAATATTAATTTCTGCAAGCAAACCATATATTTTTTGCCTTTCTTAATCCAAAGTTGATCCAAACCATAAATTTTTGGTCATGGTTTAGAGAAATATGTTTTTGAGGCCAACTGGAAGGAGCAATATTGGAGAACCTCTCTGTTTTCCACTCCTGAGTCTATCAGAGGGTATCAGAAATGGCTCCCAAGGAACATTTACCACTAAATAAAAACCAAAAGAATCTCAGTTATCATTCACCAAATCAGTGTTAGATCTAATTTCACTGAAGGGAAGTGTACAGCATGGTAATTAAATTGCAAGAGAAACATGCTCACTAAAATGGAAGATATTGCACAGCTTTTTGACAGAATTGCAAGAACAAATGAGCCATCATTTGCTACATCTCAAATATTAAGTAGAAAACACTGAGAAGTGGACAGTTTTAAATTAGATTATGCCTTAAAGGCTGTAGTATGGGAAATTACAAGATAATAAGTTTGGGGGGTTATTAATTTTTGTTATTATTGCTAAGGGAACGAGTAAATTGAAAGTTAGAGGTCAGTACAAGGAGAGTTGACTGCTGGGAGGGATGAGCTGGAAGACTTTTCAAAAGCTCTGAGGC
Source organism: Edolisoma coerulescens (assembly GCA_013397115.1). Classification (NCBI taxonomy): domain Eukaryota; kingdom Metazoa; phylum Chordata; class Aves; order Passeriformes; family Campephagidae; genus Edolisoma; species Edolisoma coerulescens. The sequence continues at coordinate 800,168 of VWZW01007324.1, read as the reverse complement.
AGAGCTACCTCTGGGTGACAATGCCAAAAACAAACAAATGTGATTGGGTGCTTTTGACCATCGGTCTCCCCAAAACCCCCTCCTCAAACCCACAAACAAGGAGGGCTGAGCTTGGGGAGGGGTTTTACATCTTTCAGCTGCATTGACCTGAGCAACTACGCCGAGTAAGAGATCCTCTGAGTAGAGAATGAGTAGATTAAGAAGTGTCAGCTCCGAAAGCTGGGCCATCTGTGTGAGGAACAGCACTCAGAGCCCGACCTGAGCCAGCAGCTGCCGGGTCTGAGGAGTGGCGGGGCAGCTGCAGCAAACTGTCATGGATGGGCTCTACAATAACAATTTACATATTGATTAAAACCCATAATTTAAATTGCCTCAGGTTCGCTCGGAGCTGTTAGACTGATACCTGGCAGCCTCTTAACTGGAGATGGGGGAGAATTGTACTGTCAATAGCTGTTTACCTATATTAAAATAATTAGCAATCAGAGCGTACTCCGCTGCCTTGCACACAGGGAGTCTAATTAACTTTCTCCTTCGGATTTATACATCCACTAACAAATAAATGGAAAGCCGTCCCATGTCCTCCGTCATGGGAATGTGTCTGCCTTGATTTGGTTCAAACAAGGACAGGCTTCGTGCCAGGGATTTGTCATTGTGTCTGCTCGGAGCTTCGTCTCCTCACGCCGCCGTCCCCAGCACAGAGCACTTCTCCACACGTTGCACTGAGTGATGCACTGCAGTGACAAAGTGTTAATCTCCATTAAAAATTTAAAAGACACACAGCTATTTTCACCTGGGGAAGCTGCTGCTGCTGCTGCTGATTCATCTGCAGCCCTGCCCGGCTCAGGCAGCCCTATCTCCTGAGCTGTTACAAATTACCAGGGAACCATCCTTCAGTTCAAATTCCAGCAGCAGGAGCTGCAGATTGCTTCGTGAAAGGATGAAGTCCAGTGCTCATCTTTTCTGCTTAATAAATCACTAAAATGAAATAGCACAACTCTCCTGTTATCTGCAGATGACTGTCAGAGGTTCAGGTGCTCTGGCCACCATTAAGATCTCAGACATTATTTTATTCTGAAAATACATCAGCAGGGTTGTGTCTTCCTGTGGTGGGAGGCTTCCAACCAGTTCCGCAGCAATTTGAGGGTTTGAGGGGGTCAGTGCCCTCCTGCAGAGGGAGAAGGCTGAGAGTAAGAAAATATCATCTGTGAAATGGTCATGGAATGATCACAGAATGTTGGAATGGTTTGGGTTGGAAGGGACAGTAAGGATCACCCAGTTCCACCCCCCTGCCATGGGCAGGGACACCTCCCACTGGACCAGGTTGCTCCAAGCCCTGTCCAGCCTGGCCTGGATCATTATTGCAGAACCATCTGCACTGGAGATTCCCCTTTGGAACATAAAGAGGTGCTCACAGTAATATAATTTAAACCCAGCTTTATTTTGATGGCTGTGGAGATCAGGCTTTACCTCTTACAGATGTCACATGGTGCTGTAAAGGCAACAAATCACAAAAACCCCTTGGTTTCATCTACCCCCCCAACATGTGATTTGCATTTCCTGGCACCTTTTCCCTCACCCAGATAACCTAAATTTTTCTGATGGCAGTGAATTAATACTCAAATAGATTTAATAACGGTGCTTTTCACTGAGAAATTTAATCATCTCTTTACATATTAATCTTAAACATGGCCACATGCACAGAGGGAAGAGAGGGAAGAGGATGATGGGAGGAAGCTCGAGGTGGTGCTGGAGCTCAGGATTAGGCTGATAGAGCAGCATTTACATCTTTTATCGTTTCTTTTAAGGAAAAATGCAACTTAACTCCAGAAATTGAGGCTCTTCTCATGTTTTTCTGTTGGGCACAGTACCTTACATTGGGTAAGGCAATAAAGGGAGCAGCTAAATTCCATGGAAATAGGTAGCCTGAAGGGACCTTGTCCATGAGGAATAATGGATTACCTGACACAATAAAAAACAAGATCATGAACAAATATGGGAAAAATGAAGGGTCAAAATCAAGCATGGAAAGAAAGAAGTCCATAGAAAATAAAAATGGAAGAGCTTTTATTGTCTTAATTGGAAAAGCTCATGATAAATGATGATAAACATTACCATGAGTAGTGTCTGAAGACCACAGAAATTGCTAAAAAACATCTGACAGGTGACATCAAATCCACTCAAGAGATACCATTTCCTTAATCAAAAAAGAGGAGAAACAAAGCAAAACAGTGAATTCTTGTTCCAGGTCTGAGCCCTGAGACATTCTCATGCAGTTACAGATAGGCTGCTCAAATAGGGGGGTTTGTGGGACTCCTAATTCCAGCTGACATGAGGGATTGTGGAAGAGCAGGAGGAGAAGCTGTCTGCGTGCTGCTTGCCAGAGTAAGAGCCTGTGACTGCTCTCAGAAACAATTCCCCTGAGGACCCCGTGTCCCTCAGGCCCACGGAGCACTCAGTGGCTTTGTGACCGGGGTGGGCAGTGCCATCCCTGCTTACAAACAGTGGGGAGCAAATATCACAACAAATTTAAGTGGAAAGGGCCCAAGAGTGAGGATGAGATAACATCTAGTGCAGACAAAATGTAGTGATTTTAAAAACTATGCAAATATAAATTAAAAAAACCACCAACCAAAAGACCATTCAGACATGTTTTATAAAACTTGTTCTTCAAAATGGTAGAGCTCAGGTCTTTTAACTTGCTCTTAAGGGAAGATAAGGATTTTCATGTGGGCTTGGCCAACATGGAACTGAGCAAATCCTCCACGACTCCATCAGCACAACAACCCAAATTAATAATTAGCTTTGGATATTAGCAGATGGTTACGTGGCTTTGGGTGTCTGGATGCAAGGGCCAGGTCCTGTGGGAACACACCCCAAATACAACAGATAAATGTTCCCAGAGACATGGAGCACTTTGTACCATTATTTAATAGATTAGTGGAGCTGGAATGCCCTTCAGCATCTCCAATTTATATTTGTAGGTGGATGTGTTGCTTACACTGATTTATAGGAATAAAACCCTTGTCACTATGGATTTATAGACCTCTTTCCTAATTTTTGTCTATGTTTACATGTTCCTCAGCCACGCAGCTTGCAGGGGCTGCTGGAATTCACAAATTGAATAAATAGGAGAATAATGGTATTAAGAATCAGGGACTTTTACTTTTGATTCACATCGTATTTTAATTGTAGTTGTTTTCCTATGGAAATGCTGCTGCTGGGAAGAGAATGATGGGAAAGCCCAGGAAAAATCCATACTATTAATTTTAACTCTATACACATTCCTAACCATGAAACCCTTAAGTAAATATATTTTATTAATAAACTAATAATTGTATGGGTACTTATACATAATTTTTAAAAAAACTTTCAGAAAAATGCACAAATTACTATTGTTTAAAAACATAGAAAGGAAAACACAGGAGTTTTGCCTCAAGAGGCCAGGAAAGCTGAGGAATTGATGGTCTGGCACTGGGTACGTCCTCTCTGGGATCAGCTGTGGGATCAGGTGTGCCTGGCCCTGGGGAAGCTTTGAAAGTGGGAAGTGGGATACTGGTCATGAGATGTTGTGGAGCTGCTTGAGCAGAAGAAAAGCCAGAGGGACAGGAAATGCTGCTGAGGAGAGGTGCTGAAGTAGCAGAGGTGGAGGGATGGAGAATCCTCTTCTCTGGGGCTTCTAACAGTAGGTTAATGGAGGTAAACTTTATACGGAGATACAGGACTGTGAGGGAAAACATGGATTATCCTTATGGCTCTGAAAAGCCCCTGGAGAATGAAAACACAGCTCCACCTCTTTCTTCAAAGCCCAGGTTTTGTACTTTTCCATGTTCCTTACCAACCCTCCTTCAAACCTCTGTTTTCTTTCTCTGTCCCTTTATTTGCTGCAGACATGGCCAAACTGCTCCTTCTGATTCACTTCCCACTAATTTTCAGGGAGTTGAAATCCAAAAACTGATAAATAAATTCTTCATAATGACCAGCTTGACCATCTGAAGATAAATTCAGTTGTGTTATTTGGCTGAGCTCTGAGTGGGCAGAGTTACAAGTGGGTGTAACTAATCAGAGTTTAACAAGTGCTTGATGCATCCCATGGAAATTTGCTGTAACATATAACCCAGATTAGCACAGGGCTAACCTGTCTCCTGAACACAGCCTAAACTGAGCACTGGAGCCTGCTGTGCTGGGAGAAGTCCCAGGAAACGGGAGTTTAGACTTGGGAATTTCATGACTTGTCTAGGCAGTGGGAGTAAATGTCGGCTTGTTGAGTTTCCAACATGATATTAAAATAGAGAACTCCTGCCCCCTAAACACGGAATTAATGTAAAAGCCAGGGAGATCAGACACAGGGGAAGAAAACAAAATTACCCTTTTCTGGTATAAACAATTTACAGCAGACTTGGAACAGGTGGTGGGAATCTGAGAGAGCGGTGCCACAAATGGGGCTCAGAGAAACCGAATCCACACTGCAAAGTGGTTTGGAGAATTTATGCCAATATTCCCCCAAAGCCCTTGTTTGCCACGGACATGAGAGCAGTGAGAAAAACATTTTCTCTCCAGAGCATCGGCCTCAGCTGCATCCTGGTGTGGTGGTGATTTTCTAGTTACAACAAATTATAAAAGGAGAGGTTTTGGGGCTGCCCAAGGAAGGCAGAGCTCAGGAAAAAGAGGGTGTGGAAAACCTGGAAAAAAAAAAGGAGGTAAGGTTCTTCCTCTGCTTTTTTCTTTGTATAAAAGCCCCACAGATGAGGTTGAAATCTGGGTTTCAGGTGCTGACCATGCACAACCATTGCTCAAGCATGCACCACATCCCCTGGCCATTGAACAGAAGAAATAATTCACATTTTTGCCTCCCTTCAACTACATTAATTGCCAAGTACTCTTGGTCATATACAGGAACCATTTGAGGGAGTAGAGAAACAGATTATGCAGGTCTTTCTCAACTACACACTTTCTTCAACTGCTGAAATCAACTTTTATTTTCCTTATCAACAAGGTTCCTCATGACTATAATAACAGCAAGAGAAATAGAAGAAATGGAAAAAGATTAGAAATAGGAAAAGATTATGAAAACACTTGGAGAGTTGCTTGCTGATTCATGTGCCAACAATTGGTGTCTGAAATGGAGCTAATTAACATTCTCATTAGGATAATCACCTTCAACATTTCCTTTTATTTTTCCAAGCTCTTCCCTTAACTGTCTGTCTCTGAGATAAGAAAATTGTTATCAGTGTATCAGCCCAGATACATTTCAGAGGATGAATGGCAAGAATTAATTCTGGTCTATCTGAGGAGAGTACAATTAGGAAGCCTTCATGATGAGACTAAATCTCCAGATTATTGGATCAGATATCCTCATTTCAGACTGCTCTGAAAGCCTAATACTCCATTCACTTTCCAAAATGCACTTAAAAATAATCACCACTGTGAGGGAGGAAGGGGAGGAAAACCAACCTGAAAATGGTCTGAGACAAAGCAATCACTTCATAATCATAAAAGGTTTTTTTCTCAAAGTTAAAATAGGGTTTTTGTCTTTTTGTAGTTGTTAATTTTATTGGTTCAGTGCAGTAATTTTTACATTTTATTTTAATGTTGGTATCTCTAGGAAGTTCTCCTTCACCCCTAATTTTTCACCCTTATTTTCTCTGCTGTTTGGGCACATGAATCAACATCCTGATAGCTCGGACACAATGATTGGAATGGATGGGAGTGCCTGATTTTGTTGTACTGGAAACCCATTTGGGTAACATTATTGAAGATTTGACACGTTGATGGCAAAGAATTTGGCGGGGGGTGGGGGGAAATAAAAAAAAGGCAATTTCAGTTTTGATGAATGTTTTCCACTAATAGAAATGAATGTGACTCTGACTTCCAAATTGTCTTTGGTTCTCCAGAACGGAGCAAGTTCTGCTCTGTGTCCTCTGGGGTCAGGGCTGGAACTGTGAATATTGAGTATTTAACTGTTTCACTATCTAAAAATTGAGGAGAGGAGGGAAAACAAACAAAACAGTCCCAGAGAGACTTTTCACCAACGTTAAAGAATGGGAGTGCCACTTAAAAGGAGACAGTCAGTGTCATTTCCCTTCCTGATCAATTCTTCCCTTACCTTTGGAAAAATGGTCTTCAAACTATTCCATGTCTGGTGCTTGGAGTGGTCTCCAGGATCTCTCATGCACAAGGTGACAAATTTGCTGGAGATTTCTCTGTACAACCAAGTCACAGCCTTCAACTCTGAACAAGAGTTTCCTGCTCTATACTTACTGAGAATTCACCCTGGTCTAAGTTATTTATATCCTTAACAAAAGGAATTCTTTTTCTCTCTTTTCATTCTATGGATCATTTAGCTGCTGTCTAATAATTCATCAAAGCTTGAAAGTACCAGGGCTGGTGGGAAGTAGTCTGGCTTTTAAGACTTCTTGTTGTGATGTCTATTTTTGATTAAACATTCTCAAAGAAATTTTAAATCTAATTCTGGGCCTGTATCAAGGAAAACACCCCATATTTTCTTTACCCTCTCTGTCACACCCTGTACTCTTCCCTTTTCCTTCCTTCCATGTACAGATCTTAACTTTGAGGGAAACTTGAGTGTGGTTTTATCTGTTTTTATCGGATTGATCCATAGCTGAGCACTCTGGCTCCAATATTCAATTCTTGATAAAATTGTCTTTAAGTTCCTGGAATAGCAATTTTTCTGGTATTATTTATAGTAATTGGTAGGAGTTTGGAGCAGAAACAGGTGAATATTGCAAGAGATGTGGTGACTATCAGGCAAAATTTAAAATCATTCATTAACTATTTTTTAATCTCACGTTAACTGAAGAAAATATATGTTAATACTGTCAGTGCATAACTCATCCCAGCAAAGGAGCAGATCCTGAGATCCCTAGCCATGGAATGAGCACAAGTGGAAAAAATCTGCTTCACTTCTTCATGCCTCAGCCCATGCACATATGTGACCATGGAAAAAGAAAATGAAATTCAGATTCTGTAAGCAGACAATGAATTTTGCATCAGCCTGGTGGCAGCTGTGGCTCTGAGGCCTCAGTGACGCAGCAAGAAAAAGCTTCAGTGTTTTCTGTCATTTCCCAACCCACTTATCCTCCAACCCTCTCCGAGTTCTTCAAAGCCCTGGAGATGACACCAAGAAGTTCTGGTTTAGAGAATCAGATTAATCTGATCAAGGAAGGGAGATGACAGGGATAAAATGGGATTATCCACAGCTGGGGGATCCCAGGCAGGTCCAGAGTGAGGATCACTGGGGTGATCAATAAGCACAATACTTTTGGAAAGAACAAATATTGCATCTGTTCAAATAACAAATTTAAAAGACTTGAGATCTGCTCGTGAATATTTAATGAACTGAAGATGAAACTAACCGACAAATTATTATTTTTTCATTTCTGATAATCAACATTTTCATCTCAGGTTTTCATGTGATTTTTATCCCTGAACAATAATAAAATATTTCTCCATTAAGAATTTTTTGGGGAATTAATTCATTCATAATGCATGAGGAAGGGAAAAAAATTTACTTGCCTTGAGTTTGAAAAATAATTTCTGATTTATTTTTTTTAGTAGATAATTCCTTACAGTCCCCTCTCCATATCACTGTATCCCTGTGTGATAAATTTAATTATAAATAAAATTTAATAGTTACGCCATTGTAAATACACAATTATGGTGCTAGTAGAAAGGAACATCCTAGACTTGAGCTTTTAAAAGTTCCTTTTAACTGGGTCTGATTTCAGTGTTGTTTTGTACCCTGCTTGGAGTTCATAGAACAGGGATAAGATCTCTCTCCATTCCTACTTAATCCAACTTGATAAATAAAACTGCCTTTTCTGGCCTGTGAAATTTACCAATATTTGAATTTTGGTCGGATTAATCTCTGCTGAAAATTTTTCCTTAGGAACTGATGGTGTGTTAACGGTGTAACCGTTCTTCTAGACATAAATTAATCTTCAGAAATTGCTGTTTCCTGTGATAAATGGGAACATTCCAGAACTGTCAAGCCAGGGGTGGTGGTGCTCTACAAACCAGGTTGCACCATGATTGTTCTTCTACTTTCCATAACTTTTCTTTGTGTCCTTGTTCCATGGTGTTCTCCCCAAGCTGAGGATCTTCTGGTGAGCACCCATGGAGCAAACATTTCTCCTGCTGCCTGCATGAACTTTGGTCTATTCCTGCCCCTTTCTTGTGCAAACCCTACAGCATTCATATTTTAATTTTCAAATCCCTAGGTGTATTTTTCTACTGTTTTTATTGGGGTGACAATCTTCCTTTCTTCCCCCTTTTTTGCCTCCAAAAATTAAAAATAAATCCAATAGGGAATCATGGCTCCACTGTAAGTTGAAAGTTGGATGAGGCTGCTTTGAGAGGTGCGTGCCTCCTCCAGTGGAGCTGCTCCTGCTGTCACAGGCAAGATTACAGAGCAGTGATTTGTGTAGAGAAAGAAATACCTTCCACGGCGCTGCTGATGAGTGTCTTAAAACAAAAGCTATGCACTCGAGGGCAATGAACGGTTGTTTTCATCTCAATTTTGTTTTATGCTCTTCTTTGATCTAACATGAAAATCATTACAATTTATGAGACAAGGCAGCAGACAAGACCCCAAGGAGTTCTTTGTTACGTAACGCTCCATCCAATTCATTATTTTGTGCCTCTCTCCCTCAAACAGCTTTCTGAAAGATCAAGTTAGTCAAAGCTACCGTAGGTTTTTAGCTTTGCTAAAATCCACCGTATTACATGCTCAGTGAATTTCCACAGCTTTTGTTCGAGTCGCTGACAGCACCTGTCATTTGCCTTTTTATGTCTTAAAAGCTGCTGGTGGCAGCATAATCAAAGATGTTGAGTAAAAATATATATCCTGGAGCAGTGGCCCGAAAAAGGAGTCTGCTTATATTTTAGCAAAGGCTCTCTGTGTGTCATAACCTGGAGTTTCACGTTTGGGTTTTTTGGGGTTTTTTTATCTTGTGTGTGTCAACACTTGATAGCACAATCTGGTAGCTGGGTGAGTTAGTAAAAAAAGTGCTGTTAAGGAAGAAAATGCAAATAACAGTTTATCATTTGGGGTTTTTTTTAATAGAAATGAGGGAAATAATTGCTGTACCAATTGAGTATTATAGCCAGAACAAAAGGCAGCCATCTCTTTCAAGTCATTGGCAAAATTCTAGTGTTCAAGGACTTGCTTCTTGGATCTAAAGTCTCAATAAAAGTTATAAAAGTGCCATGATTAAAGTCCCAGTGCTTCCTCCAAAGCAGGAAATCACAGCTCCCATGTCCTTGCATTTTAATCCAGGAAAACAATTTTTTCACTTCTTTGACCTTCTATCCTGTAAAGAAAAATAAGCAATTATTTTTCACTTTTTTTTTTTTTTAAGGAAAAAGCTTGATATTTCACTCCTAAACTTTTACTTTAGGGTTCTCTTTGTATAAATGGGGACACCTTGCACTTCTGGGGGAAGACTGGGAAATTTCAGTCTGGAGTTTGGCCCTAAGTGCTGGTTACCTTTGAAAGGAAAAGCTTGTCTTTGGAGGGGGAATATTCAGTGAAGGAACAGAGGCTGAAGTTAATGGCTTGTCACATTCTGAGTGCTCACGAGCAGGAAATGCTGGATTTGTCAGAGCCCAAAAAGCCTGTTATTTTCTGTAGTAACACCATTAAGTCACCTGTCAGACACAGATTGTACCATGGGCTCCTTTAGGCTTCCTTTAGCTGGAATTGATGCACTTTTAAGAAATAAATCTTTGATAATATAATAGTTTCATGTACTGCAGCCAAGGCCACGCAGTTTGCTGTACATCTTCTGTGAGCAGCAGCCCCTGGTAATTAAATGTCAGCTACTCTGAAGCTATGAATGCTTTTTCCCCCCCTCATTTGTCACCAGATCTTTGGACAGGAACGTTCTTTGTGTTTTTATAAGCAAAGTAGATTTTATGATGGGATTTTGCTGGGAGATTTATTGCTTTCATTCAAAGGATTACTTTTATTCTTCTGAGTGGCCAGGTGCAGTTCTGAGGCGCACAAGTTAAACCTCTGCAGGATTCAGTGGGACTGGTTTCCTCTTCTGGGGCTTTCCTATCTCACCACTCCAAATTCCATAATAGGGGTAGAATTTTGTCGTGTTCTCCTTCAAGATTTGAAGGGTAATAATGGGTATTTTTCAATGCATGGAATCATGGAATGGTTTAGGTTGGAAGGGACATTAAAGCTCATCTCATTCCACCCCTGCTGAGGACTGGGACACATTCCACTATCCCAGGTTACTCCGAGTCCTGTCCAGCCTGGCTTTGCACACTTCCAGGGATGGGGCAGCCACAATTTCTCTTCCATTTTACAAGTTTTTTTTTTTAATTCAGCTGTGTTAGAAGGTGTGAATGGAGCAGAGCCCTGGTTCTCAGCACATCAGAAACAGCTGCTTCCTCCCAGGGCAGTCAATAAACTCTGTCTGTTCCAAACCCAGTCTGGATTTCACTCACTGAGGCACTGAATGCTTTATTTATGGCCTTTTTTACTTGGCTGGAGACAGGAGAAAGCTAAAAACCCAAACCCCAGCATTAGCCAAAGAATTCCTCCCCTCAGCTGCTTGGGAAACACAAAACTTCAGGGATGCAGAGCATAATAAACCTAATGGGCTCTAAAGTTGTGTTTTTCTATCTATTCCAACATGTTTTGATCCATGGGAGAAGAAGCAACTTTGCAGCAAATTCATCACTGGCATTATGTTTTTCCTATAGGTTTGGAGAGGTTTAAAAATTCCTTTTAAAGCCTGTCTCATCAAAGTCGAGCCTACTGGGGCTGGGGGGGAGACGTGTGCCCATCTCAATGACATTCTTGGAGATGTTAATTTTTGCCACTTTATGCAGCACTCAGAATTTGTGAATCTTTTGCAACATTCATAAGGGACTATAGAACATTTCTAGGAAAAAAAAAATAAGAAGGGAAAGTAGGTTAGACTTGAAAGTTGTACAATATTCACAAAGGCTCTGAAAGATGCAAGCACCTGCATATTTCTAAACTGGCAGGAGATATGAGGGTTTTTTCCTGTTTAACAGAGTTAGTTTGAAAATAACTTGGGTTACATTAAATGTGAGTAAAAAATATCGGTAAGAATAAAAATGCTTTCGGTACCTCATTAAAAACAAAGCCAGCAATAGCTTTTATTCATAATCTCCTTAGACCTTTATTTTTTTGTAGTCGGTGTTAGTTTTTAATGATTTTCTGTAGAAATCTCAATAGGATAAGTTGTGCTTATAAGGACCATTTCCAGGACTTTGTTGTTTCCAGGTTTGTTTTCCCGTGGATGGAGAGAGAAGCGGAGAAATAGGGAAAAAAACCAAATTTATTCTAAATTAAGAAACACAGTTCTACTCTTCTGAGCCTCACTCTTGTTATTTCACGCTAAACACTTTCAAAGATAAGCAGTGGGATAGCAGCATTATTTAGGATTATCGGAAAAGCTTAAATTTAGCCTAATTCCTCTGACATAGTGAAAGGTTTATCAGTGGTGATATTAGGAAAAATTTTTGTAGGAGGGTTGAGAGATTTTGGAAAATCTAACTCATGGCATGCTAATAAATGCATTATCTTCTATGCCAAATTTAAATCATCTGCCTCATTCCATAAAGGAATTTTCAATTTGAAAGCAACATCATATGAAAACCTTTTAAATGTCTTTGGTTGAGCAACTGCAACCAAGCTGAGGTTGGGAGTGAAAACCGAAGAGATGGAAATGCAAAGCGTTCATTCAAAAAAAAAAAAAATTAAGTTCATTTCTATACCTGCATTTCTTCTCTTTAATTTTGAAGGTAGGAACCCTCTAAGGAGAATGATTAAATGTGAATAAGAATAAAGAAAGGTAAAGTTAATACGAAATAATTCTGATGGTTCTGCTTGAAAAATGTCAGTCTCTTTCACCATCCCTATTTATGAGCCTGGGGTGCTGTTGAACTGGAGGTCCTCGTTCCCATATGCAAGGAGGGTTTGCTGGAGGTGGATTTTTCCTTCCCTTAAAAGTGAGCGGAGCTCCCATCTGCTCTCGGCTGAGGTGCTCAAGTTCCCAACTCCTTCTTCTGAGGAGTGAGGAGAAACACAAATTTGCCCTGAGATAAGTTCTCACATCTTCAGAGCGGTGAATAATTGATGAAAGCCCCGTTCTGAACTCGCAGCGGGAGCACAATTGTTGGAAGGGAAGGAACTCCTGGGTTTGAGGCACCGGTCACGGAATGCAGAAAGAATATAAATGAATATAAATTAGGGGAGTCCCCCTGTACAGGCTGGGGTATCCTGCAGGGAAAGGAGCTCCAGCCCATGCTGAAGGACAGTCCTGCCCTGGTGGAAGGCACCAGACAGAGGTGAAGATCCAGCTCAGGGACAGGGAAGTGCTGCAGGGATGTCTTTGGCATGAGGAAGAATTCTCCAGTCACCCTTTGCAACTCAGCTGTGAACAATCCCTTGAATAACTGAGCACTCCCTACATCCCAGATTCCTCATGGAAGCAGGGAATGTTCAAGTCAGAATGAACCCTGGAACAGACCTTGGGACCCTGTCGTTGTCCTCTTGCTGCTGTTTGACTGGGAAATAGCAGCACTCTTTTCCAACTTCATCCTGTTCCTTTATTCACTGAAGATAATTCAGTCCTACTGAAGTAAAGTTGTGGTTTAGTCACAAGGAGTTGTAAACCCAATCTGAGAATGGGAAAATAAAATTTCGTCCCTCCAAGTGCCAGCACGAGGCCCATGGCTCAAGGGAATGCCATTTTTGCAATGAGACACTGCAGGAATTTCCTCTGCTTAGTGGAAGTTTCTCCCTATTGACCAACAATCCCAGGAAGCACATTCTCCGGTTAACAGAGTGATCCTTCCCTGGCACCAGCCAGACCATCTGAAATGTGTTGCCTTCCACCATATGCTCCCTCAGTAGAAAAATAAAGGGAAATATTTAAAACGTAATGCTTGAAACCCAAGATCTTCGCTCGTTAATCTGGCAGTTTGCAAAACATGGCATTTGTGAGAATCTGGCACCACAATTGTCGGAGCATCTCTGTCAATACAAGAGTGGAAAACAAACTCCCTGGAAGCAGCAGGCACAGCTGTGGGTACCCACTCCCTCCCTCTCCTTCCTACCAGGGAGTGCTTATTTTAGCCTAAACTGTGTGATTAGAGGGGGGGAAAAAAAGTGAGATTAGAAATGTCTTATAAAAAAAGCAAAGACCTTTAAATGCATTCATGCTTCTGCAAAATAATTCTTCACAAACTTGGCAGTTGCTCTTAAAAAAAACCCCAAAAATTAAAAATCAGCCACCTGCCATCTGGAAATAACTTACGATAATGGGGGGTGTGAGTGACAAAGGAATTAAATGTATTAAAAATAGAATTGTTTCTGCATGAAAAATTATTCTTTGGCCACTTCCATCTCCCCAAGGGGACTGCTCAGCCTGGAGCCTGCAGAGGGAGTTTAGTGCCACCTAGTTCTGGTTTTGGGTGTTTTGGATTCTCACCTGAGCCTCCCAGAGCATCACTCCAGTGCTGCAGGTCTTTAAGGGAGACTAAATTAAAAGCAGCACAACTGAAATGAGATCAGGTTGCTCATGGCTGCACCAGCAGTTTCTGTGCGTTTGGGTGCTAATTATAATGTTTCTTTTAATGCCATTTATTTGCATATCTTTGGGTGTATTATACAGCTTGCAAATTCTTAGCGGGCATTTGGAAACTATTATCCATTATTACTTCCTTAAAATCACAGCACTTAAATCAGGTCACCCAGCTGTTCAGCATCTGATAACAAGATTAGAGGGATTGATTGTACTCTCTGTAAGACTGCAAATACCTATTAATCTAGGAGCTTTTGGAAGTTCATCAAAATGATATTTTTCTTCTGAGAATGTTATAAACAGTAGAAAATACATTCGTAATTTGCAATGGGTATTTTAGGCTCTAAGGTACATTATTCTTTTTGAATACTAATCTTTTTAGCTCTTGCTGTAATTGTTAGAACTTCACAGAGTAGATGGTTAATACTCCAAGTTTCTGCTATTTAGTATGGTGGAGCTGTCCCCGTTTTCATTAATTCCATCAATCAAACTTAACTCTCCTCCACCTCTAAGAAGTAATTGTAATTATTTTTATGACCATATATATGCTAATGAAAGAACTATTTCATGACATTTTAATTAATTCTCAAAATGCTTATGGACTCAGCGCCGACATTGTCTTGGAATAAGAGGTGCAAAGAAAAAAGTCAAACTATAAAGTTATGTTTGATTGGAATAAAGCAGGAAATACTGGCAAACACATTTGGAGCCATCTTGGTAATTCATTTACTTTCTAATTCTGTTTTGTGTAATTATACATTTAAATGTTTTGCTTTCAAGGGAGCGTAAATCTACATTTTTGAAAACTTTGACACATGAATTTTTAAAAATTTTTTACTTTTTACATCTTCTCTCTCCTTGATATTTTCTTTGTTTTTTAAATTTGTTGGTCACTCCGGCTCCCATCCCTTTCCTTCACTGTAAGAGAACAAGTGATGAAACTCTGAAAATGACAAAATGTTTTTATGTAAATGGAAACTAAATAGTAAACAGAAACAGCTCTGACTTTCAGGGGTGGTTTAAGCCACATCAATGCCCAGAGCAGAACTTGCTGAAGTCAATAAAACATGCTTGAAAATCAATTAGATATATTTAATAACAAAATGAGTGGGAGAAAAGTCTCCAGATTTTTGATTTGGCTTTAAATTTCTTTGTTTCACTTCTGAACCTCAGCCATAAGCAAACAAGAAAATAAATGTGGTTTGATGCTTTAGAATCATGAGTGACCCTCTGGTGACAGGGGAGTCATTTGTGGTGGTGCTGTAGAGGTGATTTATTGGGAAGCTGGGTTTTTGGGAGCTGCAGAGAGGTGGTAGGGGAAGGCACATTGAGGTGTTTGATGGTCTGTGGCCAGATGGAAATGCCCAGACAGATAAAAGTGTCCCTGCCCGTGGTGGGGATGTTGGAATTGGTGATCTCTGAGTCCATTCAACCCAAACCATTCTGAGATTTGTTAAATTAAACAAAAAAACTGCAATTTTAGTCCCCTTTTGATTGACCTCCCAAGGGAACTGACCCTGCCCCAGCCTGGGAAGTGCCTCCAAACCTCCCCGTCCCCCCTTCAGTCGCTCCAGGTGATGCCCACGGAGCTGCTGACTGAGCCAGTCCTTGCCTCAGGTTAGATTTAAACTCTTCAGATCCTTTTCCTTTTCCTCCCATTTTCTGCTCTGAATTCCTGCAGCCTCCTCTGACACATCAGTGAGGCAGCGGGGAAATCTCTGCCCGAAGCCCTGGGAAACTTCAGAGTCCAGAGATTTGACAAATATTTGCTTTATAACGGCAAACAAGGGTGAACATTAAAGATGTGAAATGTGTGGCAGCACTGGCACAGGCAGCTTTCCAGTGAAGAATCCTGCAGAACCAATAATGTCATTTCTTTTTCCACTCATCATTAGCAACCCCTTTGTCAGCACACGTTGTGTTCATTGGCCCTTTGCTGTCAAAAAGGAGTTAGGGGCAGATGCTTTGAGTTCAGCCATTTCTGGGGCACTGCAGTTCTTGTTCTTATGCATGAAAAATCTAAAAATAGTGTAAATTGTTAGAGTTTGGAGGAAAAATCCAGATGTTTATTCCTGTGGGGCAGCTAAAAGGGGTCAGATTCTGGCCTGGCACATCTGGTGGAACCCAAATCTTGTGTCTGTGCTGGGGATGGGTCCCAAATATGCCAAATCTTCTCCCTTCCTGTGCAGTTCATGCACCTTTTCCTCATCACTCCTCTCAGCACTGATGGCTTTTCCTGAAGAAATCAAATCTTGCTGTTCCAACCTCTCGGATCCCGTGTCAGCCAGGCCAAAGGAGGAGCAGCAGCTGCTGTACCAGATAAAACATCTTTAACATCTTTATAATCCCCAGGAGGGGCAGGTTTGATGGGCTGGTTTGCTTTGCTCAGGTGGGTGAGATGGGGTTTCCATGAGCTGGTTTTGGTGGCCAAGTGGAAGTGCTGCAGGTTGGAGCACACCTTGTTTATTTCCCTTCTATTCTGTTTAAATCAATTCCTACTTTCTCCCCCTTCACACAGTTTTGAACTGAAAGCAGCCCTGGATCTTTTTCCGTGAGCGATTTCCTGGGTCAGTGAAAGGATATGAGCATTTCTTGGAAATTCTGCACACTTGCCTGGAGGTTGAAATGAGTTCATAGTGCTGGGTCTTGATCTTGAGGATGTTTTTTTGTCAATAATTATTTCTAACTTACTGAAATTCCCGTAGGGAGAGTTAGTTCAGAAAGTCTAAAGTGAATGTCTGGATACAGATTGTTATACCACGTTCCAGATCTTTCTCTGAGGCATTCACGATAGGTTTTTCCAGTCAAATTCTGAAAAAAAGTAAAATAAAATGGATGAAAACGTATTGGTGGAAGTTTATAGATGCCATGCACCAGAACTTCTGTTTTGGGTTTTTTTCATTTTGCCATTTATTTGTGTGNTGTTTGCTTTTTTGGTTGGTTGGTTGATTGGTTTTTGTTTGTTTGGTGGTTTTTGGTTTGTTTGTTTGGTAATTTGGTTTCATTAAAGTATTGAGGCAATACTGAGTTATATTTAATTTCTGTGCTTTTCACATATTTCCCAAATTTTCTCAAATCCCCTATAAAAGCAGTTGGGAAACTCAGCTGGAAAGCAATGGGGTTTGAGGCAGAGCTGTTAAAGCAGTAGCAGATATGATTTTATTTTCTTTTTCAGGTGAGGGGCTTTGGGAAGAATTGGGGACTTTTAAATCAGACTGTAGAGAGAGTGCCTGGTGGAGCTGTGTGTGAACTTCCCCAGAGGACCTGGACTAAAGAGCTCAAAGGGTCCTGTAAAACAAATTTCTTTGGACCCTGCTGGCTTAAACCACCCCAAACTCCAGCTGAAGGAGTTCATGGTTGTCTGGATGATCCAGGGATTTCCCTTGGTGGCACCACAAAGAGGAGAAGTGTCAGCAGGGTGGTGCAGCCATGCTAAACTCAAATTGCAATATAAAAATAATAATAATTATAATTATCATTTCATCCTGGTTTGTACAGTGGCTGTTTTTTACTTTCTGCACTAAAACCTTTTTATTTTCTAAGGACAATTAATTCTGTGAAGTTGAATATTTCTCTTTTTGAGTCACAGTAGGGGTAAACATTGGTGTTCCTCTAGTTCTCAAGAGCTGCTGTTTTCATTAAAAGAACCAGAAAAAAAAAAATCTTGCTGCTTTTATTGACTGATACTTGGGGTTTTTTATGAAGGCAGTAGAGGAAAATATCAACAGCAGTTTTTCAAGTGAACATTTTGCGTGGGACTGCCTTTCATGGCATGGTTTGTGTTTGAGCAGAGGACAAATTTCCAGTGCTTGATCCAGAGTTGTGTCACACCAAAACAGAGTCCTGTAATTCTGGCAATGCAGTCCCTGAAAAGTCACCTCAGCTGAGAAATAACTGCTCATATACAATATTTCTGTAGAAAAAAACCTCACAAAAAACCCCCAAAACACGTTCCTTTTTTAACAATCGTGATCTAAAACATGCTATATTTCAAATGCATTAATTCCTGAAAAATCTGAGGTATTAAAAATGCAAATACAAGTTTTAATGCAAGGAAATAAATTATAGGAGCTTCTGCTACCTGACAATCAAATTGCAGGTAGATGTGATTGAGGCTTTGGCAAAAAAGAGAGTCATGTGCAGGTAGATGATATTTAATGGCTCATGGGTGGAAGCTCGGTTTGCACCTTGAAGAATCATGTAAATGTCTGTTCAACCTGCCCCTGCTGGGTCTGAAACACACGGGATGCAAAGTGCACCAAGCAGGGCCTGTAAAACCACTTCAAAAACCTATCAGGAAATACAAAGGTTAAGCAGGTCCAATAAAGAACATCACGGTGATAGTGGAGTAATTGATGCCAAAACTGCAGGGATGTGTGCACGGGATTGTGATGAAATTCCTGAGAATCTCAGTGCACGCGGCTCTTGTTGGGCTCAGTGAGCTGCTGAAAACTGCCCAGACTCAGAAAGCAATTAGAAAAACTTAAAATTGTGTGTTTAAATCAGTTCAATATGTGGCTAAATTGGTATTTTTCTGTCATATTTTGCTTCCTCAGGCTGTGGAATGGTGAAATTCTTGTTCTAGAAGGTGTCTCAGAGCTTGATTTCTGTGAACCAGCCCTGGGACTGTGTTCTGGTGGAGATGGGGTTTAAAAGTTGAGTTCAGAGTTCTGGTGGAAGAACTTTTATGTGTCTGTACTTTTCCATCCCTTCCCCTTCTCCACCCACCCCATCCCGTGGCTTTACAACACCAATCCCACGCCAAGGGAGCTAAATTTTAGGGCAGAACAAAGTTATTCTTAATTTCATCCCTGTGACCTGATCCTGCATTCCCAATGCATGAAGCAAATTTATGCTTGAATCTGTGCCAGACCTCATTGCTAAAATGTTTTTCTTTCTTCTTCCCCAGTTTCCTGTAATATTGTGGGGTAAAAAACCTTTTTTTTCTTTGTGTTATTTTCTAGATAATATTTTCTAGATAAATATTTTCTATTTTCTCTTGTGTTGTTTTCTTCTTTTTAATAAAGCAAAAACTGTCACTGAAACGATTTCCAGAGGAAGGGACTGTTTATAGTCAGAAGAAAAGCTTTTTAAAAATAGCTTTTCTTGGCTGCTTATAAATCTTTATCATCACTAAACTCCAGTGATCAAATAAGAACAGTTAAAACAGTTCAGGAAAGAAAAAAAAAAATGGCTCTCCAGCAGCCTCAGTAACTTTAATGATCTGGTAAAAGACCAAACAAATAGACATAATTATCATAAAAAAGCTATTACATAGCTCGTCTCATTTGAATTGTTTACGGGATAAAAATTAAAGCACTTAAAGCCATCAGAGGTTTCCTTTGCTTTCAGACACTGTCCCTTCCCACTGAGCTCAGTGAAGCCAGTAAGGCTCTTACCCTGAGCAGGCCTTGGATAATGGAATCCATCCTGTTCTCCTAGCAGAGGAAAAAATCCCAGTTTAGTGATTTATTGTCTCGGTTTCTGTACCAGCTGACAGCACTCGAGCTCTCCTGTCCATCCGGATCTCCAGATGTTCCTCACTGACACCCAAAAGTCTCTGGTAAGAAGGTAGTTTAAAATTTATATAGGAGTAATATAACCTCAATTCCCTGTTTTCAATGAAATAAAATAGTCTTGGGTGAAAAAACCCTACATTATGAATTAATTTGTTTCAGTTTAAAGATTTGTGACTTGGGGAAGGCTTTGCTGTTGGAACCTGTGTTGCCTCTTAATGTGCAGTTAAAGCTTTTCCCCTAAATTTGCCCTCTAAGTATTTCTGTTCTTCCCATAAGGAGCAAAAGACCTCTTAAAATATCTATTTGTACTCTAATACACACAAAGATTAACTGATTTCCCTTTTCTCAGTATTTAACATGCAACAAACTGTGTTCACAGGGCAGAGGTAACTTTTAATGAGTAGCTATTTAGGGGCTTTTTAAAATGGTTTTGCCAAATGTTTCGAGGTTTGTTCCTCTTGCTTGTGTTCTGAATGGGTTTTGATTTTAGTTTTGGTTTTTTGTGGGGGTTTTTGTGGGTTTTCTTTGTTTGGGCGCATTTTTTTTGTTTGTTTCAGGGTTTTTTTGGTTTTGTTTTTTGTTTGGGTTTTTTGTTGTTGTTGTTGGTTGGTTTTTTTTTTTATGTAAACCTTTAAAGCCAAGAGCTCTGTACCCCATCATTATTCCTGCTTCCCCAGACAGAGGCTGTCCCCCAGCTTTGAGGACAGGTTTCTCTCTGCCACGGTGACTGATTTGTCCCATAAATCAGTCCCCACATAAAGCTCACAAGGAACAAGTGACAGGTCAGGGAGCAATGAACTGATGGTAAGAATTTGCTTCCTTGCTTGGATTTCTCCCTCTCTAATCCCAGTTTTAACCATTTTTATGCCTCCCTCTGAAGGCTGCACTCAATTTTAACCTCTAAGTGAGCTTGGACTGGGGGTGAATAAACCTAAGGAATAAATGGGGAACAAAATCCAGGCAATCCTCAGAAGACCCTGGTGATTTTTATTGCCTCTGGGTGGAACCCTGGTATAAATAAAAATACTTTGTGTATCCTGGCTGCAGCCTTTATGCAGAATTTATTGTGAAGAAAACTCTAGGTGGATACACTAATGAAGTAACATTTGCTGCTACTAAATTTAGGGGGGGGGGAAGAAAATCAATAATTGCTGCATTGCATCAATGAATTAAAGAGTACTCAAGAAAAAATATGAAGTGCTCCTGTAAGTATCAATATATGGCTTTATATTGGTTTAATACATATAAACAAGGTACAATAAATATAACACAAAGGTTTTTAACACAAATAGATGGGGCTCTGCAACCAGGGATCAAAAAACCTGCCCAAGAACGTTGACATCTGTTCAAAGGTGTTGTAGATGACTACGATTGTGAGGAACCTGTAACTTCCTCTACACAGTTTTGTGGGAAACACAGATTTATGGAGAGTTGATGGACAGAAATATTAATTTTGAAGGTGATATCAACTACTGGTTATAAAACACAGAGGAAATTGTTGTTTCCCAGAAGAAAATGGAAACTGGTTCTGATATTCTGGTAAAAAGCCACATTATCACCTTGGTGGGGTTAAATATTCCTGTTTCTTAAGGGAGTATTTGCTATAAACGGCTTTGAAATTTGCTGTATTTTGGTAGGCTGAGCATCTAAAATGCTGTAAAAGCAGGGACTGGGCTGGAGAGGTGCATTGCCAGATTTCCATTTCCATACCCAGATTTCTGCTGCTGTTGCTGTTGCTGCTGATCCAGGGTTGGTGGGGTCTTTTCATCTGCCCCTGTCCTTTGCATCTCCCCTGTCCTGGGAACCATTCCATCCTGTGCTCCTGATTAATTCTCTGAAGAGCAGCAGGATGAGGGAAGTGTCTCTGGGGGAGGAGGCAGCTCTGTGGAGGAAGGAGCTGCTGGATTATCATCAGCAGAAGACCTGCAGGGAGATCTCCTGTTCCAGGGTGATCGGCGACAGCACGAACAGACACTGCAGGAGAAACCAGCTGAAGGATGGGAAAAACAAATCCCAAAAAAACTCCTTTCACATCTTGCAAGGATGTCACCGACTCTCAGGGACACACAGGGGGATTTTCCTTTTTCCATTCCTGCCAAAAGACCCCTGGGGAGCAGGTTTCCTTTTGCACCAGGCACGGTACAGGCGGATGATGTCCCCGGGGAAGAATCTGCCATATAAACAGACAAGATAACGTCTGATGGTTTCCAGATCTCAAGTGGCAGAAGATATTCCTGCCGTGGGCTGAGGGGTTGCAGCTTGTCAGGCTCTTCAGGGGAATGAGCAGGGTTTGGCTGGAGAGAAGGAAAAAGGTGAGAAAGGGCCCGGGGAGGGTGGCAGGGGGAGAGAAGAGGGAGACAAGGCGTTGGATGAGGTGAGGATGTTCTTTCTCACCTCTGATAGGGCGGCTTTGATAAATGAGCATGGGCAGAAATAGGGAAAGGTGAGAGACTTCCCTGTAATCTCTTCCCATCCCGGTGATGGCAGTCTGGGTTGGCAGCAGCAGCCACAGCTGCCTGGAAGAAGAGGAGGCAGATTTTATTGAAATGTAGTGAAAGCAGAAGGGAACGAAACAGCAGCGCTGGAAAATCAACGTTTCGCTCTCTTTGATCTTTGTGAATCTCCCCACAGCCATGTTTTATCACCATATCCTTGTATCCCCTGCTAATTTCACTGCCTTGGCAGGCACGATATAAGGTTTTTTCTTTGTTTATTTGTTTTAAAGAGTTTCAACTGTAAGACCAACGCTACTTTGAGTTCAAACTTGAGGTGACTGTGATGGTTTTGGCTCTCAGGGTGGGGAGCTGAAAGTTGCTGAGAGGACAAAGTGCTTCAGGTTGAGATGGGAAGTGCCTGCCATGGCAGCTCTCCAGCCTCTCCCAATTGATTATGGCTCTGTTGCTTGATTAAGTGCAGGAAGGAGATTTTAATTTTAATTTTTCTTCTGTGATTCACTCAAATAACACCCTGTGCTATGTAGGACACACTTGCACACGTATCCTGTAAATACATGGGACAGGCACTACGGAACAGGGAAACAGTGGAAAAGGATAAATGAAGAAATAGACACAGGAAATGAGGAATTTGAGTAATGTTTGGTTCTAGGAGGAGTTGCATGGCACAGCCATGGAGTACAAGGCCACTGAAGATCTCTTTTAAATGCAGGCGTCCCAGAAAAATCTAAAAAAATATTTCATTTAATTTTCTCTCCTTTAAATGAAGAAACCTAAAGTCCTCATTTCAATAAAAGTGCTTCACCCTGTGGTCCGAAACAATTTGCTCTGTTAGTCCTCAAGGCTCTTCACAGTGTACAATAATTTCTCAGGGCTCCAGCTGGAATTTAGTGGTGCACTTGTTCTGTATGAAATGAGAATTTTGTGTTAGGTGAAATTTGTGTGCCTTTGTATTTATCTTTGAGTTTGTTTCTAACTTGTGTCAGATATCCCTGAAATACCAGGTCAGAAAACTTGTAATTGCCTCACAGAAAGAAGGAATTGGGTTATAACAAACCTCATCCTTTGCATAGCAACGAAGAAATAAGAAAAAGAAAAGAATGGACTTGAAGAGGTTTGAACTGGTATAAATATCCAATCAAATTCCTTTAAAAAGTGAACTGTGCTCCTTGATTTTGGGGAAACATCCTGGAAGATAAAAGTACCAGAATTGGCTTTTGGGTGAGTTATCCTCATGTACCTGGTTGATAACTTTTCTTATCAGTGAAAACATCATTTTCCTGCAGTTAAGGGAGTTTTGCAGGGATTTCCCAGGGACTGGTATTCCATCTTTTCACCCCAGAGCTGCTCCTGGTTTGTACAATATCTGGCAGCAACTTTCTTATCTTCGAGGTGTGGCGAGAAGGGAGTTGGTGATTATGGAAGATAAATACAGGCAGTGCTGATTAGTGAAAATGATTGATCAGCAGGGTGGGGAATGGGAACAAATGTGAAACACAAAACGGCAGAAACAAATGTTCAGATTTAGAGTTGTGTCCTCAAAAAGTCCCTGCCTGTCAAATAGGGGGAAATAAATCATGAAAATGTTGGCATCTGATATTTCCTGGTGACAGCAGTGACATTCATGAGACGTATGTTGGGGAGTCACTGCCCACAGCAGCTTTGTCCACATGTGCAGCTCTCCAGGAACGGGAACTGAACTCAGATGTGTTCTGGAGGCTGCAGAACAGGAATTTTCTGCTTCCTGGGGCAGGCTGGAGCCTTGGCTGGTCCCATCCTGGGGCACAGGGTCCTGGTGTGTCCCACACAAGGGCTGAGTGCCACTGGTGTCACTTGGGAACAGCCAGACAAAGCAGTTTGAGGGAGCTGAGTGTTTATCTCAGAACTTTAATGGTTTAAAGTCAACAATTGACCTGGATCTGCCTCTCCTGACATCAGCGACCAAATTCCCGTGGATTCTCACAGAGCTGCGTTTCACCTACACGCTCCTGGTACCTTTTCCTTCTGTGCTTGAACTGAGTTTTAGAAAATGAATCAATATTTCTTTTTTCTCCTCAAAGCTTTTCTTTTCTTAATTGTCACAAAGCCAATAAGAAGAGAAGCTGGCTCCTGGTGGCCTCACGCCCCATCTCATCAGGTTAATCATTTTTATTCCTAATTTCTTGTATTTTTTTAGTCTACACCTGGCTGCCACTTTTTGTGTGTGCAGACTAAAAGCTTTGTTTACTGGAGTCAGAGAGTCCCTAAGGTTGGAGAAGACCTCTGACATCAACGAGTCCACCCATTAACCCAGCCCTGCAGGTCCACCACTAAATCCTGTTCCTAAGCACCACATCTGCATGGGGTTTTTTCATTAAGGCCTTTGAATTTGGAAATAACTAATGAGGCAAAATAATATAATCCCTTATTATAGATGTTCTTTTTCTCTCATTATTTTATGGAAGGAAAATAACAAAAAGGTCAGAAAAATTTCGCCTGTCCTAAGCTGATGTTGGATGGTTTATTTTTTGAGTTACAATATTTAAATGTCAAGCGTCCATGGGAGAAATAAATTATTCATTATAATTAGAAAAATGTAATTTTTAAAAAAAATCATTTATTGGTGACTAAGCAGCCGATTCAGTGAGAATGTTTCTGCTTTTGTACAATAGCTGTGTACTTTGAGATAATGCTCTAATTAACCTAATTGCAGCTATTGTATTGAACTGGAGGTTGGGATCCAAAGTGTCATGGCAACATGGAGAAAAGCTCTGCAAGCCTCTGCTTTCTCAGTAGAGTCTCAAAAATAGCTCTTTATTCTAGGAAATAAGGAGGTAAATCTTCTTAACAAGATAAAGCTTGAACCAAGAAAGAATTTTCCCCTTTGCACTTGATGGTAAAGCATAAATTAAGGATTTCTGCTTCAATTTAATTAGCATAAGCCATCATAATAATGTACCCCATAAGTGTTTGCTTTTCCTGTCTCGAGCAAACCTCCTGTGCCCAAGAGATTTACTGTAAATCATTGAATATTAATTTCTTGGATTTTATTGAAGAACATTTTACACAGTCGGCTTAGGAGAGAGAACAATCATTTTCTTTCCTTTGCAGGAAAGATCTTATTTAATGCAGTGACATTAACTAAAAGGGACTCCATGAAATGCTGCTCCAGTTTTATGATCTTGCTAAGCTCTGGAGACTTCTGGGAGTGGGAATTTCAGAAAATAGGAGGAGGATGTTTTAGCTGTGTCTGACTCAAATGCCTGACGATATGAAGTCTCTCTGTTCCCTGCAAGTCATGTGATTTTTCATTTCATTAACACTTGTAATGCTAATTAGCACACTGCCTCTCAGTTTAATTCATAGAAATATATGATTCCATACAGGCTGAGTAATGATTGCACAAGTGCCATAAATTCAGAGGAGAGCTTGGCATGAATAAAGATCACAGTTCGGGGCTAATAAATTTTATAAGTTTAAAACATAATGGATTAGAGTCCATTTGCACTCTGGTGCTTTGGTAATATCACCAAAGCAAAGGTTTTTACTGCATGTGCTGTTTCCCATAAATTCAAAACCCTGCCTAATATTTACAACTCATCCTCCACATCTGGGGTTTTTTTTGGGTTTTTGAAGGGCTTTTTTGTAGTTTGTTTGGATTTATTATTTGTTCGTTTGTTCATCTGTTTGTTTGTTTTCTCCCTGAGGAGCAAAGTTCATCTCAGCTGGACTCCACTTCCACTGGCTCCTCGTGTCTGTGCTCTCTGGAGAGCTCAGAATAACGTCCCATGGAATTAAAATTTCATGAGCTTCTCTGTAGCCTGTCATTAACTGAGTTTGGAAACAAATATTTACGAGGTCCATTTGGCTCCCATATGTTTGCCTGGGAAATGGGGCAGCTGGGAGAGACCCGTTGCCAGGGCCACTCGTGCTGTCCAGAGCCCTGGTGGGACACTGGGGCTTGACCTGGTCTGATTACTGGAATTTTCTGCTTCCAAACATCCCTTTCCCATGTATTCCACTTCCCAGTGCAGTTAACATTCTTCTTTTCACAGAGAAAAGCCTCTGGGAAAACAAGTCCTTAACCCAGGGGTTTGCATTGGGTGGCTGGAAAACACAGACTTGAAAAACAAATGTGGAAATCTGGATTTTTTTCTTCTCTCCTCTGAAATCCAGCCCAAACGGCAACTTATGAGGATGTAGAGCACCTATTGGCTTCCTAGGAAACACAAAATGATAAAAATACAAGAGATTTTTCCCTGGAATTCTGGATATACCTTAGTTCCATAAGCAGGAGGAGGTGATGCCTCTTATTGTGGTAGGTTTGGGTAAAATAAAGGCCAAAAATATTTATCCTGGTATTACAAAAGTTACTCACAAATATTTGCCAAGCCTCTGGTGATGGCATTTCACACCCAGCTGTTTGATTTGTGGAAACAAGGACCTGCACAAATGAGCTGGGAGACTCAAATTTCCATCTCTGCCATGGCTGAGCACAAACGTAAGTTTTCCAAGGAATTTTATAGTCATAAACTTTTCAATTTGCCAAGGAAAGCTGGTCAGGAGGCAAATGCAGCTGAAATACGAGTGCAGAAGTGGTGACCAAAGCAGCACTGTCTGCTCCACTGCACTTAATTTCCTTTGTGGGACTTTGGGCACTTAAAGTAAATCCCAAACTGAGAAGTCGCTGCTTCTCCCCGGCTGTTGGAAAAGCTGGAACGCTGGTTCTGGCTTTTATGAGCTGCAATATAAATCTCAACGAGTCCTCCATGAATAAAATGAATTGCAGTCTCCAAAGTTCTCTCTTTTTTGCTTTAAATTGAGCCAGTACCTATTTCTTAACTTTTTTTCCCTCCTGTGCCTAAGTGAAAATGTTTTCTCTAAATAGTTGTAAGTGCTTAAAAGAATATGTAATTTTACACTTCCTAAGCCCCTTTCTGTCAGAACATAAGAGGTCCACAGAGATTAAGGATTCAATTTAAAAGTAATCAAATACTCATTTTTCCTGTGAATATTTAGACCAGTGACTTGCCAGAACCCACACCTGAATCTGTCAAATTCGGGGGGTTTTTTCCCATCATTTTCCCTCCATCTCTGCTCATTCACAGGATGTTCTTTTCAAGCTCTGACTGCCCAGTATAACCTAGACACACACGAGCAGAACCAAAGGTCTCCGAGAGCAGCAGGAAAACTGATCCCAGCCCTGAACCTCTCCGTCCTCAAAGGCAAACGGGAATTCTGAGAGCCACAGGAACAGCATTTTCTGCCTGGAAAAGGCTCTGGAGGCTCCCAGCTGAGTTGTATTGCAGAGCTGCTGCTGCAATTTGTCACCTGCGGTGCCCCTAAGCCACGTTCAGCTTGTTCTGCTTTATAGCTGGAGACTTCCCTTTGTTTCTCCCCGAGATACATTTTATAGGTAACAACAAACCACAAAACGTAACCGGGAGAAATTTGAAATTTATTTCTCTAATGCAACGAAAACTTTCCTTTTTTTCTTGAAATCCTCACCTTTTTTTGCCAGTGGGGGTTACCACATCCTCAGTTCCTCTGGTGTGCTGGGGTATGGCATTGTCTGCAGCTGCTGGGAGCTCTTTTCTCCCTAATAAATGTCAAGAGCAGCTTTGCTAATTCTTCTCCTGCACGTCAGCCCTCCTCATTTACTGTCCCAATGACAATGACATCTTTCCCAGAGACACTTCCCCCTGAGCTGTCACCTTATTTATTTCTTCCTCTGCCTTGCCTTGAGGAACGTGATAAACACGAAGACAGTGCAGGAGGTTTCTCACTTTTGTTTCAATCTCCTTAATCTGCTTAATTTGTTTCAATTTCCGTACCTACTTCAACCTGGTGGAGTTGCCTCGAGTTTTGTCTGGCTAAAGCAGGTATAAATCCCTTTATTATTATTTTTTTAAATAAAATTGTTTTTTAAAATATAAATGAAATATTATAATGATTGGATAAAATTATTTTGTTTTATTTTATTTTATTTTACGGGGTTCTGTCAGACCTTCCAGTCTGACCTCTAAATAGCACAACCAACAGTTTTGGCTCAACGCTGCAGAGCTAAACGTGATCTTTCAAGAAAATGCCTGGTGTTAACTTAGAGAATTCAAGGACTGAAATACCTTTAAGACCCCCAAACAAATTAACAACCAACAAATGCGGCTGTTGAGACTGCAAACCTCTAAATTCCCCTCCCTCCAAAATATTTTCAGCTTCTTGGAGAGTTTTGTAGAGATATTTTTGTCAGATTTCCCCACCAAATTTATATCAAGGTGAACATTTCTTCTCTTTCTAGACCTCATCCTGTAATAATTCCTACTGCTCTGAGAATTTCTGCTGCTGCTCTTTTTAATCTTTTCTCTTGCTCAGTTCTCTCTCAGAGGAAACGTTCCCGGCCCTGTTGCTCTCTTGCTCGCTCACCTCCCTTTAAATAAACATTTGCTTTCCACTTCTTCCTGCTCTGGTGGCTGCCATGGTTATTGTGAGAGCAATGCTCTCAAAGCAAGAAAATAAAAATTAATTCATGCTCAAGTTTCTTCAAAGGTCAGGAAGGATGCAAGGAGAGCTGATGGGAGCCAGGGGTGTAATTTACCTGTCTTGAAAATCCTGGCCACAGGCAATGTTATTATTATTATCTATTAGGGAGCAGGAACATGAGTCAGATCCTTTCCACCACACAGGAAGATTTCTTTTTCCAACCCAAAGACCACAATAAAGAAAAGAAACCAGTAAAAGAAAAATCCCCAGAAATATCTCAGACCTTATCTTGGCATAGATGAGTCAGAGACAACAAAAGCTCTGAAAATATAACAATTCTTTACCACATGAGAAATAATTCAGGTTAATGGAACATCAAAAAAGAGGAAGGAGATATGGATTTCATAATGTTGGAAGAGATGATACTTTGAAAAGAAATAAAATTTATCCAGTACAAGGAAAAGTTATGAGTACAATTAGGAGGAGACAGCAGTTGGAAGAACAAGGAGAAAATGGTTAAAGGGAAACATGAGAAAGCATGAAAATAAATGTCCAGCTGTGTTCTACACAGGTGTGCAAAGATTTGTGGTGTGTCCTCACCTCCCCCACTGGTACCAGAAATACTGCCAGATCTTCAGAAAGAGAAATCTTCAATTAAAATGTTACCTTTTAAAAAGATGTTGGTTTGCACATACATTGAAATCAGTTGGCAGTATTTTTGCAAGCAGGTATTTTGCCATTAGATATTTAATATTAAATTATTTTTTCAAGAGATGCTTGTTCCTGTTTCACTCAACCAAAGATCCCACCAGGATTTAAATCCTTGGCGTATGCTTTGCATGCCAAACAATGAGGAAATGGCCTCAAGCTGTGCCAGGGGAGGTTTAGATTAAATATTAGGAAAAATGTCATAGTGGAAAGGGTTGCAAAGCATTGGAACAGGCTGGACAGGGAAGCTCTGGAGTCACATCCCTGGAATTGTTCGAAAAACATGTGGATGTGGCACTCCAGGACTTGGTTTAGTGGTGAACACGGTGGTGGTGGCTGATGGTTGGACTCGATATCCAAGGTCTTTTCCAGCCGTAATGACTGCCTGGCTGGGTTTGAGGTGCTGGTGAGGACAGCAGCAGGGCCAGGAACTTTCTCTGAGTGTTTCTGTGAAGTTTTTGTGTGGATCCATCAGGTGAGTGAGGGATTTGATCTGGCTGGTATCAGCTTTGCTGCACCTCTGAATTTCCCTCGCAGCCTCCAGAGCTCTCAGGATGCCTTGAAGCCGCACGTTATCTAAACTCACCCAGTGCTTCCCCTGCAGCATTAATTCAGGTTTCTCAAAAGGTGCTGAGCAGGTGGTTTTTTTTCCTCCCATAAAATAAATAGTGTGTCATGAAAATGCATTTTTACACTGCACAGAAAAACAGCCTGATGTTGTAAAGTGCTACTGCCAGGGCTGGGGAGGCACTGCAAAGTCTCTGTCCCCGGTGGAAGTGTGAGGAAAATCAAACTGCTGAGTGTGACAGATCAGCTTTAGAGAGGGAATTCATGCTTCTGCTTACAGATGAAGTTGTCCTAAACACAGATCCAAGATTCAAAGCCTATCCCCCAGTGAGGCATCCTGCCCACACCTGCTGTCTTAAGGAGTAAATGGAGTTCTGGCTTCAGGAAAAAAAAAAAAAAACAACAAATGGAATTTTTCCATTTGCTTGAAAAACTTCTCCATGGTGGCTGTGGAAAAATATACATTTATAATTATAATGGGATTGCATTGCTTACATGCAGCTGGGTTTATATATTTCTTATTCAAGGAAGCACAACCTGTTTCAGTTCCAAGCAAGAGTCTAACTGATTGCATTCATCCAGCAAAAAATTCAAAGGGAAAATCAGCAATTTCATCCTTCTCCCCACAATAGTACCTGAGTCTGCCTGCCCAGCCTAGAAAAAAGGCTTCAAAGTTAAAGACCCTTCAAGGACACCCAGAAATGAACTTCGTGTCATTAAAGTGTTTGTGTGGTTTTCCAGCTGATTCACAGTCACTGTAATTCAAAGGCAGTCGTTCCATGAGGGTTCAGCAGTAAAAGATTTCCTCCTCCAGGACTCTGAAATGTTCTGTTCTGGTGCATTCTAAAAAAGACTTTGTGGAAATCTGAGCTTTTACTTAAAGAAGGAAAAAGATCCAACTGCAAGACCACATACAGACACAAAAAAACCCCAACACACTTTGAGCAAAAAAAAAAAAAATTCGTTTGTATTTATATATTATAAAAGGTCAGCTACCTCTGTTCAGCAAGATAATTCAGTCAGATTTTGAATTCTGCATCTATTTTACTTATCTATCCATTTACCAATATTTAGAAATGACATCTATTTGGGGGAAAAAGAAAAAGAGCCTCAAAATGGGATGATCTTTAAGAACTTCAGCAGAGCGGCCAAGGGCATTATTACAGCCCTGTTTGAAATGTGCTCTTACCCATATTAACTTTCCCAAAACAGCATTTTGGGGGGAAATTGCAAGAAATTTCTGCAGTTTTCCAGCAGTGGGTGAATTACCCCATCCCTCAGATTCACCAGGAAGGTTTGCCCTGTGCCGACCTGCAAGTTCTGAGTGCAGTTCTGTCCCATTTGCAAAATACACTCAACAGAATCTTCAACACATTTGGAGGGAAGGAGAGAGGTTTTGCTGCCTTTTAAACAGCTGGGGAAGGTGAGAACCAGCCTGTCTGTAGGAATACGAAGTGCTGAAATACACAATTAGGAGAGGTGTCTGAAATTTTAACTGAACAATGCCACGCTGTCAGCAGCAGCCTCAGCACAGCCCCGTGCTGACATCGGCTGTGAACCTCCCCAGAATGAAAAATAGCTGTGGGCTGACGTGTGGGGTGTCTGAGGTCTCTGTGCTGCTGATGGATATTCCTCCAGAAAGCAAGCAGCTGACAGGAACATAAACTATAGAGGTGATTACCCCGTAATTAAATGGAAGTAATAAAGGAGCAGGGTAACAGAACGTGGGGCAGCACCGGTGGGAACAGGAGCGAGTGCTGGCTCGGTGGTTCTGCTGAAGGAGTTCAGGCACAGTAACTGCAGTGGCTGCTTGCCTCTGGTGCCAGGTTTGTGTTTCCTGGCAGGCAAAGCAGCCCATTCCCCTTTCCCCCACATTTCCCCTTCACTGTGTCACGTCACACACGGGTTTGGAGCTCCTTGGGGGTTGTGAAGGACCTTGGCAGTGCTTCTCCTAAAAAAACCCTCTCCATCCCCACAGCAGCTTCACCTCCAGCAGGGTTTCTCTAGGAACAGACACACCTTTTCTCCCAGCTGTCAGACTCCAGCCTAATTTCCAGTTCAGTAGATCCCACGTCATTTTAAGAGAGCTCTCTCTGGTTCATTTTAGTCCACTCAACACAGCCAACCAAGTGCTGCCTTCCCAGCTTGGGATCCCAGGATCAAAAATATTTCTTCTGTCCCACACCCTTCATCTTGCATGAGTTTAATTTCAAACAAATCTGAACAGAGGTAGAAAAAGAAATAATGATGAAATCCACAATACCATCCATCTGCTTGAAATTCTTCAGGGTTTGAACATGAGGTATTGAATGTTTCCTCCTGTTTATTGAGAGATAATAGCAAATGGAATTTGTTAAATAGCTTCAAATAACATTCTTAGTAAAAAAAAAATTAGCATTTCTTTCATCAAGCACATTTTCTATTAATTACCAAGTCATAGAGTTAATTTTAATAAGCTGAAAGCAAGTAATAATAATAGCAAACAGTTCACCCTAAATTCTGGATGGAATGCAGCAGACCTTTACTAATTCACATTTTGCTAATCCTCACTCTTTATAACACACAAGAGCCTCTCCCTTCACCTCCTGCCTCTTTGCAAAGATTTAATATCATAATGTTTCAGTGACTTCTCAGACTGTTGGAAGCTCATTATTTATACAGCATAAATAATTAAACGAGACCCTCTTTTTAAAATTAAATGAGCCATGATTTCTGAACTGGGTACCATCATTAGAAATTGTGCCAGGAGCTGATCACCTCTTACAGGAAATTCAATGTTCACTGACCTCTGGCTCTGAGGCCTCAGAATTAGGAAGGTCACCACAGATTGAGTGGGATGAATATGGACAGAAGGGTTCTTAGGATTTTCTTCCCCCTTCACCATTTTCTCGGAAGCCAAAAGTAATTTTTTTGGGTGAATATGTGTCCAGGTGGTCCTGCTGCTCACCAATCATTCCCATGTCACACACTGGGGCTGTTCTCACTCTGTGCTCCCTGTGGAAACCTCAAATTTTTCAGGATCAGATTTATAAATATCGATTTATCGCTCTTCTCCTTGCTCCTACTTCCCACTGCAGTCCATCCCTCAGCTGAGCCCACAGCCAAAGCTGATGTGGGAGTATTTCCAATGGTTCCCTATGATTGCTGCCCTTTTAGGTAATTTGCTAAAATTTTATTTTTAATTTGTCACCAATGCCATTGCCATGCATATTTAAAAATATGAAAAAATAAGCCTGCACTCCAACCAAGCCCTTTGGCCAGAGCAGCACACGGGCAGGGAGGGTGTTTAGCTATGCAGGGCAAGGTGGAAAATTTAAATGCATGGCTTGTTTTAAAGCTCACAGGGTAATATTTGTGTCGAGTTACCTGGATAAATCTCTGCTTAATCCCCTGGTGATGACAGTCAGAACTTCTCGACTCTAAGCTTTCAGTGCTAACACACAGAAATCCTGATTAGCCACACAGACACTCGCAGGGGCAGATCCAAACCATAGGCCAGGCTTGGGAAAGCTGCTTGTAGGGAACGCAGCTAAATAAATAAACCACGCTTCCCTCCTTGCAGCCACTTGGGCTGGGGCTTTGGTACTGAAACACACTCCTAAAATAAAAATATCTGTGCTAGAGGTGGTTAATGTCTCACAGCCAATTCACCAGTACCCAGGACTGGGCATTATTGAATACTGAAAGTGTGAATACGCTTCAGTCATGCAGACAAAACTCCAAATTAATTCAGCTTGGATTACACACATGTAATTACAATGGCTTGGCCTCTCTGTGCATGTGTTAGCTGCAAACAAATGAGGTTTGTTTGATGTTTCTCCTTGCACCACGGATAAAAGATCTGTAGCAAACTGCAAACCTATTGCTTTGATCCCGTGTTGAAACACAGGAATGTAGATTAAGGTCTAAATCCAATTCTCAGGCTCGAGGAAACTTTTCTGATCATAGCACTGGCTGAAGGAAGGGTTCATATCTTGGGGAGTTTAATTAATATTAAAAAAAAAAGGAGTGAGAAGAATCTATTTTTTCTTGTCTTCAGTAATTACTTTCCTGCGTTGTGGTCAGAGGGGCAGATGCAGAGATAAGCACAACCTCACAAGCCTCAAACAGAGGGGCTGCTGCATTTGGAGAGAAGGAAAGTCACCCTCCTCCTGTTCTCTGTTACAGAGGGTGGGTTGCATTTTATCAGCCAAACACTGATACATTCCAAATTCAAGAGAACAAAAATACAAACTGAGGCTTTATTAACCACTTGCATGGAATTTCTGATTGTCACAGCAATAGCTGCACACCTTAGAAAGTAGAGAGTGTGAGGAAAATCAGTTTATGAAAAGTGTGGAAACTGTAGCAAATTGGAAGAGCACAGATAGGAAAAAAAAACCCCCAAACATACCTCAAATCCTATCACTTTTCTTTTTTTTAATGAAAATGAGATTAAGCTTGAGAGGGTGTAAATTTGCACTTATTGAGAAGTGGGCAAACTTCATAAAGAGCAAAAAGGTATCAGAACAAGATTGCTAGAGCACCTTAGAGTCTCAGCAATAATACCTAAGTTAAATGTATAAAACAATTAGAGAATGAAAGTTTTTGTCATCTTCAATTCGTTTCATTGTAAGTTACTAAAATACATCCAAAATAGAATAATGTAATTACTCCGGGAGATCAATGGAAATGTCTTCCATTTGAGAGCTAATTGTTTTAGCCTTCTGGGTGGTCAAATTAAACATAAGAAGTAGATCAGCAAAATAGATATTTTTGAATTTAAAGATCTCCAGGGAAAGGGAGGAAATGTTAAAGAAATTAACAACAGATTTTGTCTCAATCTTTTAGTTCAAAGGAGACTAAAGGCTGGAAAGGTGGCTCAAGTGGAGGCGTGGCATCACATTTTCCCAAGGTTTCAATTTATCCTGTTTCAACTTCTCTTTTTCACTCTCCACTCCTAAGAAATTACACTTCATCCTTCATATTGCCTGAAGAAGCAGGAAGTATCAATATAGTGAAATAATAATGATTTTTCTTGACTGGGCTCTTTATACATGTGAAAATCTGACATTTTAGCTATTAAGATGAATTATCATCATCATGAAAGTATCATACACATGAAAATCACAGTTATTTAACAGTTTCTGTCAAGACTGATAGCAGAGCAAAGTGTTTATGTGAGAATCACAGAAAGATGAACCAAAGGCTGAACTCTCTGCAGGAAGGTCTGGGGCTGTGGTGGGAAATTCTTGCAAAAATGAGAAAAACCTTCAGTTCACTCAGGGCTTGGGGAGTTCTTGATAAAATCCCGGAATGGTTTGGGTTGGAAGGAACCTTAAAGCCCATCCAGTGCCACCCCTGCCATGGGCAGGGACACCTTCCACTGTCCCAGGCTGCTCCAAGCCCCAATGTCCAGCCTGGCCTTGGGCACTGCCAGGGATCCAGGGGCAGCCCCAGCTGCTCTGGGCACCCTGTGCCAGGGCCTGCCCACCCTCCCAGGGAGGAATTTCTCCCAAATATCTGATCTTTCATCTTTCTTTCTCCTTTTTTACCCTTTTGCACCTTCAGCCTTCTGGACTGTTCTTCCCTTCTTCAACACTCATCAAAAGGATGCAAAAAGAGTGGGAGAACATTGGGCTCAAATTGCCTATTGAAATAATTATGTTTATTTTTATATCTATGTTGTCTTCAGAGTCTCACATCCAGCTGTCCCAGAAGATTAAGACAAAATTTCCACCAGCAAAAACTTCCTGATCTATAAGAATGAGAGTCCCACTGTGCAGAGTTTTGATAAACATAAATGATGTAGAAAAGAAAATATGTGAGTGCTTATTTGAGGGCATTATTTGAGAATTTTGAGATCTTCACTACACCACGTTTTCATTTCCTAGAGAACTCCTGTGTCCCAACAGGTCCATTCTCCAAAGGAAAGGACCAAGAGGGAATAAGCACAATACCAATTTTTCTGAAATAAAAATGCACCATGCACCTTATGCAAAGACCACTTTAGGACTGAGTTCATAAAGAGCAGGAATATTTGTTCAGTCCTCTCCAGGAATATTTTATGGCAGCAAAGGATCTACTTTTTCTTTACAAGTCACTCGGCTGTTCCCTCACTCATTTACAGCCATATTTTTTTCAATCATTTGGTCACCAAAACCACAGAAATGTTTTCTCTTTGCAGTGCCATGTCACCCCTTGTTTATTCCTCTTGACACTTTATTTTGAAGTAAACCTGAAAATCTCTAATTAAAAAAGTCAAAACCCGTGATTAATTACTAACCAAGGGTGTTTTGAAAGCAGGAAAGAAAATAAACAACTGTAAAGTGAACAGATGGGATTACAAACTGAATTGCCATCATTAGCATTAGGAGTCGGATAATTAGTTATTAGAATAACAATACATGGCTAATATTAATGTGAGATAACACAAATGTTGTTATAGGGACAGAAGAAGGGAGTAAAATTAGAAGGGTCTAGTAAGGATAATTGGAGCTGGACTTTCTGCTAATATTTAGGTTTGACTTGTGGAGATAAATTCTGCTTTTTGTGGACAGAATCCTGATTTCCCAGGTTTTGAAGCAGAAAATGCCCTACAAATGATTTATTGAAGACTTCTGATGACCCTGTACAATTTCAGAGATCTAAAGTTTTCTGTCTAACAGCACATGACTTTCTGGTTTATTTGATGAGTCTAAACCTGGGTTTATGGGGGGATTTGGGGTCTAAGAACTAAGGGCAGCTACAAAGCAGGAGATGTTTAGAAATATGTGTATGTTGAAGACTGGCATAACTGGCTCTGAAATGGACCGTGAGCAAGTGGAATGGCCTTTAAATGCTGAAAAGGGCATTGATTTCCTTAATTCCCAATAAGTACTGTGCAGATGAGGGTGCTTAAATGATAAATAAATCTGTATGTGGGGTGAGACAGGGGTTTTTCCACAGTTCTAGTAAGTGGCACTTTATATGAGTTGATTATGATGGGTTGCTTTACAAAGCAAAAACTGAGCCTAAACCATGACCACTGAGATATTGAATAGAAAACTGGAGTCAGTTTTCTTTTATTCTGTTAACTTTAAGCAGTTTTACTTGGATTGGAGAAAGAGGAAACCTTAATGAAACAATTGTGCAGTTACTTCCATTTAACGGCTGTTTTACAGTCAAATATACATTAAGAAGAAAAATGTTAATTGCTGATGTGCTGAAAATACTGTATGGGCAACACTTAATTACAAAAAGATATCATTTTGAATGGCTGCTATTTCCTTGTCTTCCCCAAATGAACCCCCTGACAGAATAATCCAGAGGGTAAGCAAAACTGGAGTTCAAAGATCTAATTTCTAATTCAGGGAAGCATTAAACATATGCTTAACTTTGACCAAATGTGTAAAGCCATTAACTCCAGGCCCATAAAGAAGTGCTTAAAGTTAAATGGGTACTTAGGTTATTATTCACACAGGGTTGCCTTCTTGAGTCTTACTCCCCTACCAGTATTAGCACTCTCTTTAGCAGCTGGTCCCATTAATTACCCCCAAAAAAATCCCCAAAAACCTGTTACTGACCATTAAAATGCAGCACACCGTGATTTGCATATCTACATATGCAAATCAGGTCTCATATTCTATTCTATTTATACCTTCTTTTTTTTTTTTTGCCTGTATAAAACATGAGCAGAAGAAAGCAGGGGTTGGTTTATCTTTTTGCTGGGCCTGCTTGTTCAAGGCAGGCAGGCAGCTGAATATTTGTGTCTGTAGTTAATTGTGAATGCAAAGGAGAAGCTGCCTTTAAAAATCGTGACTTGTGTTTTTGGAGTCTCCAAGAAAGAAGTTTGGGCAGGAATCTGAAATAACCTAACCCTGAGTAAAGTTTCTTAATTTTTTTATTTTTTGCCATAGAGTAAAAATAAAAGAAATCCAGACTTAAAAGAATAATTTTCAGCCCTAAAAACTTCTCTACTGACCTGGATTGAGGAGAACACTGGTAAATCTAAATTTCCAACAGAAAAGACATAGAACAGCTCTTGTGGTTGTTGATGAATGGGCTTCTAACCCAAACCAGCCCTGAAAGAGCAGAGCAGAAAACACACCTGCTGTTTTCACTTCTCCTTTACGAATTGAAGGAGATGATCATTTATTTGAGTCAATTATTTTCTCTCTAAACATCTCAAAATCAGACCTTGGATCTTGTGTTTTGCCGTATTCCGATTTCTCCTACACCACAGACCAAAATCTTCCCCTTGACTTGGCCTTGTTTCACACAGACCCAGAACCAATTCCAGCTTACCAGTAGCAGACAAACCAGGTTTTGTCCAGGGAACTGAAAAATCAAGATAAAGTGTAACAATTTTAGCAAGTTTTGAGACATGGAACTATTCTAGTCAAGTCCACTCTGCTGGCATTAAATTATTCTCCAGCACTGAGGAATTTTAGGTAAAAATTCCCCACAGGGATATTAGTTCTGGGCTGCCCTCCTGGTTTTTAAATCCAGACCATGCTACAGGCACAGGGTTTCCTAACACCAAAGCCTCCTCTGTGAAAAGCTGTGCCCTCTCTCCTTGAGAAAACAAGGATATTGCCCGGATTTCATGGATTTCATGTTCTCTGTAATGGTTATAGCTATTGCTTCAGTCTGTTCTAGGGGAATAAGTAAACAAAAGATGGAAAGAAGGCGTTGAAATGTAAAATTTTATGTTGAGTTTTGTATTCCGTACCCTGCCCTCCTGGGATTTGTCGCTAATTACTTAACTACAGAGCCACAAATCCTCCAACCCCGGATGAAAAGCCAGTGGAGGTGAGATTGCCCTGATTTTTCCCTCTCTCTGCCTCGCCCAGCCTTGGTTGCCCATGGCCAGCCCTCCCTCCCTTTTCTATGTGTGGGGAGAGCAAATTCCCAGCAAGAACCAGTCCCCTCATCCTTGGTCACACCCCGCGCACTGATCTGACCCGAGGATTACCAAAATATATTAAATTATTCTATGGGATGAAATTCCTTTAAAACAAGGGGTTTTTTTGAAGGAAAAAGTCCCCCCACCTCTCCACAAACCTTCAACAAATTGGGCAAGTTCTCCAACCAAACTCAAATCAAACCATCAGGTGATGGCACGCCAGTGAGTTCCCCTGTCCTTTGCCTTTCTAAACTCCTATGAAATCTGCAGTCAAGGCTGAAACCTGATATAATATGCAACTTTATATTTTAGAAGAATAAATATTTGCTTGCAGTCCAGGAAAATCTGCATTTTGAGCCCAGGATAATCCTCTTGGATGCCTGGCAAACCCACTCGAATTCAAGTCTCTTACCCATTCTGGAAAGATTAGAAAAAAACACATTTTGCCTCAAACAAACCTTGGTATGGATTGTCTTGTTATCTGGAAATATACCTTGCACTTGAACCCTCCTGCAAAATGTTTGGTACTATTTATTTTCACTGAAGTCTTTATTAGAGCCAACATTTAAGGCTTTAACAGAATTGACTTTAACTGGAATTTATTGGCCATTCTTCCCCCACACAAACACTTTTTAATTTGAAAGAACATGTTTCTTACAGCGAGGCTTGAGCCCAAGTGCTTTTTTTGCTTAGTGAAAACCCTTTGAAATGCTGCTGTACTTCTTATTTAAGAAGTTATTCATGTGAGGAATGGCAGCAGGTCTAAGTCCATAATCCTGAATAAAAGGTTAACTTTTGCAACAAATTATTAAGTGCGTGTTTGCCTGGTTTTACTTTCCCAAAGCCGTACCCAGAGATATATTTACTTTGAATATGCCTTACTCCCCGGGACACAACTTTTCCTTCAAGGGAAGTTTTATTTAAATGAGAGTGAGACGTGAATATTTGGGAGGCTTCACACATTTCTGAGGCATTTCTCTTGCAGGTTGTAGATGATTCACTGCAAAGAAATCTTTTGATGCCTTGCCAGAACACAAAAAGCCAGGTCCTTGTGTGATGCCAACAAAAGGAGCTCCACTTCCTTCAGCTCACAATTGGAGCAGCAGTTGGGCTCAAATTTGCTTTTGTAGATATCGTTCACCCACCTGTCTTCGTCTGGAGCAGGCTTTGCTCAAAGAACACAAACAGCAGCTGAAAGGCCTGACACTGGACAGGGAAAACTCTGGAATTACAGAAATGTGGGCAGGAAAAGAGGCCGATGGTGTTTGAGCTGAGTGCATGAGTGAGGTCTTTCTATAAATAGTCCATAATGTGAATACTTTAGACAGAGCCTTGGATCACAAACTGCTTTTCTTCAGCGAAGTTTGCTTTTAAATGCTGGTTTTGGGAGATAGACTGTTTTCCTGGCGTGTATTGTAACGTTTTTGTGATACAGATTTTATGTGATCCAGGTGCTAAAATCCTGATTTAAGTATTATTACATTTATTATTCATGGCCACTGTCATTTGCTGCCTGACAACGTAATGCTAACTCATGAATAAAGTATCCTGCCAAGATACCACCGCAATGATAAATAATTCCTAGGTGATAAGAGCTGAACAATTAGTACCAAATAATAACATCATTAAGCATGGATTCTAGCCCTTACAGACAGCATTAAATTAAATATTTCCCAGCTAAAGCATAAGGCACATAAGTATTCCAATTACAGATGAAAGGGAAGCCGTGGATCCCTTCGAGTCCCCACAGCAAAGGGTTCCCAGTGCTTTTAATAAACAAATGGTTTTTACCTGGAGGAATTGAAGATTAAATCTGATCTAGAACTGTGAAATAAATAACAGAAGCATCTCAGGACTGCTCACAGGATAAGGACTTATCTGTTGTCTGGGAAGGATTAACAGCAAGGAGATATTTTGATGATGAGAATTGAAGATTATATATTCAAACCAGAAAAGTGTAATTTAACATTCCCTTTTTTTTCCAGTCTTGCATTTCTGACAAAGCTTCAGCCAGCACAATAGGGTGTATCTGTATTTTCCCTTTAATCTGAAGGGAAGATGTGTTCAGATGTACCTGGGTGTGGATGTATCTCCCACCCATCTCTCAAATGTCTTCTCTTCAGCAGGAAGAAGGATGTGGAGTATTCAGCCTCAAAAGCCTGGATTTCTTCAGAAATGATCCTGTCAAGATTAAAGTCCTCCAGCTCAGTGTTTATCTACATATTTTCCTGTTGAGTTGCTCTTTTTTTTCCCCTCTGTGACTTTTGGCTAAGAGTAATTGCTGAATTTTCTCCTCAGAAACCTGTGAGTCCCTCTGAAAGGCAACAAGTGCCTCTCTGCAGGACACCACTACCACCGCCAGGCTCATCTGCTCCCTGGAATGCTTTGATTTCCTTCTTTCTCACTGGGTATCTTGGTCTGCAGCCTGAATTTTTCCTTTCAAATCAATTCTCTGATACAGAAGACAAAATCCTCTTGTAGTAGATGGCAACAACTGCCTTGAGTTTTTCCATTGTGAGAACAAATAATCAAATTAGAGTTTTCCTGGGACATTAATTCAAGGCAGGAAGTGAGACATATTCATCCCAGAGCTGGAAAAAGCCATATTTATCTAAGTTACTTTGGTAGACACAGATACAGACTTGCAGGTTAATGCTCAAAGAATGGAGCAAAGCCCATTTCTCCAGCTTCCCTTTCCAAAATTACCCCTTTCCTGTGAGTGATGTGCAGTGAGAACTCGACTGTCAGGAATGCACCAGAGAATAACTTTTAGTCAATCGCAGTTGTTTTTATACCTCTTGATTTCTTTAAATAAAGGATAAAAATTGGCTTTTCATGCGCTGGTGTTTCTATGTTTAGTGCTGGAAAGGGTAAAAGGGAAAGAAAGAAAACATTATCACAGTAGTGAGCTGTGGGCAGTTTCACTCCCAATTAAATGGACGTTGTTGTGGAGAGATTAATTAGATTAATTCAGGAGATATTCCATAATTTTTGCCAAGCTTGCTCTTGCTGTTGGCTTGTCTGAAGCCCAGGACCTCACCTTCCAAGTTCTTCAGAGAGACTCAAAGAGCCAGAACTCTTTAGAACAAAACCCAACACATTTCGAGCTGTT
Organism: Edolisoma coerulescens; assembly: GCA_013397115.1. Lineage (NCBI taxonomy): Eukaryota > Metazoa > Chordata > Aves > Passeriformes > Campephagidae > Edolisoma > Edolisoma coerulescens. The sequence goes on along the minus strand of VWZW01007324.1, from coordinate 758,895 downwards.
TTCCCTGCCTGAATCCCAATACCAGAATTAGCTCATGATGGGCTTTAATCATTTATGCTTACAAGCATCTAAAATTAGGTAATGTGTACCTGGAGATAGATTTGGCTGTGTGCTGCACAGTGCTGCAAGAACTGCAAAATGAGGAATGATTGAGGATAAAACCCTCGGCAGTGAAACGCCTGACGGTTCTGTGGGTGCACGGAGTGGAATAAAGCTGAATTTACAGGGGGGAAGTCAGAGGCCACGTGGATTTCGACTGTGCAGTAAATAATGGTGGGTGCCGAAGTGCTGGGTGTGGTTTATGAGTATGCAAATGAGCATTAGCATTCGGCATGCAGGGAGGGTCTGTGTGGTGCAGGAAGGGCTGATTCAGGGACAGGGTTGTGAGTATGCAGCAGCTGAACTTTGCTCCTTTACTGGAGTTTGTGGCTCAGCATTTTCATTTTTATTTTTATTTTTATTCTTATTTTTATTCTTATTTTTACATTTTCCGTGATGGAAAAGCAGCTAGCCACAGGATCAGCAGTCACCCTCAGAGCCTCCTGCCCTGGATTTCCTAGCAGGGTACAGATGGATCTTTTCCCTGCTGATGCCACCAGTGAGGGGGATTTTGGTGCATCCCATATGTGACACTCTGTGCTCCGTGTTCCTCAGTGCCTGCAGCTCTTCGCTGGGCCAGAATTCACTGCCTGGAAGCATTTTATTTATTTTATATATTTTATTTATTTTATTCCTTCTACTCTCCCACATGAACTCACCTCCCCTGCATCCCACACTGAAACAGGAGGGACCTGAAAGACCTGATGGATCCAATGAGGTCATGAAACCGAGATAATTGAACGACTCAATTCATTTAAAACTTTTAAACTTAAGTGTGTGAACCTTTGTTTAACCATTTAAGCCAAATCTTCCCATTGCCAAGCCTGCTTCAAGGGAAACGAGACATTCAGCGTTCCTAACAATTTTGCCAATCCAGAGACAGCTATGGATTATTTAATGTCCTTATATTGTAAAAACCTTCCATTTCAATATAAACCTGGCTCAAACTTCATGCTAGGCATCGATTCAGTCAGCATGAATTTAAAAAAATGAATGGACAAATTGTTATCTTTAGTGAATAACAGCTACTATAAAAAAAAGGTGTAAAATAAGTAATTCTATGCTTTACATTAATTAATGTGTCATTATGTCTTAAATTTGCCTAAAATAATCAGGATTTAGGAGATATTGATATTGTTTTCATTTAGCTTTTGTATTTGCTCCTTTTTTACCAATATTTCCTTATTTTAACAAGTGCCTCAACACAGAAAAAAAGTCTGCTGGTCATCAAATAGAAAAAAACCTACTGGGAACCTTGATTTCCTTGAATAAATTATGGTTATGTGTGACATAATTTACATATATTTATTATTGAAATTACCTCCAAAAATACCTATTGCAGAGCCCAACAATTAGACATAATGATTATGCAGTTTAAATTTCAGCATTTCTTTCTCCCTTTATCTTCCTTCTCCCTCAGTGAATCCTCATTCCCCAGATAAGTAGCCCACCGCTGTTGCTGGGATTTTTTTCTGTGAGGTATTACAGGTGATGAGTCAGAATTATCTGCTGAAATTAATTCTATTAGGAATACGTTCGTTGGTTTGTTCTAAAGCAACAATTTATCAGGTTTGAGTATAATACACTGATAAATCTCCCAGCTCCGACAAAACAGCTCCCTGGGATTTATTCCTCCGTGTTCCGACAGACCAATTTCTATTTCCTACACATTCTGGGGTTCAGAGAAATATGCTGGGGCTGATGTGGGATGGCAGACACCGAAGTCTTGCAGCATAATTAAGAGATAATGGCGCTATCTGCCTGTTTTATGAGGCACTAACACAGTCCTGAGTGAATAAACCACAGAACAAACTCACTCCAGCGAGGGAACTGGAGCCCTGCCAGGAGCCTTGCTCCAGCAGCATCATGACATCAGCCTGCCAGCAGTGCTTAATTTAGGAAAATCGGGTGTGCATTGCTGCAAGTGGGATGGGAAACAACGCCGTGGTTGGAGGATGGGGAGGTGCCAGCGCAGACCTTGGTGGGGTCGCCCCGTGCGAGGCGCTCGCTGCGGAAGGAGCTCTGTTCCACACACCTGCCTGGGACCTGAGGGGATTCTTGAGGCGCAAAAGACACTGAAATGAGGAAATTCACAGATAGTGTCAGAGCAGGGGGATGCTGATGTTATCCTCAGTGCTGCTGCCGCTTCTCGGTCTTAGAGCCGGGGGATTAAGGCTAAAAAAAACCCGACGAAATGAGTTGCAAAGCAAGAAGCTGATACTGTGGCGCCTGGTCCAGCATGATGGCTCTGATCATTATCACCCTTTTCTCCAGAAAGGACAGATGGAAAGAATATGGGAAGATGTGCTGCCCACATCCTGGAAATAGTTGGGAAGTTATCCATGGAGGCAAGACCTGGGTAAGCTACAGTGTGGCTCCTGAGACAAATCTCCGTGACATTCAGCCCTGACAGCTCTGCCCAGATTTCCGGATAAAGGTGTTAATTTAATCTAAATATTTGGATGCAGGTGCCTACTTCCACCAGTGACTGGATGGAGGCCACTAATTCTGTTTGTTTAAGTGACCCAACAGGCGTCAAACTGTCAGAGTTTTGGTCAAAATCCAGCTTTTGAACAATGATCCAAAGAGGAAAGTCTGGGGGGTTGGTGGTTGATCCCCTGCTGTACCTCACCTCCATGGAAAGTGCTCAGGGAACACGGGAAGCAGAACGGAGCAAGCAGAGTGCACCTATTTCTTTGGGAGATTAACTAAACTGATAAAAATGCTACTCCTGCCACAGGCACCAGCTCAGACTTCCACTTTCAGTGCAAGCAGCAGCAAAAACTCGCAAGGCAGAGGTAGGAAAAGTCTCTGCATCACATGGACCAAAAACGCTGCGGAAATTAAGATTATGGCATCAAACAAAACCAATAACATACAGTAAAATAATATGGGGAAGTGAAATTTAAATAAAACAAGAATGAAATAAGAATGAAACAGGGATAAATTTATGTTTCTTTGTTCCTGTAACTCCTTCAGAAGCCCAGGCTACATGTTCTGCTTTGAAGTTCCAAAGCTGTGAAGCGTTTGCAAGGGGAGCACAGAATTAGCAATCAACACAACTGATTAACACAATCAGTCGAAGCATTTTAGGATAAAACCCAGCATTTTTTGACTGAAAACTTAATGTGAGACTACTCTTTTGAGATGTTAATTAAAAATTGAACAATTTCATAACTAGTCCTGATACTCTTCTCATTGGACTCAAGCAAACTTAATAGAGAAATGCCATCACCATCAGTTGAATTTCTATGTGCAGCAGACACTTTTCAGAAAACCTGGCCTGATTTACGTACTCAGGAAGGTCTGATTTTATTCAAGAGTATAAAATTAAGATGGAGATTTGTTCAAGGTAGAGTAAAACAGAAAATAATGACAGGTTTCTCCATGAAGAACGTTTTGCTCAATGGGTGAGCAGTGCTAGGAGGGAGGTGGATTGTGCTGTTCTGGCAGTCTCTGATCTGCTCAGAACTCTGATTTTTACTCCTGGATTTTGTTCATGGCCCACGCTGTGACACAACAACACCCTGTGGCTGAGCACTATCCCGTATTCCCAAAACACCCAGAGGCAAACAAAACCTCCAGACAAAACCACGTGGCAAAAAACAGTTGCAGAGAGGGATCTGCATTATCAGTGGCTGACTTCTTGAACTCCTCACGCTTATTTTCAAGCAGAATATTTGCATTAAATTGAATTTATATAAAAGATGATAGGAGTGCGGCATTAATGGCAGCTGGATAAGGAATATATTGAAACATCAAACAACACTGGCTAATTCCTGACCAAATGTGGGGGTTTTAAGATGTGCTGCAGATAGATCGACAGATCCAGCTGGAAATTCCCCCATTTTTGAGTGACAGAATATCCTGGTGGCTGATGCCAGACTGCTTCAGCCACCAGGCTCAAAGGAATTTGTAACACAGACCAATTTCCTAATTCCCACCACTTTTCAACTTGTGGTTCCACCACCCTCTTGGCACAGCGAATAAACTGATCTAATGAAAGGATTAAACAACAATTGCTTTGTTTTATAAAATGATTATATGTTTTCTCAATAGGGAAAATGAAAGATCAAAGGCCAAAATTATTTTATTTTTAAGGTTTTTGCTGGGTTTTTTTTCCTATAGAGGAACTAAACCATTGACCAGTGAAATGGAACTTCTTGCTGGCAATCTTTCCTAGGCCTTGCCCTCAAAATATTTTAAGACAGAGCTGTGAAAACCAAAGTAAATATAACCACCCTCCTCTTTCAGTCCATAGTTCTTGTCATTTCCAAATTTAGGTTCAACTTTCCCTTCTGCCCTTGAGGAGCTGGGCCGTTTCATCCTGGCCTTTTGAGCTGAGCTAATCAGTACTTTTTGTCCATGTTTTTTTGCCCAATTTTCTGCATTTTCTCTTTTGCTTAATTGGAACCAAAATAGTTTGGGCGGCTGAACTGAATGGAGGTAATTTTTGTCCGTTCAGCACAATCCTGCTGCCGCCCTTCCACAATAAATGAGAGATGTTAGAGTTCAACCCTCCTCCAGTTTTCTCTCTCCCGGCCAAGAAAATCTTTTTCATTTTGCAGCTTCCCAGAAGATTTTTGCTTAGCTGCTGTTTGGAGGTGATATTTGCAATCTAGGAGCTGATAGAACAAGCGAAGATGTAAATATTGTCCTGCTGGTAAGCGCTGATTCATTGAAATGGAAATGATTTGTGCAAGAGCATCCTGTCTTGGCCATTATTTGTGTCAGAAACGAGGAGCAAAAGTAATTTAAAACCAGGTGCTCTGCATTGCTTTGTTTTACAATGTCTTTTTCTCATTAAACTTATTTACATTCCGTGTAACCTTTCTGAGGTACAGAATGTAAGAGTGCAGTACAAGACATAACATACACACACAACTTTATCCTTATCAGCTTCACAGAACCAAAACAGTTCCCTCCATGGAAGGGGATGGGCTGGGGATTGATATTCCCTCTTTTTAGCCTTTTTAAGGAAAAAAGCAAAATAAAAATCACTTTGACATCTCAGTTCTGAAACTAAAAAGCTCTAAAATAATGCCCCAAAACTGTATTCCTCCCCGGCTGAGCTTTCACACCTGAGTAGCCACAGGATGTGAATAATTCCCCTGTGATTTGTGTCATCGAATCAATTCTGAATTGGTTATTTCTCAATTATTTGTGTCATTGAATCAGTTTGGAATGGATCATCTGTAATGATTTGCGCCATTGAATCAATTCTGAATTGATTATTTCTCAATGATTTGTGTCATTGAATCAGTTTTGAATTGATCATCCCCTAATGATTTGTGTCATTGAATCAATTCTGAATTGATTACTTCTCGATTATTTGTGTCATAGAATAAATTTTGTATCAATCAGATCAATAATTGCATTCCTCAGTGGGAGCTGCAGGATGCAGCTGCTCCATCCCAGCTGCACCAGGGCTCCTGTGCATCCTCACCCTCAGTGTCCCCTTGGAGCCTGAACATTTTGGAATTTACCAACCCCTTTGTGTGTTCCTGGCATTCCCCTATGAGCAAACCTGGCTGAACTTGTACAAAACCCAGTGCAGAATGGAGAAACAAGATTGATTTTGCCTGTGTTTGATTTGGTAACAAAAACAGGCCACATAATGCTGTGCTGAAGTGAAGATGATGAACAGAAGGCAGGAGAGGGTGTGAATAATTTAACTTTTAACTATTAAGACACAGCACAGAAATTTCGAGGGGTGAACTCGTGGCTGTAAACAAAAGCTCCACTTCAGGGCAACACTCAGCCAGGGCTGAGTTCTGCTGGAGCTGGGCAGATTTCTGTCGGTGTTAAGGGGAGTTAGGACCAAAACAAGAATATCTGAAGAGCTGGAGGTAGAAGACTGGGAGAAGGACTTAAAGTTGTTGTCACAGGACTGTCACTTGTAACTTATGGCACCCTTCCAGGACCCAAAGAGGCTCCAGGGGAGCTGGAGAGGGGCTTGGGACAAGGGATGGAGTGACAGGACCCAGGGAATGGCTTCCCATTGCCAGAGGGCAGGGCTGGATGGGATATTGGGAAGGAATTCTTCCAGCTGAGGGTGGGGAGGCCCTGGCACAGGGTGCCCAGAGAAGCTGTGGCTGCCCCTGGATCTCTGGAAGTGTCCCAGGCTAGGATGGATGGAGCTTGGAGCAGCCTGGGACAGCGGCAGGTGTCCCTGCCCACCACGGGGGTGGCACTGGATGATCCTTAACATCCCTTCCATCCCAAACCATTCCATTTTTCTATGAATTTCTGAAGAAATTCAGGCTGGAATGAGCATTTTCAGCTCAAATGAGTCAAAAATTAATTCAGCTGCATTTTAGTGACTTGACCACAATTTTGCTAAAATTATTTCAATTTATTACAAGCAATTATAGTGGTTTTTACAATTTCAGAGTCTCAGTACCTTTTTACTGCAGGTGTCAAAAACAGTTGCATAACTTTTATTTCAGAGCAAATACACTTTAAAATGTAATTATTCATCCAGACTCTTGATTTTGAAAAAGAAAAAAAAAATTTATATATGTACCCTTAAAATGCAGCGATAAAATAAATCGAAGGTACTTCTTGTCTGGCAGATTTCAAAGTGAAGTCGTGAAGTAATAGGAGTTGTGCTCCTTTCCAAAAATATTCATAGAAGCCGCATTTTGAATTCCCAGAGTGTCTCTCTGACGCTGCCGTAGCTCTGGAGATGCACGAACAGGAATATCTGAGGAGGAGAGGAGTGTGAGGAGGACTGGGAGAGGTGGATGGGGGGATTGAACCTGGGTGGCTCTGGCAGTACCCCAGGATGCTCAGGGTGATGTGCGGGGCAGGCGGCAGCTCCTGGAAGGACAGATGGCACTGCTGGTGTGGCAGCGTGGTCAGCGAGCAGAGGAGCTCTGAAAGTCAAAATGTGGGGAGGGGACCCTGCAAAATCTGCTCTGCTTCAAAAAACCTGTGCTGGGAACAAGTTCTGTGTCCGAGGAACCCCCCAGGACAGAAAAGAGGGGAAACTCCTGTTCTTCTGCAGCTGCTGCTGGGCACAAGTCCTCTCTGAGCTCCTCTGATGGGTCACCTTGGCCTGGATGCTGGCTGAGGTTAATTGGGATGGAGCTGGCACCACCACACCCTCACCAGAGCCCTGCCAGGGCATCTCTGAGAGCTGGGAGAGAGCTCTGCCTCCCTCTGCCTCTTCCCCAGGGACCAAACAGTCAGAAATGTTTAACTGCTTCCCTGGAACTGAGTTAAAAAAGGTCTGAAAATGAGTGTTATTAATGATCCCTGCTGCAGCAGAAGCACGAACTTCAGCAGATTCGGGGAAACCTGTGAAGAGCAGCGGGGCTAATCTTATTTCCCATTCCTTTTCTATCAGTGGAGGTTGGGAAAAGCTCTGCTCCAGGTGCTGATTTGGTCTGAGTCTCTCAGGTCTCTTTGTTGTAAATGTGATCTCTTTAGAGCATGGAGGATAAGATTCAGCAGGAGATGAAAACACATGTTCCAGCAAGCTGCAGCTTCACCCTTTGGCCATTCTGCTCCTCTGCCCTTCGCCCCACACAACAAAGCCAAGGGAGATCTTAAAAACTGGGGAAGAAAAATTTAAAAAAAAAAAAAAAAAAAAAAAGCTGATTTTGTTTACATTAAAATTCATGAACACATGGTTTGGCCTTTAATCTCCAAAAGTCGCTGTAGTTGCTCAAAAGGACAGTTCCTCACAGACAGAGCAGGCCAGCTTAAAAAATTCAGCAGCTACAAAGACAAGAATGACCTTTTTTTGGAGCAAGTAGGAGACACAGGGGAGGTCTGTTTGTCCAGCTCTTCCCTTTCTTTTCTCTCTCCTCATGTCCTCAGCCTCTTTTCCTTTCTCTCCCCAGCACTATAAACCAGTTTTTCTGAAAATTGTCAAGAATGTGTGTGGCAATGATGCTGATGACATTTTCATGTTTGTCTTTGTGCATTACTGCTATCACACAGAATATTCTCAGCTTTGTCTGCAGGCTCATTTATTTCCTAATTTGTCTTCGAGAATGGAAAAACCTCCAAATATTAAAGCTAGAATAAAAACAAAATAGAAAACTGGGCTGAAAGATGTTATATTTTTCTTGAGGGTGCTGGTAGATGGACAAGATGAAATGTCAGATGAATAATTCCATACTTCAAAGGACACCAAGTTATTTTCAGGGGTTAGAAAGCGATGCCAGGTTCTTTCTTATACTTTGTGGGGAAAACATCAGATTTTATGGGAGTACAGGAAGCATTTTGCCATGTTTGGGGCGCAAGGACACCAGCACAGGAGGAAGTGGGGCATTGCTCTCCGTGGATCCAGGACATGTCATGGGAGTTTGAATGGAAACCAGCACAGCACCATTTCCACATCCATAATTCCATAACCCCACGGTTTTGGTGCCACGAAAGCAAAGGCTCTGTCTCACCCAGGAGCAGGTGCTCAACACCTCCCAAAGCAGCAGCACCCCAGTGCTGGATTTCACATCCCAAACATCTGGCTGGCTGCTGGGAAAGGGAAGCACTGCTGTGATCCCACCCCTGCACCCTCAGGACACCGTCAGGGCAGGGCCAAGGCCTTTTATTCTCATGGTGGCACCCTGGCACTGGGGCTGCCCGACCTGATGGGGAATGACTGGCAGCCCTGATGATAAAACAATATTCCAAGCTGAGCCCGGGCCTTGCAATAACTGAGCACCGCTCCCGGGATAGCTCTGGGAATCTTCAGTGTGAACAAAAAGAGTCCTGCCGTTTTCTCATTTAATTAAATTTAAATCTGTGGGGACTGGCAGTGCGTGGCTCGGGCTTATGGTTTGGTTTTTTTTTTTTTTGAGTAGTTCTTTGCAGCTTAATGTCGTCGTGAAGTAGTTTTTAATCAACAGACAGTCTCAACTGCAAGTGAAGCTGACACCTCGTTACCTTTAGAGGAGGATTTTTATTAATTGCAGCACTAAGTACAGGGGGACTATCTGGGGTGACATGGAGTAAAAAACACCAGAGGGTAGTACACGGTTCAAAAGCATTTCAGCATTTCTTCTCATGGGTTGCACTTGTGCTTGTCTGGAATTTTTTATGGGAAGGGCTCACTTTCACCTGGTTTTATTGCTGCAATCCAAATTATTACGGAGTATGTTCTCCAAGAGGCTGAAACTTGGGAGTATTTTAGAAACATCTGCTTTCTAAAATACCTCAGACATTTGTGAGTCGAAGGGAAACTGCTTTCAGTGCTGTTTTATGGAGAAACACTATTTCTATGTGTTGGAACTAGCTGTAAACATAGATAAAGACACAGATATAAATATAGAGATAAAAAAATACCTGCAGTGCATGAGTCAGTATTTCTTAAAACCAATTTCTGCTGAACTGCTCCTGAACTGTTGTGCTGAACTGTCCCTGACCAGGAGCCCTGCAGCCCCACAGCCCAGGGAATGGAATTATTCATGTTGCATTAGCACAGCATTAGTCAGGAATGGTGCTAATTGCTGCACCCAGGACCTTTTAGGTCTAACATTTCCGAGCATAGCAAGGGATCCTTTCATGTAACACAGCTCCTTTTAATATGGGGAAACCCTCACGAAATAGCTCCCAAATACAAATTTGTCTCTGCAGCCTCTCAACCCCCAGCGTGCACAGAGAGGTTTGTGAGGAATGCTGGCAGGGTGAGAACACACCTGACAGCTCAGTGCCGCTTCTGCGCTGTCCCCTCTCTCTGCTGTCCCCTCGCTCATGTCTTATTTGCTAATTCCTCATGGGCACAGAGTCACAGGATGGTTTGGGATGTAAGGGATGTCAAGGATCATCCAGTGCTACCCCTGCCATGGGCAGGGACACCTTCCACTGTCCCAGGCTGCTCCAAGCCCCGTCCAGCCTGGCCTTGGGCACTGCCAGGGATCCAGGGGCAGCCACAGCTGCTCTGGGCACCCTGTGCCAGGGCCTCCCCACCTCACAGGGAGGAATTCCTTCCCAAAATCCCATCTATCCCTGCCCTCTGGCAGCAGGAAGCCATTCCCCCTTTTCCTGTCACTCCATCCCTTGTCCCAAGTCCCTAAATAGATTTTGCCAACCAGACCCACTGCAGTAAAAGGCAAAAAACAAAACAAGGGGCTCTTCCTGGCCCTTCAGCTCCTCTGAAAAGCAGGGAAAGTTTCTGATGGTAACAAAAGGGAGACGAAGGGCTGGTGAAGCATCAAGCCTGGGAGGCATCAAGAACCACAACAGCGATCAGAAACAAAGAGTGACAAAAGCTGAGAAGAGCAGAAGTAGGAATTTGTGGCTGGTGGAAGGAAGTACAGACAGAAAGGAGAGAGGGAGAAGGGAGGGAGCCACACTGCGCCCTGCAGAGGTACAATTGCAAACAAAGATACCCTCAAAAAACCAGGGAAAATATCTGCAGAGGCACCAGGTAAAACAAACCTTCCCAGAACTACAGAAAAGGCTAATCAGAGGCAACTGGAGAAGTAACAGGTTTTACCCCCTGCACCACCTACAAGGACCAGGCAGCTCCGTCCCGAGTTTTGGTGTTAGTTTAGCAAAGAGCTGTGATCTGGCTGCCAGTCCCCATCACCCCTCACAGCAGCTTCCCACAAGAGCTAACAGCTTCCCACTTAGGCTTCCTAATGCTAAATCGTCAGCAAAACAACATCCTGCCCCCTTCCCAGCCTCCTGCCAGGCACACTGTGTCCTTCCCTGCTCCTCCTGCAAGGCTGGGAGCTGCAGCATTCAATGGGAAGCAGGGATCTGGCTATAAACAAGATAAAAGGAGGGATTCAATTCTTTTTTCCCATATCCTGGCCCTTCTTTAACTTGTAAAGGAGAGATTGGACTCCCTCATTCCATGCCCATGTTGTGCTCAGAGGCTTTTCCAGTGGAGGCCTCATGGCTGCTCATCAGGAGATTTTGCTGAGAGTCAGAAAGATCCGATTTGTTGTTCCTTGTGTGTCCAGCCACCCCAAGCTGGCTGCGTTTGGGCAGCTCTGCTGAGGAGCCCCGGGTTAGGAAATTGTTCTCTGTGGGTGGGAAAAAGAACATGGATTTTTTTTGTTGATAAGAAACCTCTCAAAGTTGTTTCTTTTTTTGCTGGAGGGACAATCCAGAACTTGTGCTGTGGCTGATTAAAGGGATGTGCCACAGCCAGGGCACCTGAAGGGCAGCGCCCGGAATTAGCTCATGCCATAAAAGGGTTTATTTTTCCTGATCTGCTTAGGAATAACCACCTGGTTTAAAAAAATCTGCAATCAATGGCAATTAATACATTAAAAATCAAGGGTTAGAGTCAATATTTAATGACTGTGTTACAGAGCAGTGAGAACTGGATCAATTGAAGGTGGCAGGATACAGTGGGGAAAAAAGAACCTTCTACTGTAAGGAAAGGTGGTGTCTAAGAGCAAAAACCCCAGTGATGCAATTTAAAATCCTGTGAGTGACTTTCCAGGCTAAGGAATGCCTGAGCTGAGTGGTTTTGTGTGGGATGCTGCTGCTCTTTCCGTACACATTTTCCATCTCTGGCATAACACATAAATCAATGTCACAACAGAAAGGGGAAATGATGCACACTTAAAGCAAAACATGAAATTACCTCTTTATGGGCTATCTGCTTCTTAGATATTATTTAGAAAGCACGAAATAAAATAGCAGAGCTGTTTTGGAGCTGCCTGCAATGCAGGAATGGAGGAGACAGATTTCACAGGGATGAAATCTCTGCACTCACACTTGGTGAACAACCACGACTGAGCACCACCTGTGTGCCTTCTGCTGCCAGGGAAATGCAGAATTCCTCTTCCTTGGACAACAGAGGGCAAATCTACTTCAGGGTTTGGTTCCCACTCTGCAGAGAGAACAGAAAACACAGATGAAGTCTGGAGAGAGGGACAATTCTGACTTTGCTGTGGTTTCCTGGGACACCTCACAAGGAAGAACTCAGAAACCAGCACTTGGTAGCTTGAATATGAGATTTAATAAATTGTCTGAATCTCTGGGAATTCTTATTGTGATAGGGACAAAGAGATAAGAACCATGATTTTATTAATAGAAATCCCTACGTTTATAATATTCACCTAATCTCGTGGAATTTTTAGCTGAATAAAACATAGAAATAAATAAAACTTCCTGTTCACAAGAAGCTTTGCAAAAAATGCCTGTCTTGTGCTGACTGTGGGTTAATAGAAAATTGCCTGGTCAGGTTTTTTTACTGCAAATGGAACCTTCTTTGCTTTCTGTCCTTTTTATCCACCCAAAGCAGCCAAGACGAGATAAGAGCACAGATCTGATGCCTGATCATCACAGAGATATGAGGGCATTTATCTGGGCAAAGCCCCACCAAAGAGAAAGGATTGCTGCAATATTGTCCAACCTGTTGTTATCTTCTTATGGATGAGTGGAAAATGCACTTTGTTCTGTGGGAACACTTTTTTCATGCACCCAATATTGAGGGGAAATCATTCCCCAGCTCCAAAAGAACAGCACCAAAACCTGCTGCATTTATCAAATATTTTGGGCCAAACTTACCACAAAGAAAGCCTCAGGTACCAATGTTTGCAGTTCTACCCTGACTCTTTTGGGAAAGATTAATAAACTGAGCATGCTGCCCATAATTTACCTTTTTTTTTGATGGCATAAGAAATAAATGGACTTTGTAAAGAGTTCTAGGCCTCAGTAAAATATAACACTGTCAGCCTTAGGAAAGCTATTTTGTAAAAAGCATAGTAAGATATTTAAATATAGAGAAAAATCATTTGATGAAGTCTGTTTCCTTCCTTAAAAAATACAATTTTTGTAAAGGTGGTGTATTTAGAGCCTGGTTTGTGGGTGTCTCACCTCCTCACCCTCTCTGCCCGGCGTGCCCTTATCTTTTGTGAGGATGATAAAAGCTGCACCTGCCACGGCTCCATCCTCTTTAAGCCCAGCCTTGAGGTTTAACAAATTGTGGGCCTAGTTCATAAAAAGGGTTTTACTTCTCTCTTTCCTAAAAGAGAGCCCAAGAGATAATCCAATTATCAACAGTACATGGCTGTACACTCATATCTGAAGACTTCCAGTTTTGTTGGAAATAATTTTTGAATGGTATTAATATCAGGGACAACCAAGTTTCCTATGAAGAAAAATAGGATTAAAAAAAAGTAGGATTTAAAAGCTGTCAAAAAAAAAAAAAAGCAGATTTTGCTGTATCTTCTGATGTGAACAGGTTGATAGAAATGTCTTTCAGTTTTATTTCTTCAGCAGAAAACAGCAAAGAAGAAAACTGCTTCTTTTCCTATTAGAACAAATTCAAGGTTTCAAGACATCAGTTTGAAATAAATAAATAAATAGAAAATCTCACACCCAAGCACTAAACCCAAACAAGAACATGCTCTGCTATTTTCAAAACTCTTCTCATTATAATCCAACGGCAATTAAACCTCAGTGTATGTGTTAATTTCAGAAACAAGGAAAAGTTATTTCCCATTGCTTATTGGTGCTTGTACACATTCCTTCTGCTAGAAGTTAATTTGCAATTAGTGTGAGTTTCGGAGCAGTTTGGAGGGAGGGTGCAGAGGCAGCTCTGTACATCCCTGGAAATACCTTNAAATAAATAAATAAATAAGCAAATAACGCAGCGGGACCTTAAAATAAGTAAATAAAGCAATAGGACCTTAAAAGAAATAATTCATTAAATAAATAAATAGATAAATAAATAAATAAAGTAACAGGACCTTAAAATAACTAAGTAAATTAAGAAATAGGACCTTAAAAGAAATACATAAATACATAAATAAATAAATAAATAAAGCAGTAGGCCCTTAAAATAAATAAGTAAATAAAGCAATAAGTTCTTAAAATAAATAAGTACATTAAATAAATAAATAAATAAATAAAGCTAAGGGACCTTGAAATAAATAAGTAAATAAAGCAGCAGGCCCTTAAAATAAGTAAATAAAGCAATAGGTCCTTACAATCTGATCATTAGCACTTAATAGCCTTAAAATGCATTTTCCTTCCGACAGAACGTTAAAAGTCTCTCCTGTAATGAATGACAAAGGAAGTGCAATGGATGTACAAGCAGTGGAGTTCCCAGAGCTGGCTGGTATCTGCAGCAGAGATCTCCTCGATTCAGTGCCTAATTGCTAATCCAGTGGCTAATTGCAAATCCAGTGGCTAATTGCTAATCCAGTGGCTAATTGCGAATCCAGTGGCTAATTGCAAATCCAGTGGCTAATTGCTCGGCACCACGTTCTTTCCCTGCCTGCCACCCCCGGCAGTCCTTCAGGCGGGGCTCCTTGGTGGCCCAGCTCCCTTCTCCTCCGCATCCCTGCGGTTATCCCAGGCTCCAGCTGGAGCACCGGGCAGGCAGGAGCAGCCTCCCACCTCCTGCAGGCCCTCGGCTGCTTCCCCAAGGACCTTTCCCAGCCCCACAACCCCAAACCCACAAGGCAAATGTGTCACCTGTGGTCACCTGTGGTCACCTGTTGTCACCTGTTGTCACCTGTTGTCACTTGCTGTCACCCGTTGTCACCTGTGGTCACCTGTGGTCACCTGTTGTCACCTGTGGTCACCTGTGGTCACCTGTCCATGGAGGACAAGGCAAAGCCACCCTCGGTCCCTCCCAGGTGGCACCCAGAGGGAGCAGCCCCTCCGTGGCACCGCCCCTGACCCGCTGCTGCTCTCCCATGAAAGTTTAATAAATGCTGTTTTCTCCCCGTTATCCTGTGTGGAACATCACGTCCTCACAGAGAATTGCAGCACAACACCCAGGTTCAGCCTGGTCAGCCCATTTGTTTCAGAAATCAGCCCTGCTAAAACACTGCAAAGCTCCGGGACGGCTCGGAGAGTTTCGGGGCTGTTTCGAGGAGAATTTCCTACGACGTTTCCAAGCTCTGTGCTCTGCCTCCCAAACACCAAAAGACATTTAAAAGGAGCACACGCTGCGAGCATTGCAGGTAAAGCAAGGCAGAGAAACCTTCCCGACTCACCGAGCATCAGTGTGTTTAGATAAATCTGGGAGTCTCTGTATAGCAATTTATGCTCCAGCAGCCACTGCATAGAAACCGCTTTTGTATCCAATTTAAAAACATGAATGCGCCGTCCTTACCCTAGAGCTTAAAGACAATTTACAGAAGTAGGGCACCATGAAGTATTGCCACAATAAACTGTTGTTTTACTTCCCTTTTACAGCAAAAATTAGGGGAACACTGCCGCTGTTGTCAAGCCTTAAAATATGTTTGCAATAAAATAGAAGCCATTGGCTTTCTTTAATTTCAATGGGTTTCTTCATTATTCAAAAGCCTCTTTAAATCTTTCATAGATTCAAATCTGGTTTTTTAAGAAGAAATACATAATCCTTCAGTAATTAATCTAAGTGTTTGTCTCCTAAAAAACTGGGCATTGATGGTCCTGCATTTTTCTCATGCAGGGAGAAAGCATTTTAATTCTTCAAAACCTGCTTGTTGGTTCCTTTCTGTTGGCAGGAGTTTGAATATATTATAAAATGTTTTTCTGGTAATACCCTTCTAGAATTAATGAAGGAACACCTTATAAGTGGTTACTATGAATTAATTTGAAATTCATCCTGGTGGCTGGAGATTTACTTGGATATGAAAGAAAGTTCATAAGAAGTTGCTGTTTATTTAACCACATAAAAGTTCCTCAGTAAAGAGTGAGGATATAGAGAGTTAATATAGACAAGAACAATTATTTTCATGTTTTCAGTGAATGAAAGGAATTCACCAGATGTTAAATAATATCTAAATACAACACAGAGTAGCTCTAAAATAGCCAGGCTGGACTATTTAAATTAACAATAAACAGCACTTCACTGCATGATTAGTCCCTCTGAAAACAGTAGAAATAGAGGATTCATGTCCAGCAATGAGATGGTCAAAATTCAGATCCTTGGACCCTTTGAGGAAAGACCCCCTGGATTTCAGAAGCCTGGGTTTGGTGGTTTGGGCACGCCCGGACACCAGGTGATGGCTGGAGGTGGAGAGAGATTTCTCTCATCGGCATAAAAATCAGTGAGTGGAATTACAGCTTCATCTGCTGCTCTTTGTGTGATAACGAATGGACAGAAGGTGTTTTCTAGCTGTGTAAATTCAAATAAGGGCAAGAATTGGGAGTCTGAGAGTGGATTTAGGCAGAAACCCCTGGTTCAGCTCACCCCAGCCACTGCAGAGCGAAGGAGAGCGATGTCCCTTCAGGGTCTGTTTGCCCTGGGCTTTGGGCAAACAGGCACTTCAGGTCTACCTTTGACAAGCACAATTTAAAAATGATCCAGGTATGGAAGAGTTGTTGATGTCTTTGTGTGAAGAATTAGCTTTAAACAAGTAGAGCGAGGGAAAAAAGAGGAAAAGAAGATAAAACCAGAAAAAATCTCAGTATGGGAGCTGACAGATATTTGGATTTTAGGGAAGCATTTGACACTGCCTCATGAAATCTTAATTGAAAAATTAATTCAAGTCAGCTTGGCTGCAGACAATGGTGTGGGTTGAATATTGGCTAAAGCACAAATGTAAAAAATGCTGATAAACAGCTGGTAACAAAATAGGTAGAAATGTCCAGTGGGGTAACACACATGGGTTGTTAGTCTGAGTTTACCTCATATCTTCATTAATGGCTTAGAAAAAAGACATAATCAAGATCTTAATTAAATACACAGATTATCCTCATCCTAGAAGGTTTGAAATGTCAATAAGGAGAGCGAGATAAAAAAGGATTGATAGGAAAAGTGGATAAAACGTGGCCAAAATAGATTCATCAAGGGAATCAGATTATTTTACTGCAAACAGAAAACCAGCATAAACCAGAGCAACTCAAAAGATGAGCAATGGTTTATCTTTTAGGAAAAGGGACAGTGGCAATGGATAAGAGAGCTGGAGGTTGCTACAGGAATTATAAAAAGTAAAATGCAAGTTCAGGATCCGGTGCCTTTTGCATCCAATGGAAGTTCAGCCATGGACTTCAAAGGATTTTGGGCATGGCTGGCAGTCCCAAAGCAGGGATTATCTGCAACCTGGGTCTGGCCACTGCATGCAGCTCCAAAAGATGCTCTCCCAGAAAGATGTTAAATTGGCAGCAAATCAGAGAAGAGACAGAATAAAAAATGAAGGGGTTTTGTGAGAGCTGAAGTGGGAAGAAAAATGAAGAGAATTAAGTGGTTATAATTTGGCCAAATAAGGAATGAGCAGGAACACAATAACAGCTTTCAAATGTCTGAGGACATAAGCCTGCATAAAGGATAATAATTATTCACTCTGTTACATGGCAGAACGATTTGAACAGGTGAAGGGAATATATCAGGAGGGAAGAAAGACATTTGATGTAAATACCAGGAAACGCTGCATATTAAACTGTTGAATGACAGAGGAGATGGAAGTCCTGTGGCCTAGGATTTCTGAAACTCCGACTGAATGCCAGCGATTGAAATGCAGAGAGGAATCTTTTCCATTCCCCAGGACACCAGGAACCACATCTGCCTCAAAAAGATTAGGATCTTCTCCCGGCCTCTTCCTCTGCGAGCTCCACATATTTTAAAGCCCACACCAGGAGATGCAGAAATATCAGAGGATAAATTGTTCTTAATAGCGAATAAACACTCCTCAGATCTCCTGATTGTGCAGCCTCCCCTCTGCTCCCAGCCCTCTCTGGCTGAGATCACAGCCTGTTCTCAAATGTGGTGCTCAAGTCAGTATTTTCAAACTGCTTTGGTCTACTCAGGCAAAAAAAAAAAGCTCTACTGGGGTGGGAAATGGGGATATTTGTAGCAGTGACCCAAAGATTTATTAGTAGAGGACATTTTTCACCTTAATTTGTCTCAAATACTCTTTTTTTTCTGCTAGAAATACTCTCTAGTGTTGGTGTAAGGCTTCTTTTCTGGGGTTTTTCTTCTCTGGCCTCATTTTTTTCTTAGGTCTTTAGACCCTAAAATTACTGACAACACTAAAGACCATTAGTAAATTTGTTTATTTGCATGTGCCCACTCATTCACACAGCAAAGAGTTTGACTAAGAATATGAATCAAAGAGAAAAATATAAAAATCTTACTTTTATTCCATCACACAGTCCCTCATAGGGAAGGGAGCTATTTCTATCCAGCAATCCCTGCCTTTTTCCACCCCCTGCATTTTGGTTCCCAGCTCTCCACCAAACGTAGGAAGCAAAGAAAAATTTCAGATGAGAAATAAGGAAGGCTTTTTTTTTTTTCCCCTTTCAGTGTGCAAAAGGCAATTTTAAATAGAGCTAAACATTTGTAAACACGGGAAATGCCAGCTCTTACTTGGTGCAAATGATCCCAAGTTTATCCATTTTGATTTCAGCAGGGCTGTTTACTCTGGTGGAGGATCCACACCCTGGGGTGTTGCAGCGTGTGTTAAATGACAGGACTTCACTCACTTCAGTACCAGTTTTAATGATCAATACTGAGCTCAGGCAAGATTAAATCAGTTTTTTGACTTTAGACACTGCTACAGTCTATGGTAGAACACATTGAAAAATACCTTTTTGGCCATTTCTGTCGTGATTTGACACTGGTGCCCAATGAATTGTGGATTAAGGAGAGACTAGGGAAGGTTTTCCATGCCTAAGTGTAAATCAATGTATTTTACGATAGCAAAACACGTTTTGTACATCTGCAATGCCACAGATTTATGCCTGGAAAATCAACGTGTCCTGCGCTGCAGAAATGAGGGATGAGAAGCTGAATATTCAGTGTCAGGAAGGCAAGGACAAAACACCTGAAAGCAAAAGCAGGACAGGAAGGAGCAAAAGCAGGGAAGAGGTGGCAGCTGTCCACGGAGCATTGCTGGGACCTTCACTGGAACAATCTGTTTAATCCTGCAGCCTGATTTCCAGGCTGACACTGAAAACAGGAAATACTCTGGAAAAGGACGGTGGGATGCCTGGAAAAGATATTTTGTGGAGAAAAAGTTATGGAGCTGAATGAATTTGGTGTACAGGAGTGTGGTTTAGGAGATGACCCTCTCGAAGCCAGGGGAGCACTGATGTGAGAAATCATGTCATAAGAAGTTATTAAAAGCAGTAGCTCTGCTGATCCTTACACAAACTCCGAGAGCAGCTCTGGCATCGATGGAGCCCCACAATTCTGGGAGTCAGAGGTCAGAGTGGGGGGCTCTGTGCTGGTGGCTCATCCTCAATAAATTCAATCCCTGCTCTGATTTGCACTTGCCTGAAAAGACATTCAGGATCAGTCTCAATTCAGACTCAAATTCAGTCTTGGATGTATGCACAAATTATAAATACCTGGAAAGAAACAGATTAAGGATTAAGGCTGGTTAAGTAAAGAATTAGCTCAAAATTAAAGGGAAAACAATACATAAACCATAGACTGTAAAATGCCCTGACATTCTTGAAAACCAAGATTCTGTATTTCTGCACATTCGTATTATGAACCTTAAAAGCATGAATGTGTTTTATTCCTTGCCAGGTTTGTTCCTCTGCTTGGAAAACATTTATTCTGCTTCTTGTTTACACTGAATTTAGAATTAATGTGGCTGTTCTGGTTGAGCAAAAACAACCTTGACTTGTATTAGGCATCATTTTATCATGCCAAGATATCTTGTGTAAAAACACAACGCGAGCAGAGTTCTCAGAATTAAGCTGGTTAATTATTACTATATAAACAGGTCAAGGATCAAGAGAGACAGTAAATTCTTGTGAAGTGTGTGTAGATTACAGTTTCAAATTACAATACTGAAAGCCAGAGCTGTCTTAAGAGGCACAGAAAAAGTCTGATAGCCAAAGGTGAAATATCATGGTCTCAGGGAACATTTTTCACACACTAATAATCAAAATTAAGATGCCAGTAGTTACTTATATAAAGTAACACACTGTTGGCATTAGAGAAGTATTTTATAGGTGCAATAATATTCACTGAAAAATGACATAATCCAAGCCACATTTTCTTATATACCATAGAAATAAACAGAAACTCCAACTGAGACACTCTAGTCCAGTTTCCTGATGAGTTTTTCAACCTCAAACCCATTTCCCTGGTCCAGCTTTCCTCCCAGAGCCTGCTCAGACACTGCTCTCATCACCTTCCCCCAGGATTTCCCCAGGGGAGACTTCTTTGGGGTCCCTTTCTCTTTGCTGCATCCCCCCACTAAAAACTGAATGTGCAGCTGTAATTTTACATTTTAAACAGACACCTTCAGCTGAAACACCCTGCCCGGGTGTGCTGGCACCGAGCAGGCTGCTGGGAGCAGAGCATGGGATGTGGGGCACAGCAGAGAAACCCCAGCTCAGATGAAACAGGGGAAAAGACTCTTCTGCTGCAGCTGGGTGGGGTGGGAGAGCCACCCCAGAACACCAGATGGCAACGAGGGTCCGGCAGAGCAGATTTCAAACTGGAAAACGAGAGGAGGGTAACTGGGAAACCCAGCGAGGTCCCAGCAGCCCCGCATGGTCCGTGTCCCACACCATTATCAGCACAGCAGGTGTTACCAGCACACGTTATCAGGTGTTACCCTGACCAGGCGTTGCCAATTAATCGTTAGCAATCACCTAACGAGCTAATTATGGTGCTGGGGTGGCTCTGCCCTCTGCTGC
Organism: Edolisoma coerulescens; assembly: GCA_013397115.1. NCBI lineage: Eukaryota > Metazoa > Chordata > Aves > Passeriformes > Campephagidae > Edolisoma > Edolisoma coerulescens. The sequence continues at coordinate 738,282 of VWZW01007324.1, read as the reverse complement.
TGCTGCTGCCGACACCCCTTTATGGTTTCCCACTGACCAAATCACAAAATCCCAGAATGGTTTGGGTGGGAAGGGACCTTACATTCCATCCCACTCCACCCCCTGCCATGGGCAGGGACACTTTCCACTGTCCCAGGGTGCTCCAAGCTCCAGCCTGGCTTTGGACATTTCCTGAGTGTCACCCCTCTCTTCAGCTTTGGCCACAGCCACCTTTGAACCTTTTAAGAAGTTTAATGTTTCATTTCATGGAATCGAGAGCATAACAACAGCACCTCCTTGGGCTGGGAACGGTGCTGTAAGCAGCTGGAGTCAGCCAAGAGTTACCTCCAGCTGAACTTCCTTGGCTTGTTCTAGATGGCCAAAATTCAGGACTAAAGAAATGGCTCAGACTCAAAGTTTTGTGGTGCAGATGGTGAATACACCCAGGACTGAGAATACAGCAAGTGACAGCACTGCAGATCTGCTGAGAACTGAACAGCACAGTTCCTTCAACTGGAATTATTTCTCAGACGTTTTCTTTCTAGAGGTTTTCTATTCAATTATTTTACTCACAGAAAATAGTATTATAAAAAAAACCCTCAAAACCCTCTTTTTTTTCTTTTTAGCAAGAAAATGGGACGTAGAAAAGAAAGTAGCTCAATGCCCCAGCAGCTCCCTGAGCAGAACCAGCCCTTCTCACTGAGCTGATGTCCCACACTTGGACAGCCAAGCAATACCAGACATGAAAACTGAGTAACTGAGTTCTTCTAGACTTTAATGCTTGTTTATCTCTAATAAAAGCAATGTGGAATCTAAATTCCATTCAACTGACAAGTCAGTCCCATGAATTAAAACTCCAAACAGTTTTACAAAACAATTAAATCAACATGCATGTACTTTGTTGGGACCTTGGAAAGGATTTCAAAACTAATAAAAAACTCTGGTGCTATCAGTAACTATAAAAAAATCTGCAATAACAAGGAAAGGTCTCAGCAAAGTGGGAAAAGCACAGATGTGTAAACACAGCTGAGCAGAAACGTGTGCGTGCTTCATTCACCTGTTTGCCAAAGTGCCATTACTTCAGTACATTATTTACAGATAAAAAATAGCACATCCTTGCAGTCATGTGGTGCTGCTGGCTCCTTAACCTCCTGCTTATCTGACAGGTTACCCAGCAATTCTGGGCATACATAATTTGGCCACTTTGGTAGTCAGCTCTTGGCCCGGGAAAACTCTTTTTATCCAAAGAAAGAAGCAGCCAGACGGGAAATTCAGCTCTCAAGGTTGGTCTTTTTCTGCTTCCTTTTCAGATCCAAGAGTGCTGAGAGTGGGCGAGGTGGAAGTGCTGATGTGATCAGACAGGTAGGGTAGAGTAAATAAACAAAGCCCCCTGTTACCACCCCCCCCCCCCCCCCCCCCCCCCCCCCCAAATTTCTGGGTTAATTTGATGCCACCACCACAGCTCTGACATTTCAGCGGGCACAGGATGAGAGCAGCACGGCTGGAGGGGCTCTGGTGGCCCCGTGGTGCCCTTTAGTCCTGACCTCTGGACTGTCCCCTTGTTGGTCCCACAGGGACTGTGGCTGGCACCAGATCAGAGCAGCTGGAGGGTGTTCAGAGCTGCAGCCAGCCTCGGGAATCCGGGAAAACCATGGAATTGCACCCAGAGCCTGGAGCAGGGGCTGGGCAAGCCTGGCCCTGGGTTTGGGCTGTGCACAGGGCAGGGATTAAAGGTGTGCAGCAGGAAACTGGGGGGTTCCTCCTCTGTGGGAACCCCAAAGGGCAATTAACTGCTTGCTGATGGGGAAAAATGTCGTGGTGTTGGTCCTTTGTATGTGCAAAATAAAGAAAGGAATCGTGGAAAGTTTTGGGTCGGAAAGGACCTTGAAGATCATCTCTGCCGTGGGCACAGGTGACACCCACGGGGTCAGATGCTCAGGGAATGCTCTGGAGAATGGATAAACACTTAAATGTATTGCAATTGTTTACAGTTCTGCTTTAATACTGAGAAATCTCACCTTAGACAACCACAAAAAGGACACATAAACATTAGGGGACAATGAGAGTACAAAATGTACAGGCAGAGGGAAAGGCCAGGGGATGGTTTGCACCCAGCTTGTGTGGGGTCACCCCTGTGCAAAGGGGAGCAGTGTAGGAACAAGCAGAGCTGCAGGGGAGGAAGAGACATCATCTAAATCTGTGGTGGTCAAAAACCCCAATGTCAGCCTTCAAATTGCACGGGAACATTGGAGGGACAATTGGCACTAGGTGGTGTAAACCAACAAAATGATGAGACTGCACATATTCTTTTCTCTTTAAAATGTTAGCAGGACATCGAGGTGGAACTGAAATATCTTAAATGTCGGTTGCTTGGTCCCACTGGGAGTTTCCAATCACCAAAAATCCAGCCATGACCAATGCCCTCACACCTGTGCTGCAGTCTGCAGCCCCTTCTCTCTGCTGATCCCACTCTCAGGTGTCTGTGCAAGGTGTGTTACAAGCACCACAAACGGAGCTCACCCTTCTGAGCCCATCTGCTGCTCCTCCAGGGCACAGGAGGGCTGGCCAGAGGGCTGATTCTTCAGAAGTGTTTTCCTTTGTGCTGCAGTGCTGCCATGAGAGCAGCAAAGCTCGGGCACTGAGATTTGCCATCACTCCACGGTGCTTTTCCAACCTGCTCATTGTTCTGCTGGGAGGCTCTGAGGTTTCGGGGCTGGGGAAGCTCCTCGGAGGGTCCTTGCAGAGAATCCTTGGTCACAGCTCAGCAAGGCCCTGCTGATCCCCCAGAGCTTTCTTCCACAGGTAAAAATTCCAGTTGTTGATGTAACCTGCCTGATTGCCCTGAGGAGCAGCTCTTCCTTCTTCTCCAGCTTCCTCAGGGCACAGAAATTGTGCTCAGCTTTTCCCTTTTCCCTCCCAGTGACCCCGAGGGCACCTGCAGCCCCAGGGCTGGCACAATTGAGTTAATCCTTACCCACTGCAGCTGCGGGGTCGGTGCTGCAGGTAACCCAGCTGATTAACACCCGTGATCCTGCAGTGCTGCTTGGTCAAATCTTTGCATTCTTCCTCCTGGATTAATCCCATTTTATGGATTTGTGCTCAGGTCTTTGGATCCTGGAGAATCCAGGCTGCTCCAGAGCTCCTCATCTTCTCCATCTTTGCATAAACACTTTTCCATAAGCAGCCCTCTTGTTTTACTGAGCAATGGCAGCAAATCATTGCATTTCTAAGAATTCTGAAAAACAAAGTTCCCAGGCTTTCCCAGCTGTAAAAGCCCTCAGAAAAGCTTCTCTTCCCTTTCCTGCGCTCGGTTTTCTCTGGCACAAGTATGGCTGTTACACAGCAATTTTCTTTCCATGTTTTTAAAGTGGCTGATTTTAATTTGGATGTATTTTCCCCTGCAAATCCTTTCAGTCAATATGGAATTACAGAAAGCAGCTTTCTGGAGAGAAATTATATCTGGAGAAGTTTCCACTGAGTGTGTGTGTATTTTACACAAATGATTTATTTTTTGATGTCTTGGTGGCACTACCATTTTTTACGACCTGTGCTCTACCAGCCTGACCTCAAAGAGATAAAATAAAAATAATGATGTAATATTTTTGATCCTTCCACATCAAGAGTGATGCTTTCAAATAAGGACAGGGTGGACGAAGTTTACTTGGATGATGGGGGAAAAGTAAATATTTAATTTACCCTTAAAAAGCTGAAAATAGGTTGGAGTGGCTTAGAAATGTGTTTCCTTCATATAAGTTTAACATAAAGAAAGGAAAAACATAAGAAATTTTAAAAAGTGTAATAAAAAGAGATTTATATTTATGTGGAAAGGGCAGTAAAGTTTCTCATCACGAGTGACTGTCAAATGCTCTTCCATAGGGGATCACCAAAACTTCCCAACTGCTAATCTTGAACAGAAGGTGAATTCTTTCCATGTGCTACATAAAACCTGAAACAAAATTATTGACTTCAGTTCTGTGTAAGTTGGGAAATCTCCCAAATGCATTTTTAGAAAAATGAGGTGTTTTAGGTGTCCCCCAGCAGGCAGCATTATTTATAATGCAAATGAAAATATTCCAGAGTCCCACATATCAACACAGGCTGGCTCAGGGCAGCTGATTTTCTGGGATCGTGACTGACAATGGAAATTAAATGTTCAGCTTTGCTTTCTGCCAGTTCCTGCTGCTGTGGTGCCTATGAAATAACACCTCCAAGGGAAATTTTTGGCTGGACCAACCATTAGTCAATTTATGTTCTGAATCATGAGCACTCATTATATTTAGGATTTTTTATCTTGGTGTATGTGCCCAGGATATTTGGGTCAGGTTTCTCTGACCACTGTGCCCACGGCAGCCTGGCAGCTTTTGGGACACTGCACAGCTGAAAGGCTTCTCCTGGTCAAAAAGGAGCAGAGCCTTGTGTAAAACAGCTTTTACACTTTTCAGAGCTCTCGCTGCCCTGGAGACATTCCTATCTGCTCCTTCTGGTGTTTTCCGTATTTTCTGTCTCATGACTGAAATTCAAAATCCAGAGGATGTGTAATAACACCAAACTTTTATTTGGGGTTTGTTGCTTTTTGCCATGAAACACATTAACCATTTTGGGGTGGTTTTGAAGGATAAGCAGACACTTTTACTGCATTGTTTAGATTTAATTTTTCTGAACAGTCAAACATCCACCTCTGAATCCATTCGTATCTCTATTGGTAAACTCGTAAATCTTCATCTGGATGAAAGTTCCTCTACTGTTTTTTCCAGCTGGCTCCATTTGCTGGCTTATTTCCGTGCTGAACATCTGCACACGTGTGGCATCACTCAGACCTTCATGTTTACTTCAGATTTAAAGAACCTTTATGATGCTGATGCCATTCATTCAGACATAACAGCAACACTTTCCACAGCAGCAGCATGGTTCCTATTTTTTTTTTTTTTAATACATATACAAGGGAAAAATATGTTTTATCTACCTTACAGAGCTTGAGACTCACGGGGTGTTTAAAGGAAAAAAAAAATCTTTGTTCTGATTTATGAGAAATCACAAGTAATACAGATTCCCCCCTTGGGATATCTCTAATGAAGTGGAACCACATTGAGACTGAGCTCCCTCCTCGTGTGCCCTGGTTGTCTGCTGGGTGCTGTTACCATCTGAGGCACAGCAGCTCGGGAGCCTGAGCTAAAGCAAGCACCAGGATTTATTGCAGCAGGGAAGTGCAGGATATTTGCTGACTAAGCCACGACTTCTTGCATTATGCCAGGGATTTAAAGGGACAAAAAAGCCCGTCCCAGCAGCAAATCGTGGGGCACTCTGCATTAACCTCTCTGTCTGGCAAGAATTAAATCTTTTTTCTTCTCCTTTGTTTTCCCTATCTCACAAATGGGTTTTAATCCACAGCAGAAATTTACCTTTTACTCTGCAGTTTTCAAATTTCCCTGACAGGCTTTGGGGGTGAAGTGGGTCAGAAGCCTTCTAAAACCACCACTGGATGATCTCCTTTGGTTTGCTTTTATTCTGTGGACCTTCCTGACAGCACTCAGCAGATCTGTGGGGCAAGATTTTGAACCATTCCAAAGGGAGGGTGGGGATTTCCCCCTCTTTCCCCACTTTGTCAGTGTTCTGGAGTTTAATATTCACATTTGTCAGCCCATCTGAGACTCCAAACTCCACACAGCAGGAGCTGCTTGTCCATAATTTGGACAGGAGGAAATCTGAGAACATCCAACACAAAATTATCCTCTTTCTGAAGGGACAGACTCACATCTCGGTGAAAGAGATGGACAGGAGCAGGCTCTGAAGTGCTGCTGTGATTTCCAGTAGCTAAAAATCTGGTTGTGTCCTTCGGGAGACTATTTTAGGAGAGAAAACCACTGTGCAGTACATAATCTGCCACTGAAGTGAGCTCTGCAAGCCAGGACAGCCCCAGCTCCCACGCGGGAGCTGAACAACCCGAGTTGTGTTCCTTGTGTTGTAACAACTCCTGATCTGCTGTATTCCCACCAAGGTGCAGGAAAGAAAAGGATTTTTCCACCTCTTCTTTTCAAGCTGAGCTAAAAGCTTTTTTCCTTGGAGTGCTTTGAGGGGAGGTAGGAGACAGCATGTGTGGCATCAGCTGAGGAGGAGAGCACACAATGTGGAGAAGCTGCTCAACACCAGGGAAAAAGTTCAAGGGTAGTTGGGGAAGAATCCCAAAATCTTTGCAAATATTAAGAGGAGAGTAAACAATCAGATGCTTAGTGATCATCTAAATTCAACTGAATCATCTCCAAATGTGACTGAGTTATTTGATCTAAATCTAAAGATTTGAGGTCCTGGTTTGGGTTAGTGTGGTGGGATGGCCTCGTCTTATACCACAAACCCATAAAACTGGTTTTATCCAAGTACCTGCAGCTCTGAGGGAAAGGATCAGGATCCAGCCTTGAATCTTTGCCAGGTTTGCTTTTTCCTTTCTCACATGGGAGGCTGGCAGGTGGTGGGTTCAAAAGCAAACGGAAAGGAGCAGTTTTTCACGGCTCACGGAATTTTTCACTAATGCAATGGATCTGGTGCCAGATGTTCCGGACGCCGAATGTTCACAAGGCTGCAAAAAGTGCTCGGGTGAATTCAAGGAAGAAAAACCTCCGGGTGGCAATAGGAGACAAAAACATCACCTCTTACTGGGATGCAGGTTTTTGTTGGCTGGAAAGTTTTACGTGTGTAATTCTGTGCTTGTCCTGCTCTTCTGCTCTACTTCTGCAAACTTCCCCGACATTTGGAGAGAGTCCAGAGGAGGCACCAGGATGATCAGAGGGATGGAGCAGCTCTGCTGGAGGAAAGGCTGGGAGAGTTGGGATTGTTCAGCCTGGAGAAGAGAAGGCTCTGGGGAGGCTTTCTGTGGCCTTTCAGTATCTGAAGGAGGGCCTAAAATAAGGGTGGAGAGGGAATTTTTGTGAGGACATGGAGTGACAGGACAAGAGGGAATGACTTTAAACCAAGAGAGGGGAAGGTTAGGTGGGATATTGGGATGGAATTGTTCCCTCTGAGGGTGGAGAGGCCCTGGCACAGGGTGCCCAGAGAAGCTCTGGCTGCCCCTGGATCCCTGGCAGTGCCCAAGGCCAGGCTGGACGGGGCTTGGAGCAGCCTGGGACAGTGGAAGGTGTCCCTGCCCATGGCAGGGGAGGCACTGGATGAGCTTTAAGGTCCCTTCCAGCCCAAACCATCCTGGGATTCGAATAATTCCATGATTTGTTGATTTACCTTTGCTCAGGCTCTGCATGGCCATTCTTGAACATTCTTTATTTAATGAAAACGGATTACTCCACTGCAGTGAACACATCTCTTTAGTCAGATGTAGTGGAAGAGTAATTTTGGGTCACTCCACTGTCTGAGGTGCTCAGTCCTGTAGAAACAAATCGGCTCAGTTTAGCTGTGATTTCCTTGGAAAATGTGCAATGGGAAAACTGAATTTGTTTAGAAGTTTGCAAGAAAAATACATAGATTGGGTATACACTATCAAAAAACCCACCAATTTTTGGGTGAGCTGTGCAGTGTTTACATCCTAAAGCTTTGCTGATGGTTGATTTATTTTTAATTATGTTATCTTTATTATTTTATTTTTATTTTTAAAATACATTTAATTTTACAGTCTATTTTTTTTATTTTTCTCACCCCAATTTCACGGCCAGCAAACACTGCTGGTGGCTTCCAAAGTGAGCCAAAATCCGGGGAAAAATACTGAGCTGTACAATCACAAGGAAAAATAAGTCTGAGGGAATTGGTTTTCCAGGATTTCAGGGTCTTCCCAGACAAAGAGCAGCCAGGAGCTGAGCACAGCTCTGTGGTGATGTGCATTGCTTAAGGGCAACAGCACAACCTGGTGGTTTATGGATATTCCAATGCATCGGGATCTGCACAGGAATTTCCCTTCCCCAGAACCCGTCTCGTTGCCTGAACTGAAGCCTGTGTTCATTAATTCGTTTGTAAGGTTCCATTTTATCTGAGGTTTTCAGAATAAATAGAAAAGAGCAGACTGCAAGGGCATATGCAAAGAAGATGAAGTAACAGGTCCTTCCCAACATCCCTGATTCTGAAACCTCAAGGCGCTGGATGTGTGTGAATTTTGCTTTCGAGATAATAACTAGAGGGATATAACTGAGAAAAAAAAAATCTTGCAATATGTACCATGCAAAGTTTGGGAAAAAAAGAAAAAGAGGGACAAAAGGAAAGTGTGAGCAGAAAAGAAATGGAATTTTGCCTTCCTTTTTCTATCATGCCAAAGCCAAGCAAAGTACATAATACATTTACATAGACTGAATATTCAGACACCAATAATAATATTTATTCTCTTTCTTGTGTGTCTTCAGGGTAAGGGACATTGGTCAGAGTGTAACTTCTGAGGTGGTGATGAAATGAACCGGGTGGCAAATGTGCTCAGACTGAATTTTCAGATCAAATTAATTACATTGTCTGTTTTGCTTGCTTGTGAAGCACAGGCTGTGTGATTGCCAGCAAGGCAGCTGTGGGTGCTGAACAAAATATCTTGCAAACTCCATATTCAGTTTCTTTTCTGGTCACACAGGATGGGACAAAAGCCTGGCTAGGGAGGGGTTTCCAGTGCAGTGCTGGCGCTGCTCCTGACACTGGGCAAGGCTTTTCATGGAATAATAGAATTATAAAATGGTTTGGGTTTGAAGGCACCTTAAATTTAATCCAGTTCCACCCCCTGCCACGGGCAGGGACACCTTCCACCGTCCCAGGGTGCTCCAAACCCCATCCAGCCTGGCCTTGGGCACTTCCAGGGGCTGGGAGTCCACAACCTCTCTGGGTTATTCACCTAAAGCAGAGACTGCTCAGTCCTGCTCGACTTGATACAAAGAACCTTTGATTTCACCCCTGTGGTTTGGGAGCTGCGAGCAAAGGGATTTTCAAAGGCTCCTCTCGAGGCACTGGAGGACTCCAGTGCTTTGGGGCAAAAGGCTCGTTGTTTTTATGCAGTGACTATTCCTACAGGATTGTCTCCACACGGCAATGCTGAGGTGCCTCATTGCTTCCTCTTCCTCCTTTAGCCCAGTCCATGGCTGAGGAATGGCTCACAGTCATTCTCAGGAAAGCACTGGAGTCCAGGTGGAGGTGTGACCCCTGCATTTAAACTGACTCTTAAGCTCTCTCCTAAGTTTCAGTTATGTTATTGTGATCCAATGTATGTGAATTCTGCTGAAATTCATGAAAATACTCATTATTCTGCTTTGGTTCATTAGAGAGGAAACACATTGCTACACAAATAGGACAAAAATCTCTGAAGATCAGTGAGGATATTTCTGAGAAATTGTCCAAAGAGCTTTGGAAAAGTGTAGAATGGGAGAAAAGGGAAAAAAAAAAAAAAAGAAAGAAAGAATTGTCTTCTATTCTTTGAGTGCTGAATTAGAGGACAAACCTATCAAAGACCAAATGCTGCTATTTGCAGCCTTTCCCTGTATCCCACTGAAGCACAGGGAGACGATGCAGTTCCTGAATCCCCCTGGAGCAGCCATGGGAAGGATGTTGAGCTGTGCCCCAGCAAACCATAACCATGGACAGAAACCAAAGCCCTGAATGAAAGCTGTGCCAGCTTCCCACACATCCTGCTTCACGCTGGAGAAACCAGAGTATTTTTCAGCTCTCTAAAAACCTTTGGTGAGCGCAGGGATGTCAGGTCTCCCTGCCTGACGTGCTTTGATCACTCTGTAATTATCACCCATCAGTTCAGACACTGGTTTGTGCTTTGCTCAGGAGCAGCAGACAGTGCTGATGCCTGGATGGAGAAGCTCAGATCAGCTGGGCTGAGCTGACATCTCCACCTGTCACGGGTGCTGGGTGATGTCTGGGGCAGCACTGACAGGGTTAATTCTCTACTCTCCTCCCCTTGCTGTTTCCCAAAGTTATTCCATATTTTCATGTTAGCAGGAAGGATTTGTCAGCAGTAATTTCATGTTCTGTTGGGGACATCTTCCTATCATGGAATTATCAGGTTGGAAAGGCCCTCCAAGATCTTTGAGTCCAACCATTCCCCCAGCGCTGCCAAGGCCAGCACTAAACCATGTCCCCAGGAGCCACATCCACACATTGTCTGAACATTTCCAGGGATGGTTCCATTGCCTTTCACCCTTTCAGTGAGGAAATCTTCCCTGTTATCCAATCAAACCTGCCCTGGGGCCACTTGAGGCCTTTCCTCTGCTCCTGTCCCTTCTCACCTGGGACACGAGACCCACCTGGGTGTGAGCCCCTCTCAGGGACTTGTAGAAAGCAAAATATTGACAACTGAGAGTCAAACACCCACTCAGAGAATAATCCCAGTTTTCATGCTGGGATAAAACAAAGTTCTCCTTTTTCCATGCGAAATTGAGGGATCAAGGAGAGGGTCTGCACTGTGTTTGCCCCCAACGTGGAAGCTGCACCAGCACTTACAGTACACACAGAGATGGTGAATCATCTTTTACCCAGAGGAGTAAAAATTCTGTAGTACAAATTCACTGTGTTCCCATATTTTTCCACCAAATTGTGTTCTCGCTGCTGTAAATTTTGTATTAAATTATTTAGGTCAGCTTAAATTTGGAAAGCAACAAAACTAGCACCATTTTCTTTTTTTGCCTCATTTACATGTCTGTGGTTGTTGCAACACGGTTTGCTTCCTAAATTAAAGTGATGCAAGCAGTCTGCCAGGGAAATGAGTGGCAATATTTTTTGGTTATATTTTTGAAGAGCTGGTTGTAGCTCTCAGTTGTTGACCCAAGAATAGGTGGACACGTGGAGAATGAAAATTCAGATTTCTTTCTGTATGCACTGGATCTGTGGATGCCCTGGTTTGAAGTTTCACCATTTTCCTGAGAATTAAGAGCATTTTGAGTCTTTGCTTAATGGTTTAAGCATATCCATGTCTGTGATCCGGTGATTAAGGCCTGCCCAAGGGCAGGTATTGTCAGGATCCAGGGGATCACACTAAAAGCCATTAATAGCTGCATGCTGTGCTCTGACATGATGCAATCCAGCAGCTGCCCCGTGCAGAAACTCTCCAGGCATCGTGTCAAAGGGACACAATGCTGAAAACTGGGTTAGGATGGGTTTATTTCATCCTGGTGGTGCCAGAGCCCTTCCTGTGCCTTCGGAAAGACTCGTCCTCAGGGCCTGCCCTCGTCCTGCCTCTTGTTTTCATTGCTGGTGAGATTCCAGCTCCTGCCAAAAACTCCAGGCCCCATTTCTGGCTGGCTCTGTCCCAGGCAAACACCTCTCTGTTCCTCAGTGCATCCCACAAACGTTTCCACACAGCTCTCTCAGCTCCCATTGCCTGATGTTCCTGTGGGAATACCCTGGATGTGCTGACAAACATTACTTTGTGAGTTTCCCTGGGGGGTTCCATCTTTCTGCTCCCAGCAGATGCCACTTATTATAAATGGAAAGGTTTTTTCCACTGAGGCTGCTTGTAGCTGGTCTTCTTTGCATGAATCCAGCCATGGAGTGACCAGCACAGCTTTCCAAGCAAAAGGTTCTGAGGGTGATCTGCTTTTTTTTTATTTATTTATATTTTTTTAATTTGTTTTTTTTCCTCCCACTCTGGAGAACCTCTGTGCTGATCCCAAAGACTGAATCCCCATTTCCCATGCACCAGCACAAACTAAATTCCCCCTCCCCAGGCACCCATCATGGCAACACCTGTCGCAGCAGTAGCTGAAAATCATTTGTGTGGTGACACACTGGGATCACCTCAGCCCAGCAGGACAATGATTTGGGAAGCACAGAAAGAGCTGGAACCATTCACTTACATTCCCTTGGGTCAAACATCTTGTTTCCTGTCTGTTCTGGTATAATTATCCCAGCAACATTTGATAAATTTTACTCCTTGCCCATCTTCTCTGGAATAGCTTCCAGGTTTCTCTATAAAACACTGGGATTCAGGCCCTTTTCCTGTTTCATGCACCAATACTTAATTTTTGTACAGATTTTTAATGATTGCTTTTCTTGGTGTTATTTTATTTTGCTGTTTTATGGCTGCTGTTAATATTTACTAGGGGAATTATCTTGTATTCTGCATGTAAGGACATCACTGCAGATTTTTTGGCAACATGAATAGTGACTAAAATTTGGGGCGGGGCATGGAATAAAAGCACGAGGAGGAGAGGAAAGGCAGCATAGGAGGGTGAGCAAATTGCTTTTCCCTTTTCAGTGGTTAAATCCTAACCACTGGTAAATGCCCTTTCAGTGGGGAGGGCAGCTCGTTTGTGATACAGGTACAAATGGGCTCAATCAGAAAGGCAAGCCCACAGGCACTTCCATTTCTTCGTGTGACCTTCAAAACCTCCGATGTTTTCAGCAGCTGGTGATGGGATTTACTCTTTTTCTTTTTTTTCTTTTGCGTGAAAACGAAAATTAAAATCACTTGAATGCCTTCACTGAGCAGGTCCTTGCCAGAGTGTTTTTTTCCTCCAGGGGCCCTGGGAAACAAACTGACAGTCTTTGCCAACCTTAATGATGCTGTGATTCTGTTTTATGGAAGCTGTGTTCCCGCGGGAGAGGCGAGGGAAGGCAATCCATGAAACTCAGCAGCACCCACCCGCCCACCTGAGGGCTTCCTCCAGCATGAGCGAGTTGTTGCTTTGGCAAAAATGAAGGCAAAAATGGGGTTTGTGCCATGAGGTTCCATCTGTGCCTCCTGAAGCCATTTCCAGACCAAATTCTCACTACAACCTTCATTGGGATTGATTATTGTGCACACAAGATTCACAGCTGTGCTGGTGGCTCCAACAAGAAGCACCGGCAGCTCCTGGGCGGGCTGATCCCAAGTGATTTTCCTTCCCCAGGGGGTGGCTGCCAGCTCAGGAGCCCAGGAATATTCTGCACAACATCTTTTGGTTGCTGCCTGTCGTGACTCCTAGAAAATGCAACCTCTGAATCCCAAGGGCTGACTTCTGTTTACTGTGGAAAATGGATGGAAATGCTGCTTTTATTCAAGATTACCATCAAAAAGTCCATATTTTTTCAGTGATATATTGAGAGAAAACCTAGAAAACTGCAGCTATAAAAGTGGGGTGTTTAAAACAAACCGAAAAGGATGGTGGTGTCCTGAATTTCTGAGTGTCTGAATGCAATCCAGTCTTTCTTATGGTCTTGGGCGCTTCTTTCAATTTCCCTTAAACAGAAAGTCCTTCAGGCCCTGGACTCTCTTCATGCATTTTGTACCAAACCTGCCTCCTGGCAAAAGGGAGAAAATGAGCAGAGAATGAGAGCATTCCTGCAGCCACTAAAACTCCTCTCCTCAGCCGAGGTCCTCGAGGTCAGCCAGGCTCTCCAGCACCACACTGAAGTTTTCCTTTTCTGTTTTGACCTCTTGCAACTCCTGCTAAGGGAAAATGCACTTAAGGATCATTTTTGGAGTTAAAATGCTCTGACATGATATAGGGCAAGGGATTGGAAAATTTGGTGGTTTAGGCTTGTATGGTTTCGGTTGTGTAAACAAAAGTGGGAGGAAGGAAAGAGAAGTTTATGGGGTGCATGAACCATCAGGGATCAGCACAGGGCAGGATGATGACGAGCAGAATGCACTGTTATTAAACTAATGAAAGATAATTCTAAGTCCTCTATACTAAAATATTTCCTGACAGTTCTGCATGGATAACGTTTGGAATCAATATGGCCTCATAATTTTTTCTTGTACCCTCAAAATCCATACTGAGCATCATATTTTGCAAATCATCTTACCTTTCACTTAATGTTATGTACTTCATATATAAACATATAGCAACACCTGAGGGAGTCCACTGCATTTTAGCAGGAAGCCACCTGTTCTGACAGGGCTGTTGCTCAAGCAGATGGCCCCGTGATGGATTATCGGCTCCTCACCCATCGCAGCTTCTTCCCCAAGAATTTGCACAGATGTTTATAATGAGATTTTCGTGCTTACACAACACTTGCACATATGCAGGACGAAGGACTTTTTCTGTTGAAAAGTCACCCAGCCTGAGAAGTTTGTTTCTCTGCTGGGAAGGAGCTTTCCCGAGCCTGTTTCCCAATGGGATCTGGGCATGACCCTTTGGAAGAGGTCGGCTTGTGGTGCCCCAGCGGTAACAAAATAAGCACGACCTCTTCCAAGGTCATCAGTTATACCCAAAGTTACATTTTTTTCATGAAACAAAAAAAGACGAAGAGATCAAACCTGCTGGGAATTAGAGAACATAAAGGAAAAATGGCTCTGGAATATTTTTTAGTTTTGCCATAATGCAGTAATAATACGGAAAAATAAAACGTGTGCTGATGTTGACCAACACATCACAGAATCATTTAGGTTGGAAAAGCCCTTTAAGATCATTGAGTCCAACCATTAACCCAGCATTGCCAAGCCCACCATTAACCATCCCTAAGTGCCTCATCTATACATTTTTTAAATCCCTCCATCCCCGCTGTTCTCTTCCTGCTGGGCCACAGCTTTTGGGAAGGTGCAGCCCAGCTGCATGGGGGCTGCAGTGACCTCTCAAACCTCCTCTCCACAAATCTCACACCTACAACAGGGCACCAGTGGACCTGAGGCTTTGTCTCATGACAAATCCCCAATTATTCCTGCTAAAATCCATGTTTGTGACATATCCAGGAGCCATGACTCTTTTACGGGATCGCAGACTGGGACACATGGAACTTGCTCCCGCTGTAACTTCCCACCCATGGGTCCCAGCAGGTCCTGAGGTCAGGATCAATTTTTTCATTCCTATTTTCACCGTGCTGGATGAAATTGGAATCTGAAAACTGCAGTGGCTGAGGCTGAACCTTTGAAAATCCTTACGGCATTTCCACCAGAGGTGTCGTCTCTCTTGTGGGTGCAGAAACTCAAAGGCAGGGGACCATATAAGACAAAGCCTAAAATAGTGAGAATTGGGAGGACTGGGAAGAATTCCCACTTCTCAGATACAAATTCTACTTAAGAGATTCAAATGAGCTCATTGATCCACCAAACTTCTTGGTTATTTGTAGAGTTTGGGTATGGGAGGACATAAATGGTGAATTTCAAGCTGCTGTTGTTGGGTGACCACGGGAATTCAAATATCTTTATTTTTAACAGTTAGAGCTTTACTACCCACAGGAAAGAAACAGGAAGCAGAAATGGGAAAAAGTTATACAGTCAATGAATTAACTGTCTGCAGAAATCTGTGAAATCTAACTTATAATTTAATTAGTTTTTTTCTTGCAAGCTAAACAGCAGGCTGTAATGATGGCATGCAAGTCATATTGAGTACGCATTAATCATTTTTTATTTTCTTCATTGAACCTGGTCCCTATACGAGGCAAAATTCAGAATTATATAATACCACGAGGAATTAAGAATACGTGAACATTCAAAAGAAATTAATAATAATAATAATAATAATAATACCTTTCTCTTTTCACTGGCTGTATTTTCTCAGTGGCTCTGATTTCTCCAAGACATTTATACAAGCACAGACCATAATTGTGCTAATAAAGAGGAAATTATACCGATCTATAATTAGAGTAATAAGGAGAAAGGTACAGCAAATCATAATTGAACCAATAAGGGGAAAATATAATCATGCTTAATGGCTTACATGAGTGTTAGTGTCTTCTGTGTACTTAATATATTGGTACCCATTTTCATGGTGTGTATCTGAGACACCTTTCCTGATATTATCTGATTACCCTTCAGATCTGTTGTTGGGAACTTCTGCTGGTCCTGGAAGCCCCTCTGGGGTGAGGCCTCTTGGAATAAGCAGAATAAGAGCAGAATTTTGAATGGGTTTGACCATCAGCTACAATCACCTTCAGCTCTGTCCGGGTTTATTTGGGGTGTCCCTGATTTAAACCCATGGATAAACAGGTGGGGAGTCTCATAACAAAGGTGAGATTTGGAAAAAGAAATACAGAAAAGGTTGAGAGGTGTAACCCTCACAGGTCACTGTGTTTGGGCATCAAAAGATGCTCTGCAAGCAGGATATGCTGGAAGGACAAGGCAATGATTTATTTCCTAATATTCACTGTAGAATAACGTGGCTGCGAGCCCCAGAGCTGAGAATCAGTAATTCTTTGTTGCTGCTGCTGCTAAGCTCCCACCTTCTGTGGGTTTCTTTTTTTTCACCTGAAAATTTCACAGCTTGCAGCTTTGATGTGTTTCCCTGCGAGTCCTTGAGCTGCTAACTGTCCCCTTCTCAGCAATCTTCCCCCTGTCTGCAGTTTGACCTTTCGGAGCTCGTACAGCTCGAGTTTGCTTGTTTCCCTCACAGCTTTTTCTCACAACGTGGTGGTTTGCTCAGAGCTTTGAGCCAAGGTCATGCAGATGCTCGGCCTGAAAATCCAGCCAGGGATCAGAGACAGAGCTGAGCCCTCCCAGGGGAGTTTACCAAGGCTGAAGTTTAAAGCAGCCTCCCCACATCTTCACAGAAATGGCATCAAATAGATTTTAGCTATAATTTGCCTCTTGATTTCCCTCCCAGCCATTAAAAAAACAAGGTTGTTTCCTACTTTTGCATACTATGAGCATGTAAATATTTCCTCAGGCATGCCCACGCTTGGTGTGTGTGACATCCTTTACTTTGAGGTGATGCTTGCAAAGATTTTCAGCCCAGTTATCCTGGCAGGAGCCCAGGTGCTCTTTTTGAGCTGTTCATGGCTTGGAAGGGCAGGACCAAATCTGGTGAAAGGGACTCTTCATGTGCAGGCTCAGAGAACACCTTGGGAGAGAGGCTCATGTTTCCCACTAGAAACATCTGAGATGTGTATTTTTCCAAACAGTTTTCTCTCTCAAAGATTTCTCAGCTCTATTAAGTGCTGAAGATGAATGGAAAGAGAGAATTTACAAGAGCATGGAGTGACCAGACAAGGTGGGACGGCATCAAATTGAGAGAGAGGAGAGATGGGATTTTGGGAAGGAATTGTTCCCCGGGAGGGTGGGCAGGCCCTGGCACAGGGTGCCCAGAGAAACCGTGGCTGCCCCTGGATCCCTGGCAGTGCCCAAGGCCAGGCTGGATGGGATTTGGATCACCCTGGGACAGTGGAAGGTGTCCCTGCCATGGCAGGGGTGGAATGAGATGGGCTTTAAGGTCCCTTCCAGCCCAAACCATCCTGGGATTCCATGATTCTATGATAATACGGAATGTGTGTGACTTAGGATGTTAATAATATTTAGGAAACATCCCGAAGGGCAGTTAACAATGAGCTAAATCCTAACAAAATATTATATTTTTAGAGTACATATTTTTATGTGTTTCCATATATATTTATATATTTATTTAGGATACCTGTTGTTCTCTGAGCTTCTTAGGCTATTAAATATCAACTTTCCCTAGAGCTGAACTTTGCTCTCATTTCTTCAGGCACTTGGACATTTCTTTGGTCAAAATCCCTGTGTCAATGTGACAATGATTTCACATGTACACACGAAATAACAAAAAGACACTTTTATATTTTGGGGTGATTTTTAAGAACCTTGCCCTAAATTAAAAAAAAATAACATAACCTCATAAACCCTCATTAGATAGATGGATAGAGATACTAAAAAAAAAAAAAGCAAAAAAGTAAAAATAACTGTAGAAATACATAAACGTGTGTAGGTGTGCAGCATATATATATATATACACATATATATATTTAATATTTCACCCACAGGTTTGCAGCTCCTTTTCTTTTACTCTCCCAAAGGATCACTGAGAAAATGATGACACAATTACTGAGGGCATTAAATGTATTTAATCTCCAATTTTGGCACAGGTATTTTTAGCAAGCTAAGTAATAACTAAAAGAAGTGTTTCCTCTCACAGCACACAGTTGTGAAACTTTAATTTATATGTTAATTTTTTTAATTAAAGGGCAAAAAATATAGAATTTGGCTTGGTTTTCCTTAAAAGTACAGCATAATAGTCTAACATTAGGCTGAAGGATAACAGTGGAGAGGTCTGAAGTGTAACCACTCGTCCCTGAAGACATCCAGGTAACCCCAAGGCTGAACTCAGAATTTCCTGGTGCCTTGGAAACAGCCTGAGACAGAGGAATCTCTTATCCCACGGTCACCTTGTCAGAAAGGCTCCACGTTTTGCATCTGGTAAAGCAGTGCCTCGGAGCAGGAGGCTGCTCCGGGTGCCTTGGGCTCTGTGAGGGGGAGCAGGGAGGGGAAGGCACAGCCCCGACAGCAAATGAAGGAAAAAACGAATAATGTTTGAAAATAGATTAGGCCAGAAGCAGCATTTTTAGCAGTTGAGTCTCCTGCTGCTTCTCTGCTGCTCAAGGCAAAGAGGTTTGAGAGCACAAGCGTCGTCATAAGCATCTGAAATTTGCTTGAAAGTGGCCTCTAACAAGATTTGGGGTTTGTGATTCATCCCTCTGATGTCACAGGGACGAAGGAAGCGTGTGTCACCTGGCCACATCCCCAAACGGGATGAGCAGGCAGCCGAGAAAGGCAGCAAATGCTGAAACACTGAGAAGTGCCTCAGTTTGAATAGCACCATTTAGTGCTTCCTGCCCTTGAAAGGTTTTGATCAGCAAGACTTGTCACCAGAAATAATTCTGAATGAATCCTATTTTGTTATTAAATATTTCTATCACGCTGCTGAGTTAACAGCCTTGGCTAAGGATTCCGAAATCCCACTGCGCCGGACAGTTCTGCGCTGAAAGTTCAGGGATTTTTCGTAGAATTATGGATTCCCTGAAAGGCCTGGGTTGAAACGATCTTAAAAAGCAGCCAGTTTAGGTGGCTTAGGTTTAGGGTGGGACATATTCTCTGCAGTGAACATATCCATGCAAAATACCTGTGGAGTGTCTGATCCTAAAGGATGCTGTAAAATTTCCAGGAGAAATGAAATGACCCTGCTTTCTTGAACTTTCCTCTGTTAAAACACTAATTCCCATGCTGGCTTTAAAAACCCCACTTGTAATCTCCATATTAAGGTCTATAAACTCCATCCTTAACTTTTTATTTCGGCTTTATTCCTGTTCTGTGCGTTGTCAAATATTGCTTTTGCGTAATTGAAACAGACCTGTAGTTTGATTATTCAACAGGCAAAGTAATTGTGTTCGGCTCTAAAGGGGGAAGCAAATGTGGACAGCAGGAAAAAAAGCTTAAATTGTGGAAAAATTGGGGGTTTCTTTTCAGAGCAGAGCTAGAGACCTGGGGGACGGCAGTGCCAGCACCAAGGGGTGGCCTTCTGGTTCCATGGGGTGGCTCAGGGAAGGGGGTTTGACAAGAAAGCTTGTAAGGGTGGTGTATGGAATTGTTTTCTTCTCTCCACCCCTCTGTTTTCAGCTGTACTTTGCAGAATATTTGCATTTTAATGTCGTGCTGTAGGACGTGTCCCCAGCTGTGCTGCAGCCCTGAGCTGGGGGTCAGCCTGGCTTTGCACCTGCAGCGTGGAGGAATTCCGGTGGGAACAACGCTCAGGAGGCTGAGGGAAAAGGAGGATTTATCAGGTGTGCTCAGCACCACGGGTGATTTCCCGTTTGAAGCCTAAGCAGAGGGAGCAGCCAGCCTGTGACACCACACGGGTCCCATTTTTAACCCCCCCATCAGAAAGGGACAACGCAGATCTGCGCCGTGGGCTGGGTGGGCAGGAGCCAAGTGATGCAGCTGCTGCTTGCCAGTTGTTGGCATGTCCAGGCAGGGCACATTCCTGTTTGATCAGCCGCGGCTGCTAAAACCAAAAATNAAAAAAAAAAAAAAGGATACAGGTGAGAGAGTGCTCTAAGCAAGATGAAAGAGAGGCTTGATTTATTACATCTGCATTTCTATTTCTCCTTATCAAACAGATGCCCCGTGCGAGGAGCACATCCCCGTGCTCCCCCAGATTGGGCTCCGTCCCCGGAGCGCGGGCAGGGCGGTCCCGCGGCTCCGGGAGCAGATGCGGGGTGGGAGGCAGGGGCTGCCCGCGGACCGAGCGGCTGCCGCCAGCTCTCGCGAGCTCCGTGTCAGAAAGAGCCGATTATAATGTCAGCGCCGGCCAATTTACGGGCTTAAAGCCGCAGCTGCACCGCTGCATCTCCCCCGAGGTATCCCGAGATCCCGACCCTTAAAAACTTTGTAGTTCTTGTAATAGGAGCGGGGTAAGTGATTCTCTCTTTGCGCGTCTCTCTGCCTGCCAGGGTAATTTACAGTTCAGCTTGGTTTGCGCGGGGATTGGGGTCTCTGGAAACGCTCTGCTCTGCCCATTTGTTGCTCTCCGGGGGAAGCTGCCTCTGCTCTGCGGATGGAACGAGCGAGCAGCGTGTGTAGCAGACCTTGGCATTATTCAAGGAATCCTGGGCTGAGTAAATTAAGCCGAGCTAGAAATCACTTATTAATTCAACCATCTTTCCTGTTTAAATAGCGATTATATAGTCTGGTGTATAGATTTTTTTGGCTGGGTCAAGATTTGCAAGGGGGAGGAAACAGGCGTTGAAATAAATAGTGCTCCCTCGCTGAATAAGAATGTAAAAGTGGAGCCTGTTTAACTTTTGCTGGGGGAAACTACTACAGCAGCAGCTTTTTAAAATGTGCAAATACACTGCACGATATAACTCTGCTGGGTCGGTGTTGATGAGCCAAAGCAATCTTCTGACCCTTTTAGTCTCATTGTAATAATCGAGTGATGTTTGTTTTGCTCGGTGTGCTTTACGTTGCTGAGTTTGGTTTGAAGCAGCATTAAAATCCTTATTAAATGTAATATTTGCCAGGCATTCAAGGTGTAATAATAATCCTCTGTCGCTTGCTGCTTTTGTTAATATTAGCAGAGTGAGAGTACTGCCTGAGAGTAGATGAGTCCTCTCATGCAGCAGCACAAAACTTCTGTGTTTTTCAAGCTTGATCCAACTTTTTCTTTGAAGTGCCAGAGCTAATTTAAAAGGTACAGAAGTGAATTTTTTGTTATTTTTTCTCACTAATATTGTTGTCTAAAACTTCTGCCTCTATGTTTTGCAATGTTACATTGTTTTCCTCCCATCCCTTTTTAATTAACAGGAAAAAGCAGGGGGAGAATTAATTTTAATTACTATTTAGATGGATTAATGTTGAAGAACTTTAAAGTCTCTTGCTTTTCTTAGCATCATTTTCTCTCCATAATGACAATGTTTGAAATATTTTATTATTTTCAGCTTGTTGTGGTTTGGTCTTGATTTTTCTTCATAAATTCAGTGATGTAACAGTGTCACAACAACAGACTTGGAGAAATAACTTCTCCCATCTCACAGCAGTACTGGGTGCTCCGAAACCCAGCTGGATCCCTTCTCCATCCCTTCTCCATCGTTATCCTTCTCCCAGCTCTGGTGGCTTTTCAGGATCTTGGGTTTGGTTTTGCAGAGGGGCTGAGAGAAGCCCTGGGATGCTCAACACTAATGAATTTTTAAGCGCAGATTCACAGAGCAAACCAAATTACTCCTCTCACCTCTCCTTCAGTGGCCTCTCTTAAATCTTCTTGAGAAAGTTTTAAAATGAAATATTCTGAGTTAAAAAAATAATCCCAAGTCTGTGTTGGTTTAGCAGGCTGGCAACATTCAGCAAACTGGGTAAGTTATGCCCAATTCTCTCAAAGACAGTGGGATTTAGGCTTGAGTGTTTTGGCAAAGTAGGGTAACTGCAAATACAGGCTCTTGTTTTGGTCTCTGTGGAGTGGGTATCAGGATTTGGGTTGAGTATCAGAAAAGGTTCTTCCCCCAGAGGGTGCTGGGCACTGCTCAGGCTCCCCAGGGAATGCTCCTGGCCCCGAGGCTGCCAGAGCTCCAGGAGCGTTTGGACACCGCTCTCAGGGATGCCCAGGGTGGGATTGTTGGGGTGTCTGTGCAGGGACAGGAGCTGGACTGGATGATCCCTGTGGATACCTTCCAGCTCAGGATATTCCATTTTTCTATGCCTAGCACGTAGGCAAGGGGAGATAAAAGCCACTGAACGCTGTGAGTGAGCCTCCTGCCCGTGCCAGGGTGAGTCGTGCCGACCCAAACTCCTTGGGAGCTGCTGGACCCCATGAGCTGACATCTCGCATCTCTAATATTAACAAAAAAGGGGGGCAACTGCAGGTTTCTGTCAGTCGAGCTGGGTGGAGCATGAGACCAACTCTCAAGTCTATCGCCCCCATTCACCGCCCCATCTATTTTATTTCAACAAAACAACCAGTGCGTAAATGTTTATCTTTTCTAAAATGTATCTATTTTCTGTCTGTTTAGATGAATGGTAAAAATATTGTCCCTGAGGATTCCTCCCT
This sequence comes from Edolisoma coerulescens, assembly GCA_013397115.1. Classification (NCBI taxonomy): domain Eukaryota; kingdom Metazoa; phylum Chordata; class Aves; order Passeriformes; family Campephagidae; genus Edolisoma; species Edolisoma coerulescens. The sequence goes on along the minus strand of VWZW01007324.1, from coordinate 716,146 downwards.
GCTCCTTTGATGCTGGTTCAAAGTTGGGAGCCCCTTTGCACAAAATCCTCCCATTCCCCCCTTGGCTACATTTTCTTTCCAAGAACAGGCAAACAAGCAGGACGAGCCCAAATTAGGCCACAGCTGTATTTTCCAGAGAAATTATCCTCATTCCTTTAAAGGACACGAGTGCTCCTCATTAACAAAGAATGGCCTGTTTAAAGGGACAGGACAGAGCACGCGATGTGTGACAGGGCAATGAGCGAAGAAAAAGAAAATAGAAGAGAGCTTTGTTGAGCATTTTCAGATATGTAAACCAGAAATGGATTTGCGCAAATAGGATTTTCCTGAATTTTTAGATTCAAGGGGATGGCGCTGAGGTTTTATTTGAAAAGGTTGGGGTAAATAAGATTATTAGAGTGCTTAAATGTGATATATAATCGACATTTATACCCTTCGCTTTAAGGTAATACTGATTATCCCTTGGAAAAGTTCTCAGGAAGGAAAGAGCAAACCATACCCAAATTATTAGGCCACATCTTCATAAATTCAAAAATCCTTGATGTTTTAGCATTTTAGTATTCATTCTAAATATGACATTCATGCTTCATAGGACTCTGCTGGTTGTAAACTTGGTTAAGGTGCTCTAGAAAAACAAGACCTTAGAAGAAATTTTTCATTTAGGTTTTGGTTGGTGGCTAGATCATCTGCAGTGATCAGAGCCTGATTGTGTGACTTCATCTCTCCTGGTTTGTCTTCCTCAGTTCTGTAGTTTTTAGCAAGAGAATTTTTCTGAAGTACTGACGAAATACTAAATAAATATACACAGTCTTTGTAGCACAAATCACCAACAAGAACTTACAGTTAAAAACTTCAGTGCTTCGTGCAGCAGCACCTTCTCATTTTCAGTGCCCCTGGGATGACCCTCACCCTTATTTAACAAAACGTTGTGGTACTAATATATTGCAACACTAATTCTGAATTTATTTTTTGTCCTGTGTTTCAGGCATCATGATTTGGACAAATGGTTTAAGTCTCTCTACCAGATTTCTGATGGGGTTTCTTCTCCTGTCCATGTTCAGGAAGGTGGTGCCTGAAGAGAACATCGTTGCCACCAAGAAGGGCAAAGTCAGAGGGACCAGCCTCCAGGTGCTGGGGGGAACAGTCACAGCCTTCCTCGGGATCCCTTATGGACAGCCCCCCATCGGGAGGCTGCGGTTCCAGAAGCCAGAACCTCGGGAGAAGTGGGCAGATGTTTGGGATGCCACCAAACACGCCAACTCCTGTTACCAGCCCATAGACACAACTTACCCGGGGTTTGCCGGGTCAGAGATGTGGAACCCAAAAACCAACCTGAGTGAGGACTGCTTATACCTGAACGTATGGATTCCTTCTCCCAAGCCCAAGAACGCCACTGTCATGGTGTGGATTTATGGTGGTGGCTTCGAGTCTGGGTCCACTTCCCTGCCTGTCTACGACGGGAAGTTTCTGGCCAGGGTGGAAAGAGTGGTGGTGGTTTCCATGAACTACAGGACTGGTGCATTGGGATTCCTGTCCTTGCCAGGAAACCAGAAAGCTCCTGGAAATGCAGGTTTATTTGATCAAAGGCTGGCACTTCAGTGGGTCCAGGAGAACATAGCAGCCTTTGGAGGCAATCCCAAAAGCGTGACTCTGTTTGGAGAGAGCGCTGGCTCAGCCTCTGTCGCCTATCACCTCCTTTCTCCTAAAAGCCACCCTTTGTTCACCAGGGCCATCCTGCAGAGTGGTTCTGCAAACGCCCCCTGGGCTGCAATTTCGGCTTCTGAGGCCAGGAACAGAACGGTGGCTTTGGCCAAACAGCTCCAGTGTCCCACCAGCAACGAGTCCGAGCTCATTCTCTGCCTCCAAGGCAAGGACCCAAAGGAAATACTGGAAAATGAAGTTTTTGTGGTTCCATATGTCTCTCTTTTACAAGTGTATTTCAGCCCAAGCGTGGATGGCGATTTTCTGGCGGACATGCCAGAAGTGTTGATCGAGAATGGTCTCTTCAAACAGACCCAGATCTTGGTGGGTGTTAATAAAGATGAAGGGTCATCATTCCTGGCATACGGAGTCCCTGGCCTCGACAAGGACAGCGATGGCTTGATCAACAAAACCCAGTTTGAGGCAGCTTTAACTCTGGCCTTCCCAGGAGTGAGCAAACTTGCGATAGAATCGATCGTCTTTCACTACACAGACTGGGAAAACGTGGAGAAGGCGGAGCACTACCGGGATGCCATCGATGATGTGATCGGGGACTACAACATCATCTGTCCCGTGATGGAGTTCACCACCAGCTTCGCCCAGCTGGGGCACCACGTGTTCTTTTATTTCTTCGAGCATCGCTCCTCCAAGCTGGCCTGGCCGGAGTGGATGGGGGTCATGCATGGCTACGAGATCGAGTTTGTGTTCGGGCTGCCCCTGGAGAGGAGAGTGAATTACACCAAAGCTGAGGAACTCCTGAGCCGCTCCATGATGAGATACTGGGCAACTTTTGCCAAAACTGGGTAAGTTTACTCTGAAAGTTTGATTGGTTGGATGTCATTTCACCAGGGGAAAAAGCTTGACTGCTTCAGTGCTGCTTTGGAGCCTGACTGGGATGATGGGAACAGATTAATTGTTCAGTTATCCAGGATTCCTATTACAGTTCTGACAAAAGCTCTGTTTTAATAAAATATACTGTTGATGTGTTGCTGCCTGTATTGGACAGGCTTAAGGAAACAATGTTTATCCACCCATAAAAGCAAATGCAAACCATTTCTTCGCTGTGGCGGCGGTTGTTACAAAGGCAGGTAATGGCTTCAAGTGTTAGAAACAAAATATTTCAAATGCTAGAAAAGACTTCCAGCAGTACAAGCAGTGGCAAAAAAGCCCAATTTCCTTGAGGATGTAATTTGCTCAGAACATTCAGGTGTTTAACAGGGAGGTGTGTGGTGTTCACATGATGAAGAGATTGGGATTCCAGGAGGTGCTTTCCGGAAAGCCTCTCCTCCCCTGTGTGCTGTGAGTGCAAGCCCGTGACAAATCACTCTCCAGTTCCAGTCCACTCATCTTGAAGTGAAATATGGCTCAGCCTGCACAAGGAGCAAATAAGAATATTTCATTTGGGCGTTTGGAATGGATTAAGTTCAACCCCTGGAGTCAGGAGAAGTGAGGCAGCCCTTGCTCCGCTCAGCGGGGCTGGGGGCTCTCAGTTTAGAATGAAAATGTTTCAGAGCAGTAACAAAAACAGCCCCCACCACAGTCCTGTAGGATCAGTCCCAATCCTGGTGGGAAGGGGAGATACCTTTTCCCAGAAGTTTGGTTTGGGCTCTCTCCTGAGAAAATTTTATATACAAAGACCTGTGCTACTGAGAACACACAACCAAGTGGTTAATTCACACTCTAAAAACATTTCTTTAACTTAAATGTTAAAATCCTTCATTAATCCTGTTTCTGAGGTGGACTTTTTGTTTGATTTGTCAAGGATATATAGATTTGTAAAGGCTGGAGTCAACACTGGAACAGGATCTAATTAATTTTTTTAATAGATTAGAAACCAGAGGAGACCACTGTGCTCATTTAGTCCACCCAGCCTTGTACATAACACAAAACACAGGTAGGACTGAAATGTTTCCACTGATTAAAAATGTTTCCACTGATTAAAAATCCAGAGCAAACATTGTTAGGTTGTTTTAAAGCTTAATTCCACTTAAAATGGTTACAATTATAAAAGCAAGTGTTGTTTCTAGACTGAATTTGCCAGTTCGACCTCTACATTTTCCAGGTATTATGTTTTGTTTGACAATTTGTAAGATTTATTTTACAATTTTTGTTGCATTTAAAGAGTGATTATTAAGGATCTATTAAAATAATCCTTAATCCTTTTTTTTTTTCTTTTTAATTGTTTGTTAAACAAGCCAGGTCATACCCTTGAGACTTCCACTAGCATGTTGTTTCTCAAATAACAACTCTCCACCTTTAAACCTGTGATTCCTCCACACCTTGTTGGAACTTTCCCTGCCAGAATTAAACACTGTCGTCCCCATGGAGTTGCAATTCCAGGTGTCATCTCTCCCTTCCCGTTCAACCTGCTATTCCCTGTTTATCCATCCAAGGAAAGCTCTGTTTGTGCTCTGTGGTGTTTTCTGGGGGCTGCTGTGTGCCAAGGGCTCCACCATCCACCCCGAATCCATGTTCTCCTCCCCTGCTTGGGTTCTCTGCATCTCGAGGACACCCCAAACTTGGTGACTGCCAACCCCCAGCCCTGTGTTGTCCCTTCCCTCATCCTCCACGGTGAACTCACAGCTTATTTTTATGTGCATCCCTTTTTAAAGAGATTTACTTATCAATGGGAGTGATTGATTGATTGATTGCCTTGATTTGTAGGAGGATTAATTACCTTAACAACTCCCATCCCCTTTATATGCTGGAGCTTGTAATACTTCTTTTACCAGAAGAAATGAGCATATTAAAACTCAGAAAATAACTGTACCAATAGCTACACTCATCATTGCATAATGCTTTAATACAGGTTTAATTATTGCAAAATTTAATCTAAAATTTAATCCATGAGCTCTTCCTGCCTCCCTCTCTGCTCAGAGCCTGAGCACACCCCTCCACGTGAGTTTGGTGGGGAAGGCTGTGGTGCAGAGCAAAGCTTTCAGCTGGGTGCACACTCTGGAACTGAGCTGTGGGGTTGAACTATCCATGCCAAAAATGCATCTGATCGATTCCCAAGGTGAAGTCTGAGGTTGGGAAAGGCTTGGGAACACTTCCTGCACCATGAAGATGTTCTGTGACACCAGTTCTTTGGGGCTGGTGTCATTAGGGCCTTGGTGGAGAGCAAACTGAGGGAAAGTTCCTTATTCCACCCTGCAGCTTCCCACCCTGCCCCACAGGAGTCTGCAGCCAGCATCTTCCACCAGAGACAGCACACCCTGCCATTAAACAGAGCTATTTCTTGGTGAAAAAAAGAGAAATTCAGGTCTATATTTGATTTTGCAGGGCGATATTTACATTTCTTTGAACTCCTGCTTTCCACTGGATTATGTATAGATTTAATTTTCATGTGTATAACTTTTATGTATATATTTATATAAATCTCAATAACCTGCTCTGCAGAACACTACTCCTGTCACTGGAGCTCCTAAAATTAGACAACATAAGGTACATTCAGGTTTAGGTTTGTGGAAGACAGTCCTGTCACCTACTCTGATCATCATTCACACTATAATTAGATTACCCCACAGATTGAATTTCAAGTGGTTTCCACAGCAAACAGCAAATAATCCCTCCTCTGCTTCCACCACGAGGATCCAAACCAGCACTATTGGGAAAAAAAATACAATCCTGGAATTTTTGTATCAGTAAAAGATCAGATCAGGATTAACCCCCTGCGTGACCCTTTACTCATTATCCAGAACAGGGACACCTAAAGCTCTGTATCCCATTATCCAGAGGGTGCAAGGAGTGGGGATGTAATAAAAATTCCAAATAAATCCAAGATTAATAAGGGATCCTTTTTTTTCCCTGGCACATTTGAGCCCAGCAAACATTTATAAGGAACTGGGGAAGCCCTGTTTTGACATAATGTTTGTAGGAAGCTCTGGCATGATCAAAGGGCAAACCTCTGAGGGGAAAATTACCACTGATGTCTCCAGCAGAGGAAGAGAAAATCAAGCAAAAATGAGGAATATTGTACAGCACATTTTTCAGTGAGGGTGTTTGACCTAATATTCTAATGTGCTGAAGTACAAAAGCACAAGGGAGGGGAGAGCAGCCTGCAGAGGAAAGGAGATGAAGCAGAGTCAACAAAACTGGAAGAAATCATGTTTTTCCTGGTGTTTTCTGGCTGGGAGGGACTGAGAGGTTCCAGAGTTGCTTCTCACGAGGGGCCTTCAAGCCCAAACTTTGACCTTAGTGATGTCTGGGTTTTTTTCTCATGTGAGGAACAAAAATGATGATATGAGAAGTTAAAAATATGCACTTAGGAGCATTTTCTGTTTCTGTCATGGTTTAACCCCAGACAGCAGCTAAACCCCACAAAGCTGCTGCCCTCTCCCCCAAAGTGGGGTGGGAGAGAGAACTGGAGGGGTAAAAGCAAGAAAACTTGTGAGGAATCCTTAATGTCATGTAAGGACAAAAGAAAAGGTGTTAGGGACAGAAAGTGACTCCCCCAAAGCATCCCAAGGGGGTGAAATCCTCGATTTCTGCATTTCTCAGGAGCTAAAAGGACTCTGCCAGCCAGCCCAGGGCTTTCCCAGCCCACCACCACCCCCAGCAGTACTGGATGCAATTTTCCAGATCTCTGGGCACTTGTTATTTCACATCCTGGCTAAAAATAAACATCAGTGGTTACTGACCATTTTTCCTGGAAAATGACAGGCCTAAAGAATTTCTATTTTTGAATATAAACAGGGAAAGGAGATGTAGAGGATTCAGCAGGAGACAGGAACAGACATTTCTGCTGTGAGCCTTGGGGTTGGTGCTGCTCTTAGACTCCAATATCTCTCTTCTGGATCCCAGGGAATAATGTCATTTTTAGGAATCTGCCACATATTTACACAGTCTGTGAAGATCTTGCTCAAAAAGTCTTTTTCATGACTGAATTTGGGTATCAAGTAAGTTTGTCCAAGCATCCCCCCATTCCTAGTGCTTTTAAAGTGTTTCATACAATACTTTTATTTTTCATATATGTGAGCCTTGAAAGAGCAACATTTTCATCATACCCTGAAAAATCCCTGTTTATCAGCAAGGGAAGAAAGAGACTTATTGCTCCTGCTGTCTGAATAAACCAAGCCTCATAAAATATTTGGGTTATAAGAAAGAACAGATTCCAAAATTGAAGTTCTTGATTTACAGTTTGAGGTTAAATTCCTCCCTTCACTTTGACCTGGGGTCTCCTCAGCTTATTCCTGCATTTAAGAGTATTGGCAGACAAATATCAATTCATAGCCTCAAAATCATTTGGTAAAACACCAGGTATCACCACAGTTAGACAAAGAGAGATGGGCAGATTGGATTCAGCAGGAAACCATAGTGTGATGTCATATGAGAAGTACTGGACCAGGCCCAGTACGATTCTGTTTGTGTGAAAATAACATTTATTTTAACAATATTGTTAATTTTCAGTGGCCTTCTCCTGATTTCTTTCCAGCACACTTGTTTTTAAGCTATACCCACAGTGAAAGAATTTAAATTCCTCTTTTGAAACATTTTAAAAGTTCATTTTTCTGCTGCACTTTTGTTATTCTTCAGAAAGCTTTTGAAAGCAGGCAGGTGGCACTAAGAGGTCCCACCAATCCCAAGCAGCAGGATGCTCTGCCAGCTCTGGGAAGGGGAAATCTTATTTATCCTGAAAAATTTGATGGGATCCCAAAGCGGTGGGTGTCTTTTCCATTCCTTTATCCATTAGATTTGGTGACTCTTTAGTCATAAAAGATGCAAAGTGATGAGAGCCAGACAAATCAGATGAGCTGAAAACTCGAAGCAAGGATGTAACGGAGCTCACAAAGATAATATTTTTTAAGGCTTTGTGAAAAATGTTTCGGATAAAAGGAAACGGGCAAAACTTGTCTCCCTGCCAGTTTTACAACTGCTGAAGCAAATCTTTGCAGCTTTTTCTATAAAGTGAACCCTTTGAAATATTTCCTCCTATGTTTTAGGGGAATTTGTGAGGCTTTGATTGTCCCACTAAAGCTGTGCAGCACTTTGTCTGGTTATTATTGCCTTCCCCTGATGTTGCACTGGTAGACACATAATAAATTTCAGTGCTTTTGTTACCAACTTATCACCCCCTGTTTATAGAGAGTAGTTTCAGAGCGGTGAGAACAAAACCAACAGCCTCATATAGAGTCCAGGCAGCACTTGAACTGGGGACCTATATACTCTGGCTGTGGGAAGGACTGAATAGACCGGGAAAAAATAAAAATAAAAAACTCCAAGCCCTTTTAATTTCCTTATACTTCAGGAAGTTGGAAGTTTTATGTCCCACCGAGCCATTTCAAGGGAAGAAATTTACTGTGGGCTGTATTTCTGCCAAAGATTCGCTCGTGTTCACAGGGGTAGAGGAAAGTTTTCGGGTTGCAGGCACTCTGATCCTCATAGGGTGTTCAAACTCTCCAAAGCCAGAGCTCAGGGGACCAAGATGAGCCTTTCCCTGAGGCCGCTGCTCCTGACATCTCACACTCATCCAGAAAAATTAATTTTTCATCTTGACAAGTGATTTTTCCTGATCAGATCAAGAAACCAGAAGAAAAGATTTCTGGATTAAAACAAAAAGGAATAAGAACAAAGCACGAGAGAAGTCCCAAAAATAAAAAATGTGTGTGGAAAGTCTTTCTTCCCCCGTGTTAGGGAAAATCAAAGCTCTCATTTTGACCCAAAAGGACACATTTATTCTGACATTCACTGTTTTGCCAGTGAGTAGTTTCTGAGTCTTGAAAAAAAATTGCAGAAATTATAGTCTTGAACAAAAAGGGAAAAAAAGAAAAGTTTAATTTTTAAGAAAATTTTCTCCTATTTTTCCACCTTCAGTTTTCAGTTCTTAGAAGTGACTCATTATCTTTACCAGAGTTTACATCCATTGTTATATTCAGAAACAGTAATGGAAACACCATTTTTAGCAAACTATTAGGAAACAGTGGATCATGGAAAATATCAGTAACGAGAGACTCACCTTGGCAGGCATCTCTCTCTCTCTGGCTCGTGAGCTGACAAGCTGTCATTGAATTTCAAACCTGAAAACAGGAGTGTTTGATTCAGATGTCTTTTGAAAACAAGTTTGGGATGCAAATTGCTGAGATTGGTTTAATTTTATTACAAATATTGCAAATTACCAGAAGCTGTCTCGTTCCCTTCCGTACGTGCGGCGAACGCAGCTCTGTCCACACGGATTTTCCTGCCTCCAGCAGATGAGTCAAACCATTATTTTCAAACAGGAGATGAGAACACCCATTAAGGAAATGTCCAAATATTGTAGGAGTCATTGAGTGAGAATAAAACTAAAACGTAGAGCTAAAATGCAGAGGATTGCCTGGAAGAGAACACGGGCAATACTTTATGGAGCAGGGTGAGCTCGAATTCAATCGGCAAAGGCTGCGGGATCAAAACCATCAGTGGTGATTCAGGGGCCTGGGGCTGAGCAAGGTGAACTCCTGAGCCCTGCAAGAGAGGGAGATCTGAGGGCCTGGGGAGTGTCTGGGGAAAGGAATGGAGCTGGGGAAGGGTTTGGAGCCCCAGGAGCAGGTGAGGGAGCTGGGAAAGGGGCTCAGCCTGGAGAAAAGGAGGCTCAGGGGGGCCCTTGTGGCTCTGCACAAGTCCCTGACAGGAGGGGGCAGCCGGGGGGGTCGGGCTCTGCTCCCAGGGAACAAGGGGTAGGACAAGTGGAAATGGCCTCAAGTTGCACCAAGGGAGGGTCAGGTTGGATATTAGGGAAAATTCCTCTTGGAAAGGGTTGTCCTGCCCCAACAAAACCTGCCCAGGACCAGGGTGGAGTCCCTGTCCGTTGAGGGATTGAAAATCCGTGTGGATGTGGCACGTGGGGACGTGGGACAGTGGTGGCCTTGGCAATGCTGGGTCAGCAGTTGGACTTAAAGATCCTGGAGGTCCTTTCCAACTTAATTTATTTAGGGATTCTATGGATCCAAATCTTGGATAAGGCCTCATATCTGAGATGGGTTGAACAGCCTCTACTGGACAGGGTTCCCTGCTGTCCCAAGGGCCGGGCAGAGTCTACACAGACACATTCCGAGGAAGGGACAGGCATGAAGAAAAACAAATGTTTCAACAATTGGAATAAAACCATGGTTGAAACAAATGTTTCAACAATTGGAATAAAACCATGATTGCCACCTCAAATTTGGCGTTGGGAGTAACAAGCCTGGATGGAAATAATTTAGTGTTTGATGGGAAGTAAGGAAAATGGAAAAGCAAGAGAGGGAAATGCAACTGCTGCAAGACATCAAGTGACCAAGAAGTGAACAGAGAAGAGAAAAAGAACAAAAAGAGATTGAAATATGAAAGCAGAAGATGTCTGAAAGACTTGCAAACCACTTGAGGGGAAGAACACATCTGTGAACAGAGAAATGGAGGAAGGGCACACACAGACTTATTATAAATGTTGTCTGAGGCAGGTTCACATATAAAGCCAGACACTCCAGAGAGAATGCATTTTACAGGTGTGTGAACACACGGTTTCAAAAGGCTCTGTGAAATTCTAATTAACTTTCACCCCCAGTTAATCCCCTTTTTAAGGGCCACTCTTCTTCCGTGCTGCTTTTCCATAGCTTAGCCCTTGTTCCACCATCAGAAGGCAGAAATGGAAGTCTGAAAGGTCTGCAAACCCCATTTTTCCAGGTGGTTCTGGAACACTAATCTGAAGTGATGCTGAGAAGTTTCACGGGAGGAATGGAAACCTTTCAGTGCACATTTTAATTTACTCCCCAACGCCAGAGATTGGCTGTTCCAGGGAAGTGGCAAAAGGGAGAGGAGAGGAAATGAGGAGCAGCAGAGGTTACCTAACACCACATTTTGGAGGGGAGCTCAATATGGTTTTTAATTCTGTTTTCAATCAGCTGCAGGGGAAGGCAGTGGTGGGGAAATGTAGTTAGAAATTCAGTGTTGGGATTTGGGAGAGTCTGTCCCCAAAAATCTGAAGCCGTGCTGGTAGAAATTGGGCATTTTGTGCTCACAGGCAGTGATGTTACACAATTCTATAAGAATATAAAATTCAAAGCTGCCATTCTCTGCTTTCCCAGACACCTCTGGTCACCATCTGTGTCCTCTACCTTTCCTTGCAGGAACATCAGAGAACTTTTTAATTTCGTAAAATACAAACCCTAAAGAGCGTTACCTCAAATTTACCCGAGAGATCCTTTTCCTACTGGAACAGCTGTTCAAATACTCTGATTTCTTAATTCTAATGAAGTTTTTCATTTTAATGAACTTTTAAATATCTGCCTCTCATGCATCTTATTCATGGTGCAACCTCCAAGTTAATTTTCTGTACAACTGGAAATGCTCAGAGGTTTAACAGTTGGTTTTTTCTGGGTTATAAAGTAGTCTGCATACAATAATTTCCACAAACTCCCCCTCAATTTTGAAAAAGAGGAACTTTAAACAAGTTCTTCCTCTCTTTTCATATTGTTTCTACTTAAGAGCACCCATTCCCTGGCTCCTAATCCATCTGTTGGTATTTGGAGATCCCCCTCTTGCTGCAGTTCAAAACAGAGACTCAGAAGATGTTACAAGAATGGGACATGATTTGAATTTGTTTATCAAAGGAAGCCACTTGTAACTTCCACTTGTAAATGTCAAACTTACAATGAATTTATACCATAAGAAATTATTATTAGTATTATTATTATTGCTACTATTTTCAAATAGTTTTTGGGGGGTTGAGAGCACTCTATCTTCTTGTTTACATTTCCCGGGATGAGGCCGCAGTGGTTCTGCTTCTGATGAAGCAGTAACACAAATTGCCCCTCCTGAAAGCTACCCAGTAGTTTCATTTTTAGGACTGTTCAATTTGGCCTAGATTACATGGTCATGAAAGTTTGTGACTCATTCACTTCCTCCCACTCACAGAAATAAAAGAGTAGTAGGAAATATAAAGAAAAATGCCACTGTGATGAAATCCATCAGGACACGATGAATCCAGAGGATTTTGGTTGGTGCAGGGCTCTGCAGAGCATCCATCCTGAAAATAAATCATGATTAGGGCAATTTCCATTGAAAAACAAATTTCAAATATCATATCCTGGTGTAGTATCAACTATATACAGTCTCAATTGCAAATTTAGTCTCTAGAGATAAGAAAAGCATTGAACACATTAACCCAACAATTTCTGAGTGCCTGGGATGAACTTTATTAATGGGAGAGAAAGGAAGGAACGGAACCAACAATAATATCCATGAGCACAGTATTTACTCTTTCTCAGAACCAGCTGGGTTGACAAATTTTACCAAAGACACTGGGAATTTAAAACCCAGTATTAATGGTTTTGTGGCCATAAAAACATTTTTCTCTCCCTTCACGCCCTCTTTATTGTTTCTGACGAAGCCCTGGTTTGTTCCAGGGAGCAATTCTGGTTAAGATATTGTGTAAGTTTGTGTTTTTCCAGGTCATGAGGAGGAAGAGAGGTTGCAGAGGAGATAAAACAGCCTCAGAGGATGACTAAAAGGGCGAATGCCAGGTGCCTTCCTATCTACTTATTATTTTACTCACCTGTTATGGAAAGTACTTCCTCCTTCAAGGTCTCAGTGGGGTTCAGGACCTTCCTCCATTTCCAAATATCCCTCTACAAGTTAAGACTAAAAGCTGTAGTTCCATTTGATTTCTTGCTGCAGCCAAGAGGGTTAAGAAATAACAGCTTTGAAAAGTGGCCCTTGAAAGCTGAAATTGAGACCACACAAAAGGGCAGGAGGATGTTACAAAATACTTTACAGGACCATTGGGAAAAAAAGAAGGTAAAAGTGTTCCTTCAGCGTAAAGAAGGACTAAGCTGCAGTGTAGCCTCCCTCATGTCTATCCAAAAGTGAAGTAAATATGAAATGTGAATATTCCCACCAGAACCTGAGTCCTGGAGAAGGCGTGAAATCATCACTGTGGCTCTTACACAGAACGGTGGGACAGTTCCACACCTCGAATGATAAAATCCCGTCTCATCTGTGCTCTGTGTGGAGTTTGGGGTTCCTGAAGCAGCCCCAAACTTGGCTGGAACATTTCAGAGTGAAGGAGACCCGTGTGCAGCACGGCCCAGGGGGTCAGAAATGCAGGCAGGGGTTGAAGGGCTCGTTAGCTCTGGCTCAAGCTCCTTATTTCTCCTGACACCAGAGCAGGCTCCCGTCCAGAAGCCGGGGGTTGGAAGCACCCAAAGCTCCTAAATGGACAGCAAAGAGCTCAGGCAGAACATCCTGCATCTGAATGTCTCAAATACTTCATTATTTATGACCAACATCTTGAGGCAGGAATAGATACAACAGGAGTTCATGACCTGCGCAAGCAAGAATGGTTTCAGCTCGACGGGTGCCCCACGAGGCTCTTTGGAGCAGAACATAAGACAAAAAACATAACAAAAAGCACAAAATAACACAGATATCACNAAAAAAAAAAAAAAGGAGTAACAGCTCATTGCTTCATTTCCTGAAACTGATCTTGGCCATAATAGCACATACCACGATAATTTATAGTTCAAGGCATTTAAACAGGCAGCTGCTGTCGCCAGGCCGGAATCTGGAAGGAATATCCTGAGCTTTATTTAGCCTGTGAAGGTGTAAGAAAGCCTAGCTGCAAAGGTTCTTCTCCAGTTTCTGTCAGTTAAAGACTTTGCCAGCTGGACCCTGCTGCTTTCTTCAGGGATCAGCAGAAGGAATAATATTTACCCAGGCTAGAGCTCGCGGGGCCGTTTCCCTTCGCGCTGGCTCAGGGACGCTGTGCAGTCACTGGATTAGGGACTCGTGTGTGTGAGCTGGGAGTGAGGGCTGAGCTCAGCAGGGCTTAATGAACTTCCCACAACCGCCTGATTAAAAAGGGAGTTGGAAGGAGTCAGGTCTGCACATCCCTCAGACTCGCGGTGCTCACCAGAGGAGCCCTTTCATTCCTTACTCTGGGAATCTCAGTGAGGCTCAAGTGCCACAAAATCAAGAATTTTGCACCTTATTAAAAAGAATTCAATGAGAATTTTTTAATTTCAGTTATATGAGAGTTTAAATCAATTATATGAGAAATGTTTAATTACTTCTATTTTCAGAAACCGGTCGCTATTTTCTCACGATAATTAAATTCTAATGAATAAAATGGTTTTAAATAGGATCCTTTTTTTCCCCCAAGTTCCCCACTTCTTCATAGTGCCGCAGAAGTTTGGGAAGAGCAAAACTCCAAGGAAGTTTATGAGGCTGAAAATCATGGATGCTTTCCAATCACCCAGTATTCCACATGCTGACAATCCCCCTGCCTGAGCTGTTATCTTTCAGTACAATATTTATTATTATTATTATTATTATCATCATTATCATTATTATAATCATCATCATGATCATTATCATTATTATAATAATCATAATTACTATAATAAATGATAATCATTTATTAATTAATCAATACAATTATTTTATCAATTAAATATTATTTACATTAATATTTATATTATAAGAATGAAGTATAAATAAATAAATAAAAATAATAATGATGATAATAATTTTAAATTATTATTATTATTTCAGCTATAGATTTGATAGCTGCTGTCTGTCCCATTAGTCCAGGAGGATAAAGAATAGAACTTCCCCTTGCTTGTTATTCCAGATAGGCCAAGTCATAAACTTTGAATAATGGACAGAAAAGTGCCCCTCTCACTTTTGCCTTTGCAATTTCTCATTGCAAACAGCCTCAGAGTGTACAACTTAGTGTAAAATATTTTGGCATAATGTAAGGATTTTACCCATCCAGTCACTTCAGTAGGTGGTAGAAGAGTAGCTGACTTGGGAAAGCATCCTGGATAACGGCCTGAATTTAAAAAGAAATCCAAGAATAAGTTCATTATACTGAATCACAGAAATATTGACCCAATTGGTGGTGATATTGCATCGGATTCAATCTGCACATTCACACAGAGAATTTCTGATTTGTAGGGGCTTCAGTCTCTGAAAATTTTGTGCAGTAATTAGAGCTTCAGGGGATGTTTTACAGTAATCATTTTTTTACCAATGTTGCAGATATTTCTTCATCCTTTCCCTTGCTAATTTTCCAACTTTCCAGAGCAGGTTCATTTTCTCTGTTCCAAGGAAATGATGTGGAGGGACTGCTCCTCAGGTTAAGGACTTTGGGTTTTCAACCTCATGGAGCTCTCTGGTGCCTACTTCTCAGTGAGTCATCTGAAACAAATGGCCTGGTATGAAAAACTGGGGTTGAGCCAAATTGTTTGAGGGTTTGAGAAGACTCAACCAGGAGTTAACAGTAAAATCTGCTTTTCTTTTTACTGGCACTGGGCTGGGAAGTGTCTGTTAAGCTCCCAGTGGTGCCATCCGAGCAAAGCCTTACACAACCCTCTGCTGTCCCTACCCCATCACCCCCCTGGGGGCCACACCACCACCCCAAATTGGGATTAACCTGGCAGCCAGTGTGCTGCAATGGGAAAATGAGCAAAGGTATAAATATCAGCCGTCCTAGCCTTTAGAAATCATGTGAGACATCTGCCTGTGTCGGCCTGACTAATGCCACAAACACTTCCCTTCCCTCCAGGACGGGGGGCTGGGGCAGTACAGGAGGGCCTGCGGCTCCTCGTCAGCGTTCCTGCTGATTAGGAGTGTCCTCCTGGCCAAGGGGGAAAGAGGGAAAACAACAAAATGTTTTCTTCCAGAATGTGTGGGGAGGGAAAATAAAGAAAAAGGTTGTTTGTGTAGTTTAGACCTTAAAATCATCCAGCCCTCAGATGTGTGCAGGACCACCCCTTACTCCCAGAGCTGAAATAAGGGTGACACTTTTACACTGTGCTTCTTGTTTGGTGCTGAGCTGACTGTTCCCATATTTCTCAGAGGTTTTGTACTGCAGCTGTAGGAAATCTGCAAGAGTTGGGGTTATTTTTGCTGTCGCATTCCCTCCAAGGCCATTCCCTCTCCTGGTTGTCTTGTGCTCCATAAAACACCATCCCATGGAAACCTGATTGCCAGTGCTGCCCAACAGCCACCAGGATTCACAAAAGCCAATAAAAGGGATTCACATTCCCTCTCCCCTGCCTTTAAACCAGCTTTTAAAAGAAAAGGGGCCAAATTGGAAATGAGCATCAGCAGTTCCAACCAGGGTGAAGCCAATGCAGCCACACTGGGAGAGAGAGGTCTCTGCTGGATTTCAATTCTCCCTGCACAGGGGAAGCACAGGGTGCAGCAGAATTATCATTAATTTTCATTCATCTTAGTGGGCACTGAGATGTGGGATTGTTTTTCTTGTCCTCTGGAGAAACGCACAACAAAAGTCACAAACAGAGCAGCTAAATAGGAACATGGAGAAGGTTTGGGACAGTCTAAGCTGGAGTGTGGGACACTGGTTTTACAAAGGTAAATCCTAAAGCAGCCTAAAAATGTTTTCAGGAGAGTTAGCAGAGAGTGTTTTCCATTCTGGCCTTCTTCAAAATCCAGCTTACCAGTACAAAGGAATAACCTCTGTGGTAATTTCACTCTGCTCTTCAGAGCTCACTCACAAAATTAAAGGGAATATTTTCCAGGTACTTTAGATCCTGAATGTTTACCAAAACCAGTCAGATGATGAATTACATTTTTTTGTATCTCTGTATGATAAACCATTTGTAAAGGTAATGCTGTGTGAATATTAATAAAAAGGCAGTGAGCTGGTGTTGTATCTCAGGCTATATTGATCATATTAATGAGAATGGTAATGTATGTATGTTTATTATGATTAACAGAACCCTATTTGTGTTGCATTTTCCCTCTGAATGAAATTAACTTTCTCTTTCTAAAGCTGCTGAAGATGAATATTAAATACAGAGAAATGATTGGTGAATAAGCTCTTCCAAAACTCTCTTCACGCCTATATCAAATCTCGTACACTTGCTATAAATTAATCTTGAAAACTAAAAGTTTTTGGCAATTGTGGATGGAAGAACCCAAAAGGGGAAGAACCTGATCTAAGTAACAACAAGTACAACCAAGAAACTTCCACTCAAAGACATATCTTAACAAAATAATTTACTACAAATGAGCTGCTGTGTCACTACCAGAGTAGAGAGAATCCAGCCTGTAATTTCAGGGCATACACAAAGAAAAAACATAGCTGAAGGAATGAGACAAATCCTGTTTTTAACCAAAGTTTAAACACAGGTGGTTTGAGTTTGTTTTGTTTTGCTTTGCTTTGTTTTGTTTTGTTTTGTTTTTCTCTCTTGCATTTCTTTTCTGGGAGCGATTCAAAGAATTGTATTTCTTCATTGCCTTAAGCCTTGCTCCTGCAAACAGTAAAAGGGGTAGAAAAGGAACTGGATACATTCTAACATATTCAGTGGAGCTCACCTTCCTGGGCCAGCTGAAGATGTCCCAGATCATTGCAGGGAGTTGGGTCTTCCAGCCATACCATTTGATGATTTTTTTCAAACAAAATTAAGGTCTTCCCTGAATAAAGCTTGTCAAAAAAAGGTGATTTAACAAGATAAAACCACAAAATAGAGGCCTGGCCTGGAGATGCACAGCCCAAAGCCTTTCGGGACACGCCATCAGGCCCCAATGCCAGCACCCAAGTGGCAAAACTGGAATTACTGAAGTGGAGGTGATTAAGCAGTACCAGAAGACGAAAGAGCAGAGGTTTGAGGAATTGATAAAAGATGATAGAATGGAGGTTTCCGTGCAAACTGAACATTTTTTTCAGTACAAACAAGTTTCTGTAATCGGTCAGCAATGATTGTCCATCCAAACATAAATGGGCAGAGACAAGTTTGTGCAGGGTATTGGATTCCTGTCTGCTCACTGGAGGTGTTCCCACCATACTTTCACTGTTCTACGTGAATATTATTTGACTTTGAATTTGGTGCAAAGAACAGGGAATTTCACAGCCTATTCTGGGCACTGCCGTTCTCATCATGAAGTTATTAGCAAGAAGGAATGAACAGTAATTGTGAGGGAACAACAAGGTTATAATCATAGCTTGTTCCAAATTATACTCCTGTGATCTCCCTTTTGCTCCGACCGGGAGCTGCTTTTTAACTTGGGAAATTTTCAATAATGAAGCCAAGAAGGAAATTACTGGGCATTTCTTTGAGCAGTAAACTTCCTAGAAATGCAGAGATTGTCATAATCAGCAGGTTCAGGGGCTTCAAGATGCTGTGTTCACCTGACAGTTCTTTCAATCATTTTTCGGTAAAATACATCCGTAGCCATCGAGGCATTGTGTAATCCCCCCACACACCTGTAAATTATAATGTGGGATGTCATGATTTATCTCATAGCATAAAAGCTGTTAAATGAATACTGACAGCACCATTAGCGTCCTGATCTTGAACTGAAGTGCAAGTCAGCTCTGCTTAAGTCATCATTCTCAGGAGCCACAAATAAATGTGTACTTAAAAACGGTGCCATGGGTTAATCAGAGCTGAATTAGGCAAGAAAAATCCATGAGGAAGGGAGCAGTTCAGGAAATGACAGCCTGAAGCTCTTATTCCACCATTGCTTCTTGCAGGAGCCAGTGCCAAAGACCTCAGAATGCAAAAACATGGGCTGAAAACTTGATTAATTGGGAATTAACTGGGAGATACCGATATTGCTTCAGCATCTTGTGCTCTGACTGCTCCCACCCACACCTCACGCCTTGTTCCCTCTCTCAGGAAGCGGAACCCAAATGGGCTTCGCTCCCTGGACTCCTCTTTGCCTTCTGCTTTCTGGGAGGAGTCCTGGTGAAAAGTAGAGAGAACCAAATTAACTCAGCCCTGAGTTAATTTATCCCACCAAGAATCATCAATTACTGTTGCTCTGCCTTAAATCCCAGATTCCTTGATTTCAGCTTCTAGGAAAGAAAATGGCTCCTGTGCTTGCACTGAAATAAAATATTTAATTTCTATTCTTAACCTCTTCTGAGCTAATGGTGATCTGTGACTGTTTGAAATACAAATCTACTTCTTTTCCTGAAAATCGTATTCTTTTTTGTTTGTTCCCTAATGTGATGCTGCCCGTTTTGTTGTTCTTCTACACATTTAAACCATTTTTTCCCCTCATACAGATACTGTCATTTTTGGAGGTGAAGATCTGGATGCCCGTCCTTAGAGCCTTATGAATTCCGTTGTGTTATAAATATTTATCACAACTCTTGTAATACCAACAGCTGTGCTCCTTTCACGTGCAGAGCCGGTTTTATAAAGGGTCAAGCCCTCTGTGCCTCTCCCCAGTTTCCACAAGATTTCAGATTTTTCCCATTTGGCCCTCCACTGACAGGACTGAACGCGCCTCCAGGATGACAGCTCCTTCTTAATGAGGGATAATTGTTCTCTCTCCCAACACAGATCTCATCCAAGTTTAGACGTTATTTCTACCTTTACTTGCACGTTTATCCCAGTCACTTATCCCAATCAATTTGTCCATCTAAAGGGATCAAAAGCATTCAAACTAAAACACAAACCACTCAACCTCTCAGCCAGGCAGGCTGGTTTGTTCTTAAGTCATCCCTAATAATTCACAGCTTCTGTGAGAATCTCCAGGTTCAAAAAGTTGTTTGAATGTGATTATTTATTACATTTTTCCCTTTGATGAACTCAGAACACCTCAAAAGGGGATTTTTTTTCTTCAAATGAAGTTTATCTGCCTTTTTTCCCCTGTTACTTACAAAAGGATGCATCAGTCATTCCAAACTAACACACTTAAGGTGAACAACTGCTAAATAAACCCAAATCATGCTTTATTGTGTGCAGAGGTGATTTCTCATTCTAAATTAAGTGTTTCTGTTCTCATTTAGAGCTCCAAATGGGACCCTGACTAATGGAGTAAAATGGCCAGTCTTCACCAGCACTGACCAAAAATATTTGACACTGAGCACCAACACTTCCGAGGTCCTGACAAAATTACGAGCTCAGCAGTGTCGATTCTGGAAATACTTTTTCCCCAAAGTCGTGGAAATGACAGGTAACAATTCTTTTCTAGATGCTTTAATACGAAACCTTTCTGCAAGGATCATTTGCTGGGTGTTAATGTGATACTCGAGTTCAGATCTTTGTGTTCCTGTTTGTAACTGAGATGTTCAGTTGGATAAAACTGGATTGGTGTTGGATAAAACTGTCCATGGGGTGGTGAGGGTGGACCCCAGAACGTGCCCTGTGCTTCTGGCTGTGGGGACACCACCCTGGTTTGTACCAGGACGAAACCTGGGGACACACCAAGGGCCAGGACTTTGTGATATGGAGTTTTTCTGTCCCAAAATGCAGATGAAGCCACAATGTGAGATATTGAGCACTGAAACCTCTGTTCTTTGGTACCCCCTGCAAGGGTCTTGGTGCCACCAGGCTCTGGGTTCCTGGGTGCTGGAGAGAGCAGGAGAATCAGCGCTGAAGGAGCGCGTGCACTGGGAATTCTGGAGGCTTTAGATGCTCTGTATAAACTGTGGGACCTTATGGGATGTTATATTTGGATTATATTATCTATTATTCATGGGATTCTATTTTATGCAACTGATCCCCCGAGGATGTGAAGTGCGCTGCCACTGCCAAGAGGGGATTGTGGTTTCCAGCTCACGTGAGAGCCCTGTGTTTTATTTCTGGAGTGTCACTGCTGACAACCCAGAGGCTGCAGGATTTGCCTTTGGAAAACCAAACTGATTTGTGCCTGGCCATGTACACAATGGATTTATGAGATTTCACTGCCAAGAAAAGTATAATTGTTTGGAACTTTAGGGTCAGGTGAACACAGAAGACTCAAATTTTTCCAAGACTGATGGCACTGTTTTCCCAAAGCCCAGCAACAGATGAAGCCTCTGTGCTTTGGATTTCAAAGGGAATTGATTTTATAAAGTGATTTTGCAGCTCTGGAATCACATCCTGCAGCTTGACTGGGGGAAAGTCTCGTTTCAAAAACGAGATACACTTTTAAGATGTTAATTAGTAATTTAAAATCTTTCTCAAAGACTCAGTTTGAACGCTCATCTTAAAAACCACGTAAGCCTTTAAAATATGTAAACTGTCATGGTGCACAGATGATTCCTTCTGAAATAATTTATTCCTTCCTCATTTGAGTCTGTCACTGTATTATGGCTCAACTTTTATCCCCTCTCAATTCAACAGATGTTTTTCAATTAAATCAAGAGACTCGAAATCAGTAGGTAAAATGAATAATTTATGAAGCCTACTCTGTGATTTTAAAATCACAGCGTTCCCAATTACGGATGGATTTCAGGGAGGTTTCAAAGATTCTGACAAGTTTGTGCTGAGCCAGGAGAACTGAACTCTTTTACATATTCCTTTAACCTGGCTGGGAAACCCTAGGGAAAAATGTGGATCCTACAAACGGGCTGAGCTTAACTAAGTCCATGAGGTGCAGGAGGGAGCAGATCACCAGAGTTCAACACGTCCTGGAGGAGAGCAGAGCTGCTCTGCCTGGTCCTGTGGGGTGAGGGATGATGAGGCAGCACTCAGGATCTGCCAGCAGACATAAATGCATCGCTGTGCCACATTCAGTAATTCACAACATAAATTTACATAATTTAATTAAAAGAAATTCACGAGCGTATTCTCAGCAAAAAGAGAAGAATCGTCGTGTCTGGATCCTAATATAGAACTGAGGCAAGGATGTTGTCAACAAGTGGCACTGCCTTGTCATGGATCATCTGTCAGTCCCTGAAACATTGCAAATATAAAAACAGAGTGTTTCCATTGTGTTCCCTATACAATATTTTACAATTCTGACAGAAAACCCTTTAAAATCCTGCGTACAAATGTGATATAACAGCTTATATTGCAATAATTCTCTTCACTGAAATATTATTTTGCATTTCCTCTCTCCTTTTATGCCCAAAGGACAGTGCACACCATTAATACAGAGATTTCTTCATGTTCTGAGGGCCTCTCATTTCTATTACTCCTTTCATAGAAATATTCTTAGAAAAAGAAGGTTGCCTTAACATGAGGTGATATGACAGGGAACAAGTGAGGAATTTTTATGTTCTCATTAATACAAGTTCAAGTAGGGTTCAGATAGGCAAAGTAGAATTCTATCAGGTAGAACCCAAAGAGGATAATCAAAACAACTTATTTTGCAGAAATTATGATTTTTCAGCCCCAAGTGATCAAGATTTGCCACGGGTGTGCTTGGTAACCCCTCTCTCAGTTCCTGACCCACTCCTAGCCCAAGCCTTGCCACCCACCGAGGGATTTAAAAGCCTTTAAAGGCCAGCTCCAAATGTGTCCTGGATCTGAACCAGCCTGTTCCCATCACAGGCTGGGTAAGACAAGTTCCTCGAGGCAGTTAAATATATGAGAAATATATATCTTTATTATTAGATAATTCATGTTTTCCTCAAGCAATCCTATCAGATATTTTATTAAAAATTGTTATGGTTGTGGGGTAGGAAAAGAAGGAAAAAATAAGGCTCTCACAGTAATACAAGAGTAACAGCCATATGTAAAATATGGCCTCGATATCTCTAGAGTACTTTGTATGATTTTGGAAGATTTCTCAGTGTCTTCTCCTCCAGTTTCAATACATAAATGCCCAATTGAAGACATGAGTCAGAACCTGCTGTTCCGTGTCCAGCTTGATAACAAACACAAGTCAATTGGACGTAGACATGGGCTCTCAATTCCAACCAGACACAATTCCTACGGATTTCAACCCAATTTCCAAGGCCCTGAGCCCACCCTTCACCCTACTCACCCCAAGACAAGCTGGGAGCACTCAGCATTTTCAATTTCATTCTGAAACCAGAAGGGTTTCTGCTGGCTGCTGCTGAAAGAATCACACAGGAGGGACAGTAAACAGTAAGTGACTTTTAAGTAGCTTTTAGAGCAATCATATGTTAATTATAAAGCATCTGTGTTAGACTTTACCTCCTCAACACGACCTTTAATGCATCTAAAGCCCTTCCTATTTATATGTGCCCGTTTCCTCTTGATTGTAGAACGCTGCAGGCAGCCAAACTTTCCATTTACTCTTCCATTACTATTTTAGTGTGCCTAATACATATTTTCCTATTTTATTTGACATTACTGCATCATGTATTATCTGTGAAAAAATCAAACTAGGTAATACAAATAGATTACTTTTTAAAACCACCCTAAAAAGATTTTTTTATGTGGTGGCAGAGAAACGTTCAACCTCTTGACCAATGAGTAACAAAAATTATTGTATTTGCTGTGATCCTCCAGTCAGTGTCTGAATTCTACAGAGATAAATAATCAGGGTGGTAAGAGTATTAAAAATTTGACTAAATAGAAAATTCTCCGTCAGAATTAAATTAAATTTCCGCAGAGCTGGATACACGAAGAAATGTGAATTAATCACAAGTAACCTCACCAATACTACCACACCTCCTAACAAAGACTTTACTCACTGCACCTATGAGCAGTAACTTTCTGTACCTAAACAATCTGATTTCTTTCCAACATTTCCAGCATGTCATTGGAAAGATAACAGCCCTTAGAATAATTCATCTCCCAGAGAGCTCTGCTGGCTTCTGGAAGAACTAAAAAAATAACAGAAAGGAATCTGAAGTCCTTAAAAACACGTGTGAAAATGAATACCCTGCTGTGGCTAACAAAGCTTTGATATCCACCGAGTGTGATTAAAGAATATTGAATATAGACATTATTTGTTTCCTCCTTTCTGGACATTTGTGAAGAAACTCTCACGATGAGAATTTATAGCATAAACCTGTGGCATTTATCATACTAATGAACCCAGAAACTTGCAGGTACCTGCAATCATCAGCTGTTGAGGACGGAAAAATTAATTCTAACTTGTCATCCCTTATTAATTAACAGCTATATGGCCTTTATCCCAATCCTAAATGCATTTTTGTGTGTTAACATTAAGATTAGCACTTTATTGGCACATCCAGCAGCTCAAAGGATGGGATGGTGATAAATTTAACTTTGCTGCAACACCATTAAAGTAAGGGATAGATGGAATGAGAGGAAATTCCAGCTGATTGCACTGGCATCGCTGAAGAATCAAAAAAAGCCCTTTTTTTGTTTTGTTTTTCAGTCTGTTAAACCTTTCAGAGCACTGATTCATTGCCTACAGAATCTCCCCTTTTCTCCATGTCAACCTCACCAGGCTTTGCACGGGGCTAATGGGAATTAAGGTAAAGTTTGGGGTTGCCCCAGTGGCTTACAGGAAATTCCCTGTTTGTGTGCACTGGTGGCTGGCTCCGTGGCTCTGCAGGCACCCAGTGCTCTGAGCTGTAATTATCGGTCAGCTTGGACTCTCTAATCTTTTTCTTCTCTGCCTCCCAGCTGTCAGCTCGTCTAAGTCATGGGTGGTTGCTTCCCAGAGATTGATGATGTTGGTGATAATGGGATGCATTGACTTGTGACTTCAATTTGGATCTTATCACTGGGGGAAAAAAAAGCAAACAAATGGGAATTCAAGTTCTTATTTCAGTGTTTTCCGTCCCCGTTTTGTCTTTGAGATTCATAATGGTGGCTCCTCTGAATTTTTTGATGTCTTTTTTCTCCAGCTGGCTCACTTCTTCACCATAATCTTTAAGAAACACTGAAAAGCCCCATAATTTATACTCCAGAACAGTGACTTTTAATTCAAGATGTGTCTGTGATAGAGATATTCTGGTGTCTAAAGTCTTTGGGCAGACTTCAAACACCTCTACACCTGAATAATTAAAGGAATTTTTTTGGGGGTTTCTTTTCTAATTCATTAGTGGATGTTTTGCCTGAATAGATAGAACTGGACACCCAAAATCAAGAATAAAACAAGAAACACATTCCAGGCAGTTTTCTCCAAATAACACTGCTGCTGCTTCATACACTCATGGAATTACCAATCCATTTGATTTAACGTGGAAAATTTGGCTTTGCCTGAGACCTTGACTACATCTTTAAATTAAATATGTGCCAAAGAGAGTTCTTAGAGTCAGGAAAGCAGAATGTTGTGCATGTTTTGTCCCCTTAGTTCTGAGTTCTGTCTGCATAGCTTAGCAGTGAAAATGAGGTTTTATTGTCACCAGCATTTCCAAATCATCTCCGAGTTAACGGCGGTTGTGGCCTGCAGAAAAAACAATTTAAAATATCTGAACTCTCCTTTGATCTCTGTTGTAACCAAGCTTATTTACAACTTTGAGCTGAGGGAGAAGGATGTGGTTAATTTATTGACATTTTTTCCCATATTTGTTCTTCACACTTTCCCTTTTGAGTGCCTGTAAAAGTCCAGGACTTCCCGGAGAAAAAGTATCTTGGTTTTATTTCTGGTCTCACTGGAACCAAGGAGTAAATCTCATTTCAAAGTCTCATTAAATTGCCATCTGGATTTCCAGACCAAAAAGGTTTGGAAACATTGAGCTAAACTGCAGATAAGCGACCAAATTACTGGATGCTTCTCCAAGCTAAATCTCGGAATCGTTGAACTCTCTCTCCCGAATATTTTCTCTAGCGATGTGTAAAACACAGAAGTATTTCATTTTCACATCACCAGTTACACTTGGCAGCGCTGGCAGATCATAAAAAAGGGGGAAGGGGTGTATTTATGGAGGGAAAGGGCCGAGTTCTGTGCTGCAGCAGGAGGAGAACATAAAGCCAAAGGAGCATAAAGAAACCACGGAGCTGTCACCACAGGAGCAGCATCACCAAGTGTTTCTGGAAGTGAGCATTGCCACGGTGGGACACCACGAGAGTTAGGTCCAGAATGAATAAAGATCACAGATCATCAGTGGTTTCTGAACTTTATCCTAAAGTCTACAGCTGATACAAACCAATGAGCCTCAGTGACTGATACAGCCTGCAGGTGTTATCCACCTTTCTGTTGGTATATGGGATGTCCCTGCAAGGCCCCTGCCTTTCTCCATGGTGTTAACCACCTTTTGGGGCTACAGGAGGGGATCCCTGTCCATAAAATACTCTGGGAACCCTGTGAAATGCCATATTTTTATGACTCTTCTCATCCTCACCCTCTGCTCCCATGCTTATAACAAATTTGGCAATAAACATTTCCTTGGGCCACAGGATTACTTGGGAAATGCTTTAAAGGTGGGGATAAAAGAGAAAAGAGAAGACCGTTTCATGTTGACAGAGTGCACATTTGACAGTATCCTGCTCCAAACCTGTGCCCTTTATGCTTTAAATTTGGGGATTTATTCCATGGGAGGGTGAAATCCTGGACATCCACTGAAATCCATTAAAGCAATGGAAATCCTGTTCTTGCCTTGAACAAAGCTGTGATTTCACCTTATCTTTACAAGCATCTCTCTCATTTTGCATTATTTAGGATATTTGGGTTTCAATGCAGGGTATATTGAACCACAGGAATATTTTGAGGATCAAAAAAAAAAAAAAAAGTGACGTTAAAATGATGAATTTGATGGACAGAAGAATTATCCAAAATGTATATTAAAAATATATATATTAAAAAAAATTCCAAAGTATGTTTATTACCCTGCCAGAATGATATCTTTGCACTCCTTCCTTTCTGATGGAAAGACAAAATGCTAATCACTGAATTTTCAGTCATCCTAGGTTTAAGAAAAGAAGCAAAAGACCATCCCATAACATATTTGGAGCAGATGACATTGATAATCAAAATTATTTTTCAATTAGCATACAAAGAGATTTAAATTTAGATTAATGTAACCCATTTCATGTTTTACAGGAAATATTGATGAAGCAGAACGAGAGTGGAAAGCAGGATTCCATCGCTGGAACAATTACATGTCAGACTGGAAAAATCAATTTAATGATTACACCAGCAAGAAGGAGCTGTGCAGTCTCTAATTAATATGTTTACTCTTTCCAGTTTGCCCCCAGAACTGTTCATCAGGCAAATATCCAGGTAGCTTCCCAACATGTGGAGCATTACATATGTTATGGCCATTAAAAGGAAATGTTACAGATACAATTTTGATTCCAGATCTTTCATTTATATTTTACCTCCTCTCCCAATAAAAAAATACAAGGCACCCACACCCTTTGAAGCCTGGGTTAAGTAGGACTGCAGAGATTAAAGGCTGGAGATTAATGATGTACATGTTATTATAAATACAGATGCTTAAATTCACCCTTCAAAGAAACAATGTGATCTCTGGGAGGAAAAAAGATCTTTTTTAAACAGAAATAGCAGTTTTACAGCATTGCCACGCAGAACACAATCAGATTTAATCTGTAACTGCAACTCCACCACACTCAAACCTTGTTTCAGACATAATTTCATTGACATAAACATAAAGATACAATAACTTTGCTGGACACACCAGGCAATATTTGCTTGTTAGACCAAAAAGTTTTAAGACTGCCATAAAAGTGTGAATCACTGCTTCTTTCTGGCCAAATCTGTCGGGCAAAGCCGTGGCAGGAGAGGATTTGAGCTTTGCGTTGAGCGCCTAAACCAAGTGCTACAGTGAAACAAGCTGGAAAACCCGACGCCTTTTCCACAATCCTCATTTTCCAGGGAGTAAAGAATTATAGATTCACAAATAATGAATTCACAGCTTTCCAGCCCAGGCACCCTGGGAAAAGTCCTTCCTATGGAGACAAGCTCCAAGTATGATTTTTTTTGCCCATTGAGTTGTCTCCTGGTTGAGGGACACCCCACATCTACTGGAACACGATGGGCAGGGTTTTACACCTGCAGAAGGGCCTCAGTCTCGGTGTCAGCAGATTCTCAGCCCCAAAAACTGCCAGGAGAGTGGTGCCTGGTCAGAAATCAAGGCTGGGAAGGGGATCCCTGCAGAGGGACGTTGTCACCTTGGTGGGAAGGACCCAAAGGGCTCTGCCGTGGCCAGGTGAGCTCCCTGCCCTGTGAGCTGGCAGCTCCTTTCCACCTGCTGGAGCTGAACCTATTAAAAGCTTCTAAAGAAACCCACGGATAATTCTTCCTACTTCCCTGCTTCTGGATGGGGCTGGAATTTTTCTGCCTGAATACCACCTTAATTGGTTGCTTTTCACTGGCCCAACTGGGAAGAATAAATGCCAAGAGTTTGATGAATGTAAGGAGTATGTAAGAGCAACAAGCCATCTCATAAATAAATTATCCTGAAGCTTTCTGTAAACGCAAGAGCATTTCAGTGCATCTATTTTCTGTGCTAGTGATTGCAAAATGCCTCCTTGGATTGAGCTGAAGAACTCCAGATAATGAACTGAGAGTGTTCTCTTCCTGGCAATCAGTTTGACCACACAGGATCCCTGCGCTGAGAGGATTTATTTATACAGGAAGGCCAAATTCTGCAAGAGAGGATGGCTTATCATCTCTGCGGTTATTTCTAAGGGAACACAATTATTTCCCTGACTACATTATGGAAAACCACCTTTTAGCATAGGATTTGCAAAGGGAGCAGTCAAACCTGCACAGAGATAAAAAAAAAAAGAAATCTGATCAGTTTTGAACACGCTGATCAAAACTTGAAATTATCTGGGATCCAAAAGCCCTCTTTGTGTAGCACTACGTGTTTATA
This sequence comes from Edolisoma coerulescens, assembly GCA_013397115.1. Lineage (NCBI taxonomy): Eukaryota > Metazoa > Chordata > Aves > Passeriformes > Campephagidae > Edolisoma > Edolisoma coerulescens. The sequence continues at coordinate 688,080 of VWZW01007324.1, read as the reverse complement.
CCACAGGTAATTAACTCACTACACCCATTAGCACAGTACTTATCAAATATTGTCCAGGCTAACGATGGGATGCTGAAAATAAACACAGAAGGATGAACTTTCTGCCCATCCCTGAGCAGTTCTGTCCCCATTTTATTTCTGTGCCGTTCTTCATGGGTGTGTTGGGTGCTGCTCTGCCACAGTGAGCCTTGACAGCACCATCAAAGCTGCATTTTTTCCTTCAGCCATCCTCTTCCCAGCAACATTTCCCTATCCATCGGTCTGATCAGCCCAATCAATGGGGGAAAAAATGTCTGAGCCAATTTAAATGTGCAATAACCTTTGGAAAGGACAGGTGATGAAGGAGTTTATAAAATACTTGGCTGCAAGGGTGGTTTTTGTTTGCGTAAAACAAAGGTTAAACCACTTTTTGAAGTGTGGTTTTACTGATTTTCTTGGTGTGACTTGCTAGCTTTGTATTTATTCACCTGCTGGGAAATAATATCTCCATTTATCATTCAAATGAAATCAATATATCATGTAGTTATTCATGGCTCATAGCTGAAAAAAAGAAAGGAAAGCCTGAAGTGCTTGGATGTAAATGGTTAAGGTAATGAAGAGTGAAAAAAAGACTGTGATTGCTGAAAATGATGATTATATATTAGAGGGATATCTCACCCAGACCTTCCTGAAGATGGAATGTTGTTAATTGACGTTTTATTTTCGCTCCTGAGAGCCAAGAAGCACAGGTTTCTCTGTGAAACCTGAGAAAATGTGCTGATTCTTTCTTACCATTCTTGATACCCATAGCAAGAATTCTGAATTTAGTCACAGAGTTCATGCAGGATCAGAACAAAATGATCTGCAGCGCCAACGAAAATGTTGGCATTAAACCAGTTGTCATTGGTTTTTTAATCTCCCAGGTTTAATGACAGATATTTCACGCTTATTTTAGACATTGGCATAGGAGGACTGAAGTCAGACATTTCCCAGCAATTAAACTCACCTTTTTTTTTTCGCATTTTAAATGTTTTGTCTGAAGAAATTTCTGTTAGATAAGCTTTCAGTAAAGTTAGGCATTATTTGTGTGAAATCCAGTCTGTCCTCCTGCTGGAGCATCAAACTCAGAAGGAGCTGGGATGTTCGCGGCCCCTGAGCCAGGGCTGGGCTGCAAAGATGGCCCAACCAATGGTGAAGATTTCTGCCTTTCAACAGCAGCCAAAATTGTCTCTATTATGACTTCAACCCTCCCAGAACTTCCAGGCTTGCCCCCAGCTGCAGATTTTACCTCATAACTTTTACCCCCCTCGTAGCTTTTTACTGCTCTTAGCTTGGATTTTTGGAATGGGTGCTCAGGCCTTGGCCATCACTCCAATGTTATCACACTAAAAAAGGCAAATTTCTGTTGAAGTGGAAGCCTGGGTTTTGGCCTTCTTTGGTCACTGGAGGCTCAGGCTATTTATACAGCAGAGATTTCTGTTCTATAAACACGTGGATATATGTACCCAGTTAAATCTCCATGAAGAGACAGCTCATCCCCACCAGCTCAGGGCTGGAAAGGCATCTTTTCAGCAGAAGGAATCTAAATATTTTTTAAAACAGAAAAACTATTATTTGAAATAGAGTTTGGGAGAGAAAATTAGTTTATAAAATGGAATAGGCCCTTCTAATGTTCCTGTCCCAGACCATCACCGAGTGGTTTGGCTGCTATCACACGCAGATTCCGCTTGGATTAATGTGAACACAACACGGACAGAGGAGGGATTTAAATTTGTCTCCATCAACATCATAACGTCGTCTTCTGGGCCTTGATTATGTTTTATCATTTCTCCTGGCTCAGCACCAGTCCTGCTCCATCAGCAGAGCTATTTAGAGGGGCACAACAAACGTCACCGTGCTTGAGCTACACCTGCAGCGTGTCCAGGGAATGAGGAGCAGCCTGGGCTGTCCCTGCCCCCTGACACTCATTGTCCTTCTCAGCAGGAGGGGGGAAAGTTTCACAAGTGAGAAAATAAACACCCCCCAAAAAACCCACAAAAAACAAGGAGAGAAAAATAGATAAGGAGGGGAAAAAAAAAAAAAAAGGAAAAAGAAAAATTAGAAAACTGAACAAAAATCACATGAAACCAACCAAACAAAAAAAGCCCCTCCCAAAAAACCAACAAAATGAACAAAAACATCCCCCTTAAAAAAAAAAAACCACCTAGGAGGGGAATTTAAAAAAGAAAAACAAACAAAAAAATCTAGAAACAAGCAAGGAGGAAAGAAAAAAAATATTCACCAAAAAAAACCAAAATAGAGAAGGAAGGAAGGAAGGAAGGAAGGAANGGAAGGAAGGAAGGAAGGAGGAGAAACAGAAAAAAACCCACAACCAAGGCAGGAGAACAAATGTGGGGGAAAATGGGAGTGATTAAAAAAAAGTGTAAAAAACCCCAAACAAACAAGAGGGGAAGGATTAAAAAAAAAAAACCCCACACAAGCACATCTGCCCCAGAATGATCAACAATGGGAGGGTTTAAACCATCCACAGAGGCATTAAGTATCCCAATGTCTCTGTTCCAGTAATTCCAGCCAAAAATTCCTCCCCCTGAGCTGCCAAATAAGTTTAGGAATTTGTCAGTGATTCACAGCACGGGGTGAGGAGTGAGACGGGCAGGTTTGGCTCAGGCTTGGGGGCTGCTCTGGAAGGTGCTGCTGCCAGCTGACTCCTTTCTCCCTATCTTTTCCCTTCCAGCCCCTGGAATTCTGGGCGTTTGCCAAAGCCCCAGTGCCCTTGGCCAGGCAGAGCCCAAACCCAGCACCTGTGTAACAGATCTGTGCAGCTGGAGGTGTTTGCCATGCCTGCTCCATCTGTTCCACATGCCACAGGTGTGCTGATTTACTCCGGCTGGATTGGGAGCAAGAATCCATCAGGAAAAAAAAGTTCCTGGCTGAATTACAAGTATTCCTCTCTTTCTCCATGCTCTGTTTTTTATTTATCCTCATCTACAGCTCTAGGTGGGTTTTCCACTGCTGCTGGATGAGCATAAAGAAACTTAAAGATAAAATTTCTAGTAAAATATCCAATTTTAGACTGGATACTGCAGCTTTGGGGTCTACAACAGGGATCTGGCACAGGGTTGATATTTAACAACCTTGACTCTGTGAGGTGGGAGACCCCATCGTGTGTCTCTTAGGGAATGTGCATCCGTGCACACAGATATCCACAGAAATACAGGTCCAGCAGCAGCTGCCTCCCAACCTTCGTCAGCAGCACGGAGGTGGAATTTTACCTGCTGCCCTTTGAGAACACAACCTTGGTTTTTGCTGAAGAATAAAACGCTCACAGAACTTCCCGGCGTAAAGCAACGCCTCAGCCAAAGGAGTCATTCACAGCTAAAAGTTCCAAAGCTTTTCCCTCAGATTTGGGTTGGTTTAGGCCCAAGTTTTAGAAACAAACACAATTAGCCCTTTTGAAATGCTTGGTGAGACGAGATAATTCCTGCCTGACCCCTGCTGAAACGCTTGTGCTGCTGATGCTGGGTTAGCTCGGGAACCTTGCAGCACTCTGCTGATAAACCAGATTAGCTGCACTCATCAAAACTTTAACTCGTGGGCTTAATGACTGCAAAGCAGTGATGTGAATCTACAATTAGTGCAGGTGCAAAGTTTTGAGAGGCTTTTAATTGGATTGCAGGTGAGATTAACTGAGGTTTCCAGGCGTGCTGTAAGCAGTGCTGGGCTGGGGAGGGTTTTGGCTACGTGAAGGTTTTGGGTGGTTTGGGGAGAAGCAGGAAAAATGAAGTTTAATTCCTGTACAGGGTCTGCTACACAAAAGTGAACAATGAAAAATTTCCCTCCCTTGAGGAGGACACTTCCAGAGGCTGCAGGCATTTTTTGGGATTTACTGAATTTGGTCATTACGTGTAACACTTTTTAAAAACCCTGGCATTCTTTTTAGTGATCTGGAACTAGCCAGGAAATTATTACTGTCCTAAATCATTGTTGTGTTGCACGTTATCCATCTATACCTTCCAAATCCGTATATTTGCCCAGAAAAGAGCACCAGCTCCTGATCTTTCCAACTCTTTTCCATTTTAATATATGCCCTGGTTGCAGGAGTTAATGTTTTATCCACTATTAACAGAAAAATGTGTGAAAGGTGGAAGTGTTCCACAGTCTGGGAGTGCTGGGGTTAATTTCTTTAATTTATGAAGTATTTATAAGTCCTCAGTTAGAGTGAGAAGTGGTAAAAGTGTGGAGGCAGAGAGGAGTTCTCAGCACACCTCTCAATCTCCCAAATGAAATTCCTCCTTGCAGGATGTTTAACCACCTCATCAGCCTCTGTGCAGCACCATTTCTTACAGAAACTTACATTTCAACTACATTTTAACACTGATCTGATTTTATCATCTCACGTGTGAGAAAATTAGGGTTTTAACCCAGAAAAAGCAACAAAAGATGTGACTGATCATTTGTCAGGGATTGTTTAGAAAGTAATTCAAAGGACCTTATTCAGGACTGAGAACCTGCTGGAATTACACATCCAAAGAGATACTTCTGAAATATTAAACTTTTCTCACTCATTAATTACAGAGATATAAATTTTATAGGTACTACTAGCAGAAGTTACATCAGTTATTAAAGACCCTTAACCATGCCTCATTTTTCATGACCTAAAGCAAATATATTTAAATTATTTTATTTTTTAATTAAGAGTAATAACTGCAGGGAAAAAATGCTTCTTTTTTATTTTTCAGGGTATTTTTATCTAGACCTTCATCCCATTTCGTGTCTCATTTTCAGTGCTACAGAGATGAGCACAGTCAGAATTTTCCCCACCTCTGCTCTTAAAAAGAGCTTGACCCTGGAGCTCTCACTGCAGGTAGAATTCTGGTTGCAAAAATGATTATCACACACCGAAATCACAATTTTACACACAAACACTCACCATTACCTCCATTCCATAAAACTTCTACATCCATCTGTCTCTGGGAATGACATAGCACTCCCACTTTTGGATCATTGGGTGACTTTCAGTTAATTAAAATTTTGTCATTGCCTTCAGCAGAAGCACAAGAGTTCCTTTGAGTGACATTTTCAATCTTCCCTATCACTTAATTATCTGGGAGGTATTTACTATTTAAGAGAAGAAATTCCACACCTCAGAACCCACATTTTTCTCACAGATTTCTCTTAATGCTGAGCTAAATGGGAGAGTAAAGATGTGAACAAATTGTATTTATCTGCTCCTCTTTGCAGAAGAAAAACCATTAGGTGCTAACTACAAATGCCATTTCCTTTACATATTCCACGTTGCTGTTATTTGTGAGTAAATGGACTCTGAAAAATGGAAGCAGAAAGCAAAATTATCCTCTGCCAATCCCTGGAGAAACTGGCAGTGTCTGCAGCCCACCTGAGGATCCTCTGCTCACCAAGGCTCTCGGCAGATTTGTGTCACTGTCCCATAAATCTGATCCACTGTGGCATTCCCCATCCTTATCCACACTCAGAGTAGGTATTATTTCAAATATTAAGACCAGCACATCCAAAAATTCCTTTCTAGAGAGGGGTCTTGACAACAAACCTCTCCAGGAGCTCCCAAGCCTGGGACTTGTTAGTCTGGGCTGCAAAGAGGGATCTCAGACAAAACTCAGCCTGCAGGGAAGGGAATAAAGCTCAGAGCAGTGGAGGGTTTAGCCCAGCATTTCCCCACTGCAGGATAAACTCTGCAATTTCTGTTGATTCAAGAACAAAACACCCAAATCCCTGAAAATCCCACTCTGTGTTATTTTTCCACTTAAAGGAAGATCCCCTGACCACGGATCCAACCCCTGCAGCCTGAATTCCTTTTCTTTCCTGTTGGCACCGGTTACAAACTCCTAAAAACCAGGTTCCAGTCAGAGCTCTCCGGTGAATTCATGGCATTTGACACTCATAACTCCACTTTTATAGAAACAGATTAGTGCATTAAAAACCTCCCTAATAGCGGCTCTATCAAAGCAGACATTGCCCAAAGCAATACAATTATTGGTCAATAATTCCTCTTTAGCTGTCTCGATTACCACCACTTTATTTCAACACTTGCCTCCTCACCCTTTGATCTGCTAATTATCTTCTTACCCTCTGATCCTCTCTACAATTCCCTGGCAATTTGATCCATTAATTACAGTGCCCACATTCCTCATTTTCCACAGAATGTGCAATTTTTGTGACCCTCTTCACCTTCCTTCATGCAAACACTTGCCATCTTTCTCTAGGGTATAGCTACTTCTGTAAATATATAGATAATGGTACCAAAATGCTGTAATTAAAAGTATTTTTACATTTTCCTTGCAATCCTTTGGGCTTCATGAAAAATGTCTTAATAGTTTGTCATTGTCTTAAATTTCGATGGAAATGGGCAGTCTGGTAAATTCTTTTGACTCCATCTTTAATACCATAAATACTTAGATTTTTTTTCCAATATTCATAAACATTGACTCTATTTCCATGCTGGAGATTCTATGAAAAACCCAGTTTCTGCTATATGTTGTGTAAATATTATAAAAAGTATTTTCTGATATAGAGCTTTTCTCATTAATGAGCACATGACCCACGAATTACAGAATATTCTGCAATGCCAATTTCCCACTCCCACCTAAGCCAGACTCAGGCATTCAGTGCAACCTAAACATGTTCTAGAGAGGAAGAATTTTAGGAGGATAAACTCAAGCGTTTCACTTGTACAATCCAGAAATGATGGTGCTATGGAAGGGGGGCATTTTTGGGACTGGGGAGCAAAAGTTTGGCAGCTGGAACAGAACCTCGGTGTTTGAAAGCTGGATTTAATCAATTTATTGTGACCAGGATATCCCATAAGAATTCCAAACAGTCTCTTATTCTACCAGGAAGTCTCTGACACCGTCAGGTTTCTCCAGAGTTTGTGCAAAAGAAGGACACACTCGTTTAAACCTCCTGTGTCTCAGCTGGTGCTGTGGGAATTCTTCTGTTAATATTAACCTTTTTAACCTCAGATTTAGTTCAGAACTGAGGACTTGGTAAATCCCCATCAGTAAAATGCAGCAAAACACAGGCATTGCAGTTAATTTTATTCAGTTTTTCTCTGCAAATGCTCCCTTAGTCCTTGGCCGAAGTTACCAGCTGCTTGAAGTAATGGCTTTGTGCTGTGTCCACTCAAATGAACTCAACAACTTCTCATTCCAGAGAAACCTGTGCAGAGCTGCCAAAGAACGATCATTAGTGCAACATTTTTCTTTTTGACAGCTTTTCTGCTTGGAAAATGATTGATTGGGCACTTCTTGTATAAATAATCTTTGCAGGTTTTAATATAGAGAATCCATTTTAATATCTACATTGTAAAAAACAAGAAATTCTCATTTCTGTGCATCCAATTCTTTTCAATCAGATTATTCTTATAAATATGGGGACTGGAAAAGCAAAATGTGTCTTGCAGAGCAGAGGTATCTTCTACAATCCAAAGGAAAATCTGCTAAGGAATAAAATTCTTCTTGCACAATTTCAAACCAAAATTGTGCTTATTGAATATAGTCCTGTCTAATCGTATTGACTTATTCCTCCTTTTTTCCCTTTCAGACCTAAGTGGTAGCATATAATTTGCCATTTTTCACATTAGTTCTTAAATAGCTCACACTTCCTCGCATCACGAGGCACTTAACAGCTCCTCAGTAATCTGATTGTTCAATTGTCTGAAGATTTCTCGACTCAGAAAAGCGAGGTACAGGATCAGCCTGGAACACTCTGAAATACAGGAGGCCATTTCAGCGTAACTGAAGCAAGTAATGGAGAATTTGTAAAATAAAACACAAAGAAATGAGTTGTGGTTGGCAATAAATACGTGTGCTGCTCCAAGGGTGTTTCTGTTTGAGTTATGGAACTCTTCAGGAGCTGTTTGGGGATCAGGGCTTGGCTGCTTGGCTTCACTTTATGGTCCCCCAGCCAGGTATCTCAGCTGCTTCTGGGAGCTGGAGTGATTCAAAGCCTCAGGAGGAGCTCAGTCCTGATTGATGGCACATCTCAGACCTGCCAGACACAGCCTCAGAGGTGCAGAGCTGCTGACGCCGCAGTTTTCCTTCTCTTCCACCTCGTTCGTGGAGGAAAACTTTTTACTGCTTCCTCTGGTGGTCCCATCAAATATTCCAGCCTGAGATGCACCATCTCCCACAACCACATCAAACACCTCCTGAACTCCAGACCTGTGTTTGTGACTAACCTGAAATGCACAACAGGAAAAGAGAAAACTCATTTATCAAGAAAATCTTCAGAGAGAAGAACGATTCCCTCAAATCAAAGAGCCTTTCTTTGTGTGTGTGTGTATAATCCTGGTCAATATTTAGATTATTAAAATCCAGCAAGCTACACAATATGAACAGATAGAACTTTTTCTACATCAGAATCCAGAGTTCACTTGATTGTGACACTTTTTAATCTCCAGTTCCAATGCAAATTCACATAAGAAAAACACTCAGGTAATTTTCTTTTACCATTAATTAATATCTCTCACTAACCATTTTCCTTTTGAATCCCTGTAGCAAATTGCATCAGGTAGGCTTCAGTTACTCAGGTGTTTTTTTCCCCTTCCTTTCTGTTTCTTGCTTTTCCTCTCCGTGTTGCCTGGACTGCTATTCAGTGTTATGGAATTTTGAAAAATCAATTCTTCTCTGTTGTTTTGCTTTATGATAAAAGAAGACAAGGTGATTTTCCATAGAGGTTGCCAGCCAGGGTGTTCCCATACACAGAATTCAGCTGCAATTATTTCTTAATTCTTTCTTCATTCTGCCTTTCTACCACTCCAAGTGGTTTATAACTATTAAAGCTTCAGCCTGGAAGAGCTTTCCCTTTCCCCAGCTCTTATGTTTGCCGTCTGAGATCTCAATAGCAATTAAACCCCAAGATTTAAGAAAACTTTATGGTTTAATTTTCAGTCATCTTCTGATTTCATTCTCTAAGATTTTTTTTTGCTGCCAGCTGCTTCAATATTTTGCACTAAAAACCTCATCTAAAGGTGATTGAAGTCTGAAAGCCTTTCAGTTGGGGTTTGTGGGGTTTAAAGTGAACCCTAATTTACCAGCTGAGCCAGCCCCAACCCTGTCGGCAGAGGATCCATGGGTTGTGCTTGGACTCAGGCACACACAAACTCCAGAACAATTAAGCATTTATTTATGACTGAGGCTGAAGTGTGAGTAAGTCACACAGGCTCAGGAATCGCAATGCTTCGTTGGCCAAAACCTTCCCCAGGAAGATTCAGAAAGGAGTGAGGTGCCAACTTCACTTTTGCAGCAGTTGCCTCTCCTGTTTCTGCTGGGAGAGGCACAGCCTTTAAACCTGGTTTATCACTGAAATATTTACCTATCTTTCCTCTCCTCTTTTCTCCCTGTGCTATTTAAGGAAGAGGCTTTATTTGAACAAGAGCTCTTTAACCTCATCACAGTGAGGGGTTTTTTTCTCATTTCAAAGTTGTGATTAATTAATACAAACCCCAGCGATCCTGCTGCCCCTGCCTGGAGAGGAGCTGACAGTTTGCCTTTTGATGAGGAGGAAGCAGTCTCCAAACAGAGCTGGGGCTGCTCAGCCTGGAGAAGGGAAGGCTGAGCTGTGATCGGTTTGTAAATCACTGAAGGGACGGTGGGAAGGTGGCAGAGCCAGGCTCGTTCCAGCGGTGCTCCAGAACAGGAGGAGAGCAAAACCTGAAACACGGGGACATCAGGAAAGACACATTTACTGTGGGGGTGACCAAACACGCATTTACTGTGAGGGTGACCCAACAGACACTTACTGTAAGGGTAGGAACACAAATTTACTGTGAGGGTGGGAACACATGTTTACTGTGAGGGTGGCCAAACACACACTTACTGTGAGGGTGACCAAACCCTGGAACCAGCTCCTCAGCAAGGTTGTGGAGTCTCCACTCTTGAAATTATTCAAAAGCTCTCTGGACACAGCCATAGAATTATGGAATATTTTGGGTTGGACGGGACCTTAAAGATCATCCTCTTCCAACCCCATTGCCATGGGCAGGGGTGTCACTCAATAGACCCAGTTTCCTAATGCCCCATCCAACCTGACCTTGGCAGCTGGCTCTGGGTGATCCTGCTTTAGCAGAAAGGTTGGACCAAGTGATCTCTGGAGGTTCCTTCCAACCTGAATCATCCTGAGATTCTGTAAACCTGTCCATTAGCCCAGAGCCTCAACATGAAGCACATCACACCTGAAATGTGAGGATGTCAAGTGCCTCTGAGGCCACCCTGGAATGAAAAAGTGCTGCCAAGAACGGTAAAGCAGAGGCAGAAGCCATATTAGATTAGGTTTCCCACATCCAATGGGTTTCCTAAACTGCGTAGCACCCCAAATATCATAATATATAGGTCAATTTCTTGGATATCTTTGCTCATTTATGAAGCCTTTTGGTTCGTTCTTCTCTGCTCTCCTATTCCTGTAATAAGAAATAAACGTTTCTTCGCCTCGCCAATTTTTTTGAACTGAAAAATAAACCTGTAACTTGAGGCATGCTTGGAAGTGTTTACAGATGCTCAGTAACCCCGTGAAGACTCTCCTGTCCCTTTGAATTTAATGGAAGCTGACACCGAATTCAATGAAGTGCGAATTTCCCTCTCGATTTCGGGAGCTCTTTCCCTGGATTTATTATGCCTGTGATTCCACACAGTGTCTGTAAATGGTGTTATAATACAGCCACCAACTCAGCCAGGCTATTTCAGTTGGGAAGTCAGAGACCAAAATCTTTTGCCATCAGCTGCTTCCAGTCCTCATCTGGGGTGGGTAATCTGGATTTAACACTCTTGAGATCTGCCTTTTATTACTGATTGGTTTCATTTATTTTTGAGCTACTTCTTATTATTAGAAAGGGTGAATCCTCTGCTTTTAAGGATATATCAAGTTCTGCATGCCCCGTCCCTGGAAGTGTCCAAAGCCAGGCTGGAAGGGGCTTGGAGCAGCCTGGGACAGTGGAAGGTGTCCCTGCCCATGGCAGGAGTGGAACGAGATGAGCTTTAAGGCCCCTTCCAACCCAATCAATTCTATGATATCAATAATACACCATAAAATGCTGCAGAAGGGTCTCACAAACCAGTGAGGCCTCGGCAGTTCCATGCTCCTCCTGAGGATTTGTGTCAGGACTGGTGGATGGTAACAAACCCCGTGGTGGGACAATCCAAACTTCTCCCCATCTCACAAACAGGGACGTGGGACACTGCCAAGCCCAGTGTGCCATGGAGATCACCTCCTGGGCTATGACTTCAAAATATGGATTTTTATTTATTCATTTAATAATTTTTTATCTTGTGTGTGTGAGTAAATTGCCGTTGGCAGGATTGCTGCAATCCTGGATCGTGTGTGGAACAGAATATTTGGCCTGCAAGTTCCCCTTGCAGACCTGGCAGGGGAAGGTTTAGCTTGTTATCCCTCTAATCCTGCTTGGAGCAGGTGCCTGGGAGGAAATGGAGTCAGATATCTGATTTCTGTCCCCGCTGTGCTCCGAGGAGTGATGAGAGAGTTATCCTGGGACGGGGGCGAGCGGGAAATGGGAGGGAATGGCAGAAATGCCATGCCTGGGTCACGTACCGCAGGGAAGCTGCTCTGGCAGAAACGTCTCCTCCCCAGGCTGGCTCAGGGACAGACCTGTCCCGTGGCCAGCAAATGAGCTGAGGGCTCAGAGAGAGGCAAAGGTGCTGTGCAGGCAGGGAGCAGAACCTCATCTCTACTCCAGGGCGTGGAGAGAGGGGAGCGAATGCGAGAGCCGATGCCTCTGCCAGGAGAACTGGGTGGCCTTTGCTAAACTCCTTTCCCGGTTTTAGTTTCAACAAACATCTAAGCAGCAAAGCCCTCTTAAAATCAACTGGCTTATGCTGGTGCTGAGAGCTACCCACAGAAAGGCTGGACTTGAGCTGAAGCCCTTTGCTGCACAAAGTTCTGAGCCTATATTTTAACCTGGCTGTGCAATTTGCCACAGTTTAATCTGAGGCACTTCCTCCTGCCTTCAGTTCCGAACAGTCCTGCCCGGATCAGGAATGCTGTGCTCATCCTATGCCTCACTAGGTCTTATTATGAAATTATAATGCCACTCTCTAACCTTGCTGGAGGGAGAGTTCCGAGCTGAGGCAGGAGAGCTGGCCTCCCATACTGATGAACAGAGATTTTAAAGGAGATATCTCTGAATCTCCGCCTCAGATAGCGGCAGTGGATTTCTCTTGGTTATCTTAAGAGAGCTGGAGTTCATAGCTTTAAATATCACCAGCCCCAAAGTCTGCTCAGAATATTAGAAACTTAGTTCTGGGGGGTTTTATCTTATTTGGCATTCCTTACGTTGCCTAATCACGTTGTTTGCACATTTCAGCCCCAAAATTATATAAAATTATGGACTTTCAGTCTCTGAGAAATATTTTGCCTCTTTGCTTTTATTTTGCAAATAAAAATTTGCCAAAAAAATCCTTCAGCCCCACCAGTCAAAAAGCATTAAAATATAAAATTAAAGAATCAGGGCTTTTGAAAAGCCTAATCTGGCCTGAGCTGTTGGAGGCAGAGCTTCCCCAGTGCAACAAAGAGTGGGAACATTCCCTGTGAGCCTGATAAAACCTGCTGACATCTGCAGGGAGCTGTGCTGCTGGAGAAATGTTGTAACTACTCCATCACTGCTCGTGGTGCATGCACAGTGCTGGAGCCAGCTTGGAAATGTTCAGGCAAGTTATTCCCAGTCTCGTTGACAATAACCACTTGTCTCATGTGAAATATCCACTCCTGTAGGCGCAGCAGTTCCTTTTCCTAGGCTGGGCTGTTCAGGATGTCATGTTGCCTGAGTGATTTCCAAACATGTGCAAGTGGAGGGAGAAGGAAAATCTATGGGAAGCTGTAAAAACACCGCGTGCAGTCCCTGAAGTCACCGAAATAATTCTGTGAAAATTATTCCCCCTTTCTTCGTGCAGTCCCAACCTTTCTATTTCAGTACCAAATAAAAAGTATATTTGGAAAGCAGACTGGCATAATTACAGAACAGAAAAACTTGTGAGAAATGGCAAAATAGCACTAAAAAAAGCCTCTGGGAATAACAAGCAAAGGCAAAAAAAAAAAAAGAAAGAAAGGAAAATAATGTTATTTGTACCAAGTTTGTGTGTAACAAATGCAGAGAGGAGAACTCTGCTGAGTAAATTCAGAATTGTCCTGCTGTGCATTAGGCAGAGTTTAGTGGGGACACTCACAGCGTGATCCATGGTATTGGCTCTGTAAGTGCTCCCTGGGTGTGTAGGATTTATGCAAGAGTTCAGATTTTGCCCAGAAGTTGGTTGAAATAATCTGGGTTGTTTTCAGGGCTAAGCATGATGGCAGTGTCAGGTTTGGACTTTGCAGAGGTGTTGGACAGGTGCTCCCCAGAGCAGCTGAAGGTCAGCAAATGGGCTCTAAAATCCTTGGGGTTTGTACAGCTCCAAAACTCATTCCATGCTTCCCTTACTTAAGCAATAGGAAACACCAGAGAAAAGGAGAAGAAATATTTTCCAGTGCTGGTAATGTGTGTACCTGGGCAATTCCCATCCTGTTTTCCAAGGATTTGCCCTGGCAGGGAGCTGAGGAGCCGCTCTCCTCTCTGTCACCACTGATCCAGTAACTTGAGCAGCTGCAAGTTTTCTTTAAGTCCTTTCAAGTGGAGCTTGGTTCTCCTCACGCCTCGTTTCTGGAGAGGTTCCTGCTCCCTCCACGTGCCCCTGGGAAGCAGCTGCAGCATTCCTGCTCCTCTCCTGGGGATTCCCTCCGTGCCCTCCCTCCATCCCAGGGTGTTTGATGAGGGACACTGAGACGCAGGAATGGCACGTCCCGAACTGCAGCAGGAAATCTGGGCATGCTGAGGCTCCTGCTGGATCTGTCACACCGTCCCCACTGCCATCCCCCTGCTCTGACCCAGAGGGAGGAGCGGGAGGAATAAAAATCCCGTTTATCCTGCCTGCAGGGAGGATTGCTGCGCACACAGCTGGAACACAGCAGGTTCAGCCCCAGCCTCTTGAATTTCAACATCAGAGAGAGCAGTGGGCTGAACGAGTTCATTACTGGAGATGTTGTAAGCTGGGCCTTGCAATTAATTTTCCCTTTTTCTCACACAAACCCTGGCTTCTTTGACCTGTGTTACACTGCTCTTTCTCTGACAGGAACACCACAGATAAGCCTCTCATCAGTAGTGGCCTTGGTTATCTGGGTCTGTTTGGGAACAGAAATGTGCTATCAGGATCTATAAAAAAAGGTCTGCTTAATGTTAGGGCCCATGCCAAATCATGGCATGAGAAAAGGAGAACGTTTCTGATATGATTTTCTTTTTTTGAATAAACTAAAGCAGGAGAGATAAAAAGCTGTTTCATGAAGATAAATGCGGAAATAAAATTTTGCTGGCTGCGAAGATAACAGAATCACAGAGTCATTAAGGGTGGAAAAGCCCTCCAAGACCATGGAATTCAAGCTGTGCCTGATCCCCCTCTTGTCCCCAGCCCAGAGCACTGAGTGCCACCTCCAGCCCTTCCTTGGACACCTCCAGGGATGGGGACTCCAGACCTCCCTGGGCAGCCCCTGCCAAGGCCTGACCTCCCTTTCCATGGAGAAATTCCTGCTGATGTCCACCCTGAGCCTCCCCTGGCCCAGCCTGAGGCCGTTCCCTCTCCTCCTGTCCCTGTTCCCTGGGAGCAGAGCCCGACCCCCCCAGCAGCCCCCTCCTGTCAGGGAGTTGTGCAGAGCCACAAGGGCCCCCCTGAGCCTCCTTTTCTCCAGGCTGAGCCCCTTTCCCAGCTGCTCCTGGTGTTCCCACAGGACCATGAATGGTCTGGGCCCAAGACCTGGTGACTCTTTTGGACTCATGCTCTGAGCAGGGTTGGTTTTGAGAGGGTAAATATTGACCAAGCTGCAGAGAGAGGGGAGCAGAACAAGGAGGGCTGTGCCTTTCAAATGTGCATCAAATTGAACTTTCCGTAACATTTTCCAGATGGGCAGAATCTTCCTTGTTCACAAATTATCCCTGTGTTTTCTGGGCCCAATTCCCCTGATAAATTCCTATTTCCGTGCATGCTGAGAGATCTGTTCCTGTCTGCCCTTCATGCATTTCAATTTCTATGAGATTTTTACATTACATATGAGATAACTGTAATCTGTGAAGGCATAGCGAGATCAAGAGAAGAACGAGATTATTCTCTTTGCTTGTCAAAACAAACAGAAATAGCATTTCTTCTTCTCTGCAATGGGTGATAGAAACAGAAACACAGCAAATATATTCATTTTTCTGCCTCTTGAAGCGGGATGTGGTTTTTACAAAAAGTTCTCAGTGACTTCTAGCTGGTAAGAAGAGTTTGGTCTAAAATATATTAGAGTCACTTGTAACCATTAAAGGGAAAAAAAGAAAAAGCAGTGGCAGCAGTAAAAATGCTGACAATAACAGAGTGTCTTAGTCCATGGAGATTTGGCAATAATCAATACATGGTGCCCTCTCTAAAAATACTTTGGCTTTTGGCAGCTTTAAAAGTTTTCCTCCCCATAGATGGAGATCAGACAAGTTGAAAAACTCAGGGAAACTTTGAGAAATTACTGAAAGAGCAATAAATATTTAAATCTCGGAAATTCGCTGAACACCTCCAGCTGGGCAGGAGCAGACAATATTCCCGATCTGCAGCAGCATGGAAAATCAATAAGATAGAGGCCATGTCTGTTCCTGCTGCAAATGTAATACTGGCTGCTTTATCTTCAGGCAAAATAAAGAAGTTTATTGCCAGCACTGTGGGCCTTCCTTTGTCTCAAGTGTGTGAATAAGGAGTGTCTCCACTGAACCCGAGGAAACTATCCCAGTTAGTGGGAAACCACCTCCTGTTTTTGCAGGAATGAGGCGTCTCCAATGCGTGTGTTCAACTCCAGCAGCTCCACTGAAGCACAGCACGGCAGCAGTTTTGTCCTTCCCGTTGGGTACAAAGGGTCAGAGAGCACCACCAGAGATGTCTAAAGTCCTCTGTTGAGAAAAACTACCAAGAGAAATCAAATATTGTTTCCTTACCATAATTTAATCATTGCTTACAAAGCAGGGTTGTTTGAAGTATTTGGAATAATTTCTCAAGAAACACTTCTTGTCATCCTGTGGAACCTCAATATAACCCTCACTTTTGGAGCACCAGAATATTTTCCTCACAGTATTTTTCCTATGGTTCTTCACTTAAGACTTGAACTGTCACGACAAAAATCATCATAAGACTCTCAGTCCATCTGAAACCAAATCCTGTGCCAGGGGTTGAAGTCCAGGTCCAAATCCTTGACAATTTCAGGCTCATTTTCTTCAGAATTATTATCCCCAAGATACCAAGGCCATTCATGCCTGTGTTTGATTAACTATAATTAACTTTGCCATGTTAACCAGCTCATAAAAAGCATTTTATTTAGCTCATGGAACATCCAGCCTCTGGGATCTCTCTTCCTTTAAAAGAACACAATATTTTTTGGAATTCCCCCTGCACACTTAAAGAGCTCCTGTGTAGATGTGAAGAGAAAAATTATTTTGCAGGGAAGTTACAAAATGTTTATGGGAATGTTTTGCTGCACAGCCTCAACAGAGCTTGAGGAATTGCCCAAAACCAGAGTTTGGTGCAGGGATCACAAGTGAAGAGATGGCTTTGTGTCTCCCTGTGTTTAAGAAACAAACATCATGCTTTTGTAAACAATGAGGATGAAAAAACATTGTCCAAGAGGAGGAAATGTAGACAAATATTTCTTAGTGTGATATTAGATTTTAGGTTCCAAAACGATGACTGTAGGAAGGACGTGATTGTTTGTTCCTATTAAATGTGTCAATCCTTTTCATGGTAAGCTGGAACAGCAAAAGTTTTTAATATTCAGCAAATCTCCTGGTGGCTGTAGAGCATTCGTGACTAATCAAAAGTTCCTTAATGAAGCTTTGTGTGAAGTTCTTTAGTGCGTGGTTAGTCACAAAACCACAAAGTATGAGGGGTAGGTTGGCAATAACTGCCATCTGTGTGATGGAAATGGCTCCACTGTGGGCCAGGCACCAGCCCTGCTGCTTCAGATCCTGTTGTTTTACATTTACAGCCAGTGTTTGTTTTCATCAGATAAATGTAAGTAACACAGTCATGAGGCAGAGAAGGCAGCAGCTTGGAATTTTCCGTATTTTTTAAATTATTATTACAACACTTTTTTACCCTTTTTTGCTGTCTCAGAGAATCAGCTTGGGAATTCTGACTGTGAGGAATTTTCTCCTCTCCCCGACTAATGGCACTAGTGGTTAATAAAGATCTGAAAAGCTTTTATTAATGAAATATCTTTTATTGCGCAGCTTTTATTCATTTTTCATGCACGCATAAAAGACAGCAAGGAGGAAAAAAGCCACCAAAACCTACAAGCATGCAGAAATAACCAGCAAAGCCTTAAAAAAAAGATTGTTGAGGTAATAGAGATAACATTTTTAGACTGCAAGGATGGAAGGTGAAGAAACATGGATCCTTTGGGAAAGCAAAGATCCCTTTAAACCTTTTCCCACACTTCCTGTAGCACAATGAACTTTGGGCTGTAACATTATTTAGCTGTAACATAACTTACCCTGGCAGAAACACCAGCTCTGCTGTCTCAGGGGCCATATAATTCCTGGGATACTACATCCAATAAATATTTTGGGCCAGGTGTAGTCGTACCAAGCACAGAAGAGGAACCATGTGGATGCTCCGCAATCACCTCTGCGTGGCTGAGGTACAAGAAAAGAGGTCCTTGTTCACATCCTGACATGTCCCCTATTTAAAAAGGTGACCTGAAAACACTTGGAATTAATACAAATCCTGGAGGATTCTGGTAAAAAACATATCAAAAAAACATGGAGTGTTTTGGGTTGGAAGGGAGCTTAAAAATCATCTTGTTCCAACCTCCTGACACGGGCAGGGAATGTGGTTGAGCTTCTCTTTCAAACTTGCAAGGATTCTTCCTCATGGCTCACTCCCAGTGCATTTAGGAGAAATTTTGGATTGCATCCTACGCGCAGCCCACCTCTCCCAAACAGCTTGGGAGATTTACAGCTGTGTGGGGTACCTAAAGTGCCTGCAGTTCATCTGGGGAAGCAAATGAGGAGGGCGAGCAGTGGATTACCCCCTTGGGGATCGTGTGTTCCTGCTCGGGGAAGTTCATTTAAAGGAAAATTAATTGGCCTGCAGTTATGCAAAGCCAAGTGAACAGGAATAGGGTTTATGAGGCCAAAAACATCGAGTGGCAACGGCTGTGTGCAGACATTTCCCAAAAACTTCTACAATCAGGTGTTTTATTGCAAGCTGAAGCGCAGGAGATACCATAATTGCTACTTTTAAAAGAGATATGGGAACCACTTTGCCACCACTTTGTCAGGAATGTGGGCTGTAAAACTCTGCAGCTCCATGGTTTCCATGGGTACCATCCTTGCTGGGATGTTCTCGGGCTCTGGGGTGCAGGAGAGGGACGAGCTGCCCCTGGTAATTAATTCCCCATCTCCAAACACCTGTGATGGGACAGGGACATCATCTGTGGGGTGCATCTGTGGGGATAGGGAGAAAGGGACAGTGCCAGGTGGGTCACGGTGCCCGTGGTCATTGGAGGAGCTGAAATTTGGGATCTGCACATGGCCTGGAGGTTGGGCATTTCCTGCAGGTCCCTTGGAGAGCACCCCCAGCCTGGATAATTTCCATCCAAGCTTCTTTTGATGCATTCACATGTAAAATTGTTGAGTTTTTATGTTTCATTGCATTCAACTCAGTGTTTTGGTCATTTCTTGCATCTTTATTGGGTAAAAAACAACCCCTGCCCTCAAGATGCTGTAAAATCTTGCAGGTGTCCACTTGCCAACCTTGTTTTCCTTCTCCTGCTCCCCAATTTGCCTGCAGGTGTGCACCTATGGTTCTGATCCAGCATTCCACACGTTTTAAAAAATATATAATAAATCACAAAGGATTCCATAAATACACCCCTTTCATCCCACCTCCTTTTAAAAAAGTGATGGCAATGAAGAGTGGGGAAAAAGAAGGCTCTGCAACCAACCCAGAGCAAGAGGGAATAAATGAGGGCATAATCTCCTCCTGAATTTGAAAGTTCAGCAAGAGGAACTGGTGCAAGAAATAGAAAAGAACCAGAAGGAGTAGAAGTAGGTCTCATTTAAAAGCACATTCCAGTCAAAAATACCTCCCAAGTTTCATGTCAGCCTTGTAGTTTTCCTCTAAAAAAAGAAATCAAGCAAGCAATAGTGATTTAATAACAAAGAGTGACCTATTTTGGAAGGAAAATTAATATGGAAGTGTTCTTCTGAGAATAGGAGCAGTTTTTGTGAAGTGTTCTCCACTGCTTTGTGGACCAATTCTATGATGAGTGTTTAATTATTCTTATTTTGACTCTCTGTGTGTATCTCAGAATCCAAACTAAATTTCTGGTATTTGGGCTGAAACCCACTTGATTCTGTACTAAGCATTAAATTCCTGTGAAAAGCATTTCCATAAAACATATATTATCTTTGGAACAAATTTCTGCACACACTTCCCTTTAAGAATCTCAGAACTTGGAGAAATGTTTGGATTTAATAAAAATGGTGCAGCTCCAATGGAGTTAATCAGGCAGGCTGAGCAGAGCTCCTGATTTAGCACGCCCAGGTTTTGAGTGGTGACATCAGAGAGTCTGTCCAGTGAAAAACAGCAAAAAATAATTAATAATGATTGACTTCTCTAAAAGGATGGTCTCATGGAATCTCCTAAGAGATTAATGACTGATTGGCTTTGTCAGATAATTAGCTGCTATACCAAATTATTTGTAAGCTTTGCAGGAGAGACGCCAGCACCAAATGTTATTCTCATCCATTGCTGGAGGTCGGCTGTTTTCCAAAATAGAAGTGCAATTAATCATTATTAGCATAAAGAAGCTGCTGATACTGTTCATTAATAATTTGATTTTAATGTTAATAAAACAATCACCGCAGTGTTGATCTATTGGGTGCAGTGTGGGGGATATTTTGTGCCTTGCATAAGCAGTGGATATGATTTACCAATCTGTGCGTACAGCAAAGTGTTTGGGGATAAAACTAACAAGGTTAGAGAACGGAAAATCTTTTCCTGAGGTGAAATTTCCAGCATTTCCTTTACCTTCTTTCAGAAAACAAAGACCAGACAAAGATTCAGCTTTTTTTGGTGCTAAAGGATGGTTAGCAACAAGAAAAAGTGCAGCTGTGTTGTGCCTTTACCGTCCAATAACGCAGTGTTTCTCATAATCACTTTAAAAATGTACCTGGGACTGTTTATAAAGGAGATCCTGAACAAAAACACTATTTGGGTTTGTTTGCCTTTATCTCTGCCTTTTTCTAGCAGTTGTATCCTTCTTCCTGATTAGCCTGAGTACACAAACGCATCTCATCCCCGACAATCCCTCTTTCTGTCTCCGGGCAGGTTTCCCGAACACCGGTAATTTAAAAATTGTTTCCGTGCACATTTGTCTCAATAAAACATTGCTCACACACCTCCGGCCCCAGTCCTAAAATAAACGAGTGCTGAGGCAAAGCGAGCCTGAGTGACTCCAGCACTTCACAGAGCGCTTGCCGCCCATTTAACACCGCTCACAGGGGTTGAGGGTCCGTGGCACTGCCCTGAGTCATCATTGCCCTCTGTGGGATTCTAGGATAGCAAATGGTGGTGAAGCTTTGCTTCAAACACGGGTCCTTCATCGAATGCACACATTCAAGAGGAGGCACAGATGGGGTTGGAATTGTAGGAGAAGGAAGGGCCCTAAGGGGGAAACAGCAGACACTGCACTTTAATTTAGGTGGTTTTAAGTTTTGCTAAGTAGTTTTTTTTAAATCTCATATTTAAAATTGTTTCTTTCCCTTTTTCTGCCCAGTTATGGTTATTTCAGATAATCGTGGAATGGCCTGGGTTGGAAGGGACCTTAAAGATGACCCAGTGCCACCCCCTGCCATGGGCAGGAACACCTGCCACTGTCCCAGGTTGCTCCAAGCCCCATCCAACCTTGCCTTGGACACTTCCAGGGATCCAGGGGCAGCCACAGCTTCTCTGGGCACCCTGTGCCAGGGTCTTCCAACCTTCACAGGGAACAATTTCTTCCTAATATCCAACCTAAACCTACTTTCTGTCAGTTTGATGCCATTCCCCCTTCTCCTGTCACTCCACACTCTCATGTATTGTCTCTCTAAATGACCGTATAATAAAGATGATAGAGATAAACTGCACATCCAAAAAACCCAGAGCAAGCAAAAAAGTAAAAAAAATGGGTGGGCTTTGTTTTAGCAGTTTATCCTTTGGTAATAAGGGTGGGAAATAGGATTTGCCAGATAAGCTGTTGTAGGCTGAGAGTTGATTGCTGTGCTGCACGTGATGTGGAAAGATTTGATCATGTTTTAGCAATCAGGTTTGTCAGAATCGTGTGGGAGGATCTGCAGTCTCCAGCCCGACGTTGGTGAGTGCCAGAGATGCCAAAGGGCTCTGGCTTCACATCTATTGCACTTAGAGACAATGTTTGGGTTCAAAATAATTTCTATGCTTCGTGCATAATCTCCTGACATGGAGAAGATTGGAGGTTCAAAAGCCTCCATTTTCTTGCATTGTTTAGCCAAAAGATTCCTTAAAGCATAGTGGAGTCAGCGGATAAAAACACCACGACAAATCCATCAGTATTCTCCAAAGTTTTATAATACCCTTCTAAAATAGAAAATAGAAAAAAAAAAAAAAATTAATTAGCTGATGGGCCAGATGAGGAGCACCACATAAATATGTCTGTTTAAATCTCAGTGCTTGGACAGCAGCGGTTTCTGCTGCAAAATACAATCATATGTCAGTCCATGACATTTCGAGGAGTGCGGGATGGAAAGCAGCCTCTGTGCTTGTGCCAGATTTTATTTCGTGTGGGCCCATTTCTGAGGGTGCTGACTGTGGATTAAGCAGTGTTGGCAGGTAAATACCGATGTTTTATTTTCGTGGAGATTAGAGAGTGGCATACTCCAAAGTCTGGTGGAGTAGATTGCTTAATACACTATTACTTCTCATGGATTTTGATTATTATTTGGATTTTCCAGAGTCATCATCTTGCCTCTGCTGTTCTCACCCTTCTGTCAACTCTGGCAAAAACTGATAGCCAGGTGATTTGTCTGAATAAAGTAAGTTTTCCACTTCTTAGGGTATCATTTCACTCCAGCCTCATGCTTATGAAAAGCTGGGGAGTTTGGGTCCTGATTTTTTGGCCGTGGAAGCTGTTCTGGACTTTTTCAAGAACGTGTAGTGAAGAGGGACTGTTTACAACAGCACATTGTGCTTTTTTTATGGAACAGTTTGGGTTGGAAGGGACCTTTACATCCCTCAAGTCCAACCCCCATGCAAGGAACACCTCCAACTGCAGCATGTTGCTCAGTAGCATCATCATTGCCTTTTGTTTGTGTTTTCCCTTTCTGACCCCACTTGAAAAGAGGAAAAACCACCCCAAAACACTGTGATAAAAGTATTTCCTGTGCTCTCCTTGGTGGAAATGCTCACATTCTGAAGAAATCCTCCAGCTGCGATCCAGCTTTCAACCAAATTGATAAACACTGGAAATGTTTTTATCTGGTTAAGGAAGCATTGATAAATTTTGATAAGGAAAAAAAAAGCTCTAAATCTGTGCTTGTGTCTTCGTTGTCATCACAAAAACAATTTTCCTTCCAAATCTGGGGGAACCAAGGCTGTGCAGCCACCTCTGTGTGTAACAGGCTCAGGATCTCACAGGTGGCTGTGGAGGTGTTGTGTCATTTTACTTTCTCTGAGCTCAGTTAAATTGATGGTTTGTGACCATATTGTCCCTTCCATCCAAGACTTAGCATTCAAGGACTGTGCTGAAGGACTTGCCTCCAAACCAGAGAGTTATAGAGAGCCAAAAAAAAATGGCAAATACAATAGCAGATGGTTTATTTCAGCTTGACAGCATCGTTTTTGGCCTGCACCCAAAGCTACAAACTTCTGAGCTGGAAGTTTGAGCTGTTGTTTGAAGTTGGGAGCGGAGGCTCGGGAATGCTCCGAAGCTGATCCACACGTACGTGGCTCTCCATGAGGTCAGAACAGTGCTCCAGGCAGGTCACGGCCAGAAAAACATGAAGAACAACCCAGGAAAGCAACATGTAGTCACCCAAAGTGATGGGAGTGATTTTGAAAATTAAATAATGCCGTGCAAAATAAAAGGAGTGGCCTGATCATGCAGAAATGCCCAGAGAAAATTTCTTTACACAGATCTTTTGAGGAAGGATGGTGAGAGACTCCAGCTCTAATCACACTTTTGCAGAGATGTTTTCACTTGCTCCCAAGGGATTAAAATACTTTAGACACACAACAAGTGTGAGTTGTTGGGGTTAGAAGTTTCTACAAGCACAGCCACGAGCGCCTTAGATCATTATGATTTATTGATGACCTGTCTGATGGAGATCTGAAATTCTGACATTTCAGCTCACCACAAATATAAAAACTAAACCCAGAATGCTCAAAAAGAACGTAGCTCAAGGAAAAGCAATCCCCTTTTCCAGCTGTCTGTACAGGCAGGTCTTGTAAAGGCATTTAAAGGTTCTGAATCAGGCCCATGCCAGCAATTCAAATTTACTGGTAGTTGTTACTGCAGCAGCTACAAACACAGCCTGGCTTTACTGGCTTGTAGCATTTGTCATGCACAGACTGAAAAATGTCCCTGAAATTCCTCAGCTGCCACAGGAGCACCGTCCATCCCTTCCCTTCAGAAAGACGAGGCCATTAGAAACTAATGGGGCCTTCAGGAATTGGAGATTTCCCTCCATCCCCACTGTGTTCCTTCATCCTCCCAAAGGGGTTTTTCTCTGCTCTCAAAATTCATAACGTCCTTGTAAATGACATTTTGCTGCACAGCTGAAGCAAGCTACCTCAAGGAAAAGTGAAGACAGAAAATGGGATTTAATTTTCTTTTCCTCGTGCAAGTCCATCAGAGCAGTCAGTCACAGCTGGATGGTCCAGCAGAAAGCCTGGGAAATGAGGATCCATCAAGTTCCCCACACAGGAGGAACTTTGAAGGTACCTTTTAATTGTCCTTCCGTGAGCTCCACATTGCAGCCATGGGCTGGACAATCTTCATTTGATTTAAATTACTTGGGATTAAGAGTCCTGTGGGTGGTGTGGGCAAAAGTCAAAGAGATTTGGTGCTACCCACAAAATTTCCTCCTATTTGATTTAGGAACTGGTGGTTTTTAATCATGGAGGCTTGGAGTGGCACTCGTCTCTAAGTGGACCTTTGGCCTTTTTTTGACTGTCAAATAAAACAAATACTGAATTTGGAATATGGGCAGTCTCCAAGGTTTCCTTGATATCTTGGTGCCCAAAGGAGGATTCAGTTTCGAGATCCTTGTGTGGGATGCAGCGACTCACATCCTCTGGAGAGAAGGGAATTTCCTCTTCTGCCAGGTTTGATCTTTTTCCTTGGACAGTGCATGGTACCAGAGGGGGATTATCTTTCACTTAAATTCTCCTCCAGAACTGTTTTATCAGCATAGATGGTAAAACCATGGAGAGGAAATCCAGGTTCAAGGGAAATACATAAAGGAAGGCAATTGCCAGTCTCAAATTCATGACAAAAGTGGTTTTTTCATTGGAAAATTAGGAGTTTGTCTTCAGTTCTGAGACCCTCTGTTGCTGAGTTACCTCAAACAAGCCTCGTCACTAATAGTGCACCACTAATGAGGTCTGTGCTGAAGCCTCACTGAACATGGACGGACCAACAAATGCCTGAACTGTAATTCTGAAGAAATGTCTCTGCTTAACCCTTAAATCTCAGTGTTTAGGTCTGATCAGAAAAATTCAATTTTCTAAATCGTTGTGAAAATCCCAAATTTCAAAATCCTCTACTCCAAAAATCTTTTCTGCTTCTCTTTGGATTTTGTCTGCTATTTCACCTAATTTCACCTATTTTAAATTTTTTTTGGAAATGCCTTAGCATATAAATAAATAACAAGGTACTTGAGATTTTAAAATTTTCATATCATCCATTCCAGGTATGGTTTTGCTCCCATTTCCTCCCCGCAGCATTTGAGGACTTCTGTAAAACCCAGCCAACACGATTCTATTATTTTTCTTCTTTTTTTTTTTTTTCCTTAAGAGATGAGTGAGCCAGGGAGTTTCTAACAAACATCTGCTTAAATTTATCATATACTCAACTCACCAGGAGCTGAGCAGCGTTTCATGCTGCCAGGTTTGGAGCAGCCTGTGCTCCAGGCTGTAGTGAATTCCATTGTTTTCCCAGGGAAGCAAAGTGGTATTAAAGTTCCTAACTGGGCCCGATATCAGCTTGGAGCAAGACAATCTCCAAACCTTCCTCTGAAGTCCATTCTGGAGCATGATTTGTACTTTACTCCTCTCTGGTGAGCAGTGAGGTTCTGAACTCTGAGCTCATACCAATTAAGAGGCATGGTCATCAGGGGAACAAAGGATTGAAAATAAATTGAGCTTTTCCAAGCAGCAAATTTTTCTTGGGTGAGCCAGAAGAAACCAAACTTGTCTCCCACTGCTCAGTAAGAGACCCCCTAAAATTCAGAGACACAAACCAGTAAAATTAAGATTTACAGGTCCACAGCATAAGTGTAAAATTATTGTTTTCAATTTCAAATGTAAATAAAGAACAAATTAGCTCTGACTGTTTGAAATAGGAGTGTGGCTGGAATTGTTGCCGTTGCCAGGGTTTATTGACCCATGCTCTGGAGCTGGAGTGGGAAACGACTGCTAAGGCTGTTAGAATAAGTTCCACACTGCAGGATTTGGGGATTAATTGTGTTTCAATTAATTCCAGATCTGTAAAAACCTCTTGTCGTGTTTGCTTTATCCTTTTCTTTCTATTTTTATTTTTCTAGTGAGCCAGCAATTAAATTTTTAATCAAGATTCAGATAGAGTGTCATTACTGCTTCAGGTCTAATAATGAGCATTCTGTGATTCCCAAGGAAAGTGGGTGTTTGCTTGGCTTTTTGTTCTTTCCCATTCACACTTGCCAGGTTAATACTGTGTTTGCAGATTTGCATTTGGACCGTATTAGTGCACAATCTTGGAGTTAAAAAGCCAGAATATTTTGAATTCCAGTAATCCTCAACAGCCCCAAACACAATAGGCTTTTTTCCTTCTACTTTAACTAATTATCTCTGCGCAGCACTCCAGGTGAGTTTCAACACAAGCACTCTAATAATGTAATTAAAAATGTACAAAGGAATTAAAAATGAATTAAAAGGATATCCTGCAAAAACTTTCAAATCTGGACGAAATTAAACGACGAGGCTTAAGCCCCTCTGTTTTAAAGGACCTGCAGCTGGTAGATTAGGAAAGCTGGGGTTCCACCAGGACCTTGTGCAAAATAACATAAACTCCAAATTGAGCAGAAAAAAAGGAATTTTCGAATCTCCTGGGTCTCATTCCCTTAAAGGCCACTTGTACCTTGCAAATAGAAATGTTGTGCCAAAAACTTCTTGCCACCGGCAACGATATTCCCTAATTAACAAGCATTTGAGGGTGGTAAGAGAGAAGCTGAGTTCCTGGTCTGTGGAAGGTGTCCCTGCCCATGGTGGTGGAAGAAGATGAGTTTTAAGGCCTCTTCCAACCCAAACCATTCCATGATTCCATTATTCTCTGATATCCTGTCTGTGAGTCCTGGGGCAGGACAGGGTTCAGACGCTGCTTTGCCCCAGTTTTGGGGGGATTTTGGGTAGCCAGGACCTGCTGACTCTGGCTCTCTCTCATCCAGCCAGGAGGGTGCAGAGCTCCATGAAGGGCAGTACCCAGCAAATCCAGCCCTGTCCATCCCTCCCATCATTTCCAGCACTCCTCCACACAAGCTCCAGCCCAGGCATGCCCCAAGCTTGCACAAAAGCATCGACCATAGAATCATCAAATCATAAGATTGGAAAAGGCCTCCAAGATCATCAAGTCCAACTTTTGCCTGAATCCCCCCCCTGCCCACTAAACCACATCACCAAAATACTCAACTCAGTGGGCCATCCCCTTCAGAGAGGGATTTGATGATCCTGGTGGGTCCCTTTCACCTCAGAATATTCCATGATCTGTGACTGACTCGTCTTTTAACACTTCCAGGGATGGTGACTCCACCTCTGTCCTGGGGAGACTCCTCCAAAGCTTAGCCAGTCCTCCAGTGAAGAAATGCAGCTTTAGCTCATCCTGCCATCCATACAGACCTCCAGGCAATCCTCAGGAGCCGAGGCAACCCTGGCTCATCCTGTGTCCTGGGAACGGCTTTGGGAAGTGCAGGCAGAGCATCCCTGGCTCTGCACATCCATGGATGGAGGCACAAAGGTCACTCGGACCCAGAGGCACATTTGGTGCCAGGGGAGGCCATCAGGAGCGTGGGACCTGCCCTGCCTTGACGCTGATTGCTGAGGACACCTGGCTGCACAGCAAAGGCTCCGCACGGTAAAATAATTAAATCAGGACAGGTCAACTAAGCTGAAGTGTCTGTTTTTGTAATCACAGCATTATCAAACGTATTCCTCAAGTAAACACAGCGACCAGCCCCCATTAGGGCTCCTTTAATCCTCAGTAAGTCAGACAAGTCCATTTTGGACAAAACCCTAACGAGCTGTCTCTGAGCTGTGCCAGACTTCTGCCTCAGGGCTGTGCACTTCCCTTCAGGGTTGTGAGGGACTGGTTGCTGAACGGGGGACAGTAAATGACCTAATGCAGCATCATCACAGAAAAACCAAGTGTGCAGGCACCGGAATGTACTGGGAGACTGGCAATGATCAGAAGCAAACATCTTAATAAAACATCAAAGTCAAGAGGCACTTGGCGTGATGTGTGCATGGAGAACACCATGGCTGATACTGAATGATGTTTATCACATTGGACATCTTCATTTTTCTGTTACTTCTCCTTTCCTTCAGGTATTTATGGTTCCAGCTGTATATTTTGTTCATATTTTTGTTTTCAGGCTTTTTTTTTTTTTTTTCTTTTTGCAGCAAGTTATTTAGTCCTCCTTTTGAGAATTTTAATATGCGCAATATCTCTAGAAAAATCATATTCCTGAAAGTCTGGCACAAGAAATAACCCAAGCATCATGTAAACAGGAGGAACTTAAAATATCCTGAGTCCAGAAATACCTCCTGAAGCCGCTCAGGCTGTTTAAAAATAATGATAGAAATTGTAACACTGTATGGAGATACAAACACGTACGAGTTGAAAGCCTTTCTTTAAGCTGTTTGTTTCAGTTTGTTTATTTCAGTTTATAAATTAGTGGTTATGAGGATTTTGTGTTTGGAGCTCAGGGGGATATCCAGGGAGGGTTTTCCTAGCTAAAGGCACCACAAGGAAAATGCTTTCTCCAGGCTCCCATGAAACCGAGGCCAGTCCCTATCACCTCTGAAAAGTGGGAGCAGAAGCCCTGCTAAATCCAGGGCAAGTCCTTTCAAAACAAAAGGGTGTTTTGCCACCCACTCCTTCTTTTTGTCTCCTGGGGGTTTTATTCAATGCAGGGTTCCCAACATGAACTGAATGCCAGCATTTTCCAAAGGAGAAAGCAAGCATTAAAAAAACATGCCAAAATAGGCTTTGGGCTAGAATTTTAAGAGGGAAGTGCTTAAAGCCAGCAGAAACTAATGGAGCTGTGGAGGGCAATTAATTAGTCTGGCTTGTGTCTGGATCCCAGATTTATTCAGGACCTGGACAGAGTCAGATCCTGATTTCTCTCCCTTTGTTTCTCCTCTCACCTCTGTGTGCCCCGTGCAGGCTCAGAGAGCCTTACTCCAGAGTCTTCTGCTGCTTCTGGGGTTGGGAGGCACCTGGTTGGGTTGGGAACATTGGGATACATTTAACTACAATCTCCTTTGGAGCAGGAGAATTAGAGAATACACAGAGATAGCAGCTTTAAAATACTGCAAATCAGTGCTCTGGAGTGGATCTGTTTCTGTGGAGTGATCCCAGTGTGGACTCACAACTTCCTCTCTCAAGAGCATTCCTGACCTGGATGTTGGTAATTGGCCCTTCCCACACAGCTTTTCCTGGCTGTCCCTTTGGAGACTCCAGGGCTTCTCCTGTTCTTCCTATTGGGATCCCTGAATACACAAAATAAAATTAATTTATTAAACTGCAGGTTCCTCACCGTGGAGAATCCGCCCCAGCAACGCCAGAAGAGCCATTCCTCATGTTAAATCCTTCCTGAGGAGAAAAACACCCCAAGTACTCCCAGAACTCTCCCTAATCTGATAAAATGATCCTGTCTCAGACTCAATTTTGCATTTTAGCCAGGAAAGAGAGCTCCAGATGGGAAAGCATCGCTAAATTGCCTCACTTAGAATAATGATAGGGATAATGAGGCCTAGCCTCACCTGGAGGAGAACGCCCCACTGCAGAGATGTCAGACAAGCAGCAGGCAGATCTTGGGGCAATTTTAGGTTATCTACACACAGACAGTGACCTTTGAAGGCTTTGCCCACCGGGGAGAAGTTATGGAGCTAAGCAGGCAGGGAAAACACCTGAACCTGGAGAATGGTTTCCTCAGGAAACAGCTCATCCATTACTGGCAAAACAGACCCAACCACACTTCAGAACATAATTCTGAGCATGTTCACAGTTGCTAGCGGAGTTAAAATCAGCCTGCCACAGGTAAAAACAAAGTGTGACACAGACCTCCACCAGGAAAGGATGTGATTGTGCAGGCAGAATTGAACCTGCTTTGAAGACAATCAAATTGGCTGAAGCACAGGGTGGTGGGACAAGGTTTTACATAACCTTCTGGCCAGGTGTAAGACCTGGGATAAAACCTGGAAGATCAAAAAGGGGTTGTGCACAGAGGGTTTTCCTACAAATCTATGAGGAATGCCCTTGGCCTCGCCATCTCTCTTCCGATTTGGGTGCAGAAATAGCAATTTTTGTGTGTCTTGATAAGGATTTCTGCCTTAAAGCCAAGGACAAATGCTTGTTAGTGGATGAGCTGAAAAGAGGGAAAAGCTCCTAGGAGGGAAATCCCACTGAGAAAGGCTCTGTCTCGCCAAACTTCCTCCACTGACAGTGCAGACATCTGCATTTGAGCTGATCACTGAAATTAATGACTACTAAGTGCTGCAACTTACAATTCCTTGACCTATTTTAAGTGTCTGGTTGAGGCTGACTGAACTGATCCTGCAAAAATATGTTTCTTCCTGTCATCTCCAAAGGTGCTGATAACAGAACACGCTGTGATACAGCACATGCTGGAGCTTTACAGCCTTGTTACAGCACTCACCAGCCACAGACATTTCAAGGTCAGGATTTTCCCAGAATACCTGTAAATTTCTCTAATTTCCTTGGTTTTAATGTACGGGTTCCTTGCTGATGTGCATTTACAGCCTGCATCTGGGTGCTACAGATCATTTTGCTCCCATCAAAGTCTAATCTGCCCAAATATTGTTGTGTGTGTTAAATGCAAAAAAAAGGTTTTGAGGAAGCTGTGCAGAATATTTCTGCAGTTAAAAAATAATTATACCTGCAAAAGGATATAAGGGGTGTAACAACTGGCAGTGAAATATTTGTGTAAAAGAAGATATTTGGTTGTTCTAGAGGGGAGAAAACAAAATCATTCCAAGCATGAAATAGTAGAGAGACACATGGAGATATCACAAATATCTCCACAGATATACAGATTGTGGAGATGAGAAAAGCTGAGGTAGAGAGAGACCTGAGAGTGATCAGAAGTAGGAATGTAAGTGGGATCTCTGTTCTTAGCTGTGATCAAATCTGGGCAACTTGTCTGAGCAAAGGAGCAGCAGGCAGAGAGCTGAGCCTGCAGGAGCCAGCTCAGCCAAACAAGGAGGAAGGATAAACACAAGAAACAACCAGAGATGGAACAAATCAGACTCAAGTAGAATTTCTAGGACAAAAAACATTAGAAAATGGTGAATATTTGTAATTTTTCTTTATTTTTTTAATGTGCATTTTGAATTTGAGGGTATAATTTGTGGATGAGATGTTGAACATGTCCTTTTCTCAGTGGGGTGCTGTATTTCCCTCTGATGCTGGGTTTTAGATATAAGGAACTGGTGACATGATCCCAGCATGGAGAATTTCTTCCTTTCTCAGGGAGAATTTCTTCCTCTCTCTTGTGAAGCAGCATCTCATGATTTCCCCTCCCTGCTCACAGAGAACTCAGATGAGTCACGATTATGCAAAGATACAGCCCTTGCTGCTTGCAACTTTTATTTGTACACCAGGCATCATTTGAACTTTATTGCTGCCATTTCCTTTCTATCTCTAATACCAGGCCTGCCCACAAACCCCCAGAATCCTTTAAAACACACAGTTCATTAGTTCTGTTTTGAAAAGCATTGTAAACACTGAAAATACATCTCAGATGGGGATGTCTGGAATTGATAATGAAATTATGGCTCATTCCAGGGTAGAGGGAACCATAAAGCAGATATTAATGTGGAACTCGAGCCCTTGGATGCTGCAACATGAAGAAAACTCTCGGATAAAGTGCCATTAATGGCATTAATGTGTGGCTTCCATTTCAATTTCTCTGCAGAAGATACTCAGAGCCCCTCTGTTTCTCCCACATTAGGATGTTTTGCAATATTGTTTATCCCACATCAGGATGTTTTTCCCTCTTTGAAAGCCCTGCAGCTTGGATTGAATTACAACCCCAGAAGAGTGGTACCACCCTGGTGGAACATCAGGAATTAATTTCTACCCCTTGCAGCATATTTTTCAAAAGGTTTCTCCACACTGCTGTGTGTTTGATGCAGATGCTCCTGGCTCGGGGTACAAGGGAGGTACGGAACTAATTTAGGCCATGCTGAGTGAACAAACCAGGAGGGAATTCACTCATTACCTGAACACGTCATTGCCAAACTGCTGGTGCTTCACCTGTACCGAATGCAGGCTTTGTGCTTTGTCATTTGGAGAATGAGGCTGAGAGAAAATTAGCTTTAATTGCACTTGCTGTAGTGAGGATTTTACTTTCTAATGTTGCTGGAGAAGTAGGAAAGGATTGGTATTGTGGCCAAGGTGAAATTTATTTTTAGAGATGTACAAGCTACAAATATAAACTCTATCTATCTATATATATGTGTGTGATTGCACACGTGTGTCTGTTTACCTCTCCAGGTATCTGTACTAATGGGTTTTTAGGCCATGAAGTATTTATAATGAAATTTAACAAAGAGATGGAAATCATGGAGAGATTAAATTCCTGCCATTTTTGTAAAAGCCAGAAGCTGGAGGAGAGGGAGGATTTTAGTGCTGGCACTGATAATGAAGATAAGTTCACCTTTTATTGGAGACCAGAGAATCCAGATGAGTGCACCCCTGGGGTACTGCTGCAGGCCTTGGGCTGTGCTCCAAGAGAATTCCCACTCAGGAATGGTGGGATGGAGAATGTGAGCCAGAGTGGCCTTGGTTTACTGAGGAATTTCTTTAAATTCAATAATTAAAGCAACTTTAAAGCTCTACACACTTTACTGCGCTTGTCTGCTTTCTGCCTTGAAATAACCTTAAGCAAACTGGTTAAATTAATACAATTTCAGTACTAAAATGGTGTCAAAAATCTGGCTGGGGCACTCTGGAGGCTGCTGGCTGCTTTTCCATATCCTTTTACAGTGGAGTGTGTCTATATTTCAGTGACAAGTGTTTAATGCCCCTTTTCACATCAGCACATTCACATCTGCTCTCCACAGAAAGCAGTGGCTGGTCTCCATCCATGTTATTCAGTGCTATATTCCCAAATATTTTTTTCCCAGTAGATCAACATGTCTTGCAACAGTCTCAGACCAGCCCAACTGGACGTGTCTGGCTTTGTGGCAGGAGCAGTCCATGAGCCTGGACTCCCATTAACCTCCCAGGAATACCCAAATTTTCCAGTAAAGTATCACCAAACGGGGGAAACAATTCTCCTTGTTTGACCCTTTGGTTATCATCTTGCTCTCTGCATGGAGTAATTAACTGTAAGGTACGGTCCAAATAAATAAATTTCACAGGGTTTTTTTGAAAAATCTCTCATTAGAAAAATGAGTTTGGTTGTCTCAGCTCATATGGCATCGATCAATGCTCTGCTTAGTAAAACAAATACAACTTGGGGAAAGTTGGGATCAATCTCTGCCCAGAAAAGATAAATGAGGAGGCAGCAGGGAGAGCCACTGCGAGCACATTTAAGTAATAAGACCCAGCAGGACCTGCCATTGTTAGGGCAGACGCCCTGAAGTGTCTTAATGTGATTATAATGTGGCTTCCTGAAAGAAACCAATTATAACCATCTTAGATAAAACATTATTATCAATATTCCACGGGGCGAACCGCAAGCCAAACAATTAAAATTTTATTTTTCAACTTCTAGGCACGGTTTTGAAAAGCCTTTCCAAAGACGCTTTGCCAAAAGCACCTTTCTTTGGGTGGTGATAGTGAAAAGTAGAGCTGGTCCCTGGGCTTAGCGCAGGCACAGAGGTCAACACAACCCAGATTTAATTTCCAAACACATTGTTAAGAATTTATATGTAAATTCTTTTTTGCTAGGTTACTTGGCTAACAAATTGAATGTTCCTTCCTGATAGCTTAAAAAGAGATTGAATGTATTTTGAAGGATATTTAGAGCTTGTTTTCAAGATGCAAAACCCTTATTTGAATATATTAATTTTGTTTCTGAGGGTGCACTTGTGTTCTATTCTGTAGTGCCAGTGAGGGGGAAAATGGAGAAAGGTTGTGCATCATTTTCATTTAATGAACATTTATCTCATGTAGAAATCTAATTTATTACATCTGAGGGTACAGCAGGATCTTCCCTTGGTACAGAAATTGTTTAACCTCCTCGTTAACAACTTTGGAAGGGCAAAATGCAGCCTCAGCAGGTCTGCAGGGGACACAGCACTGGGAGGAGTGGCTGCCATCCAGCAAGGCTGGAAATGCTGGAGAAACCAACTGGAACCTCATGAAGTCCATCAAAGGTCCAGTACTGGTCTCCCCAGTACAAGGCAAGGACGCACTGGAGCAATTCCAGCAAAGGGCCATGCAGACGATTCAGGGATTGGAGCGAGAGGCTGAGGGAGCTGGGGTGGTCCAGAGGTTCTTCTCAGTGGTGCCCAGTGGTGGCCAAGAGCCACCAAGCACTAGGTGGAATATGAAGTTGTGTTTCAGCCCAAGAGAAGGGGGTCCAGCCCAGGAGCAGCTTGCCCAGCAAGGTGGTGGAGTCTCCATCCTTGGGGATTTTCAAAGCCCAGCAGAGACTGGGCTGGATGATCTCCAGAGGTGCCTCCAACCCCAGCGCCTCTGGGATTCTGATGCATCAAAGAAAATGAACCCTGAGTGACCTCATTTTCACGGGAGTGACTGGAAAAATATTTTGTGTGAAATGTTCCCCTTGTTTTATCTCGTGTCCGATGGCTCTGCACTCGATATTTGCAATGAAACAACAACCTGAGACTTTTCGAGCCTTCTGTTTCCACTTGTGGTTTGTGTAGCTTTGCCTTTTTCTCCCTTCAAGGTTAATTTGGCCTATTTAAGATCTTGTCTATTTTGCAATACTTTTTTTATCTCTGTTGCTGAACAGATCATATATTCTTAAAAGAATAACAAAGCCAGGAACTCAATATCCACAATCTTTATTCTGGTAATTTTGTTTAAACTTTATATTAAAACCTGTCACAAAAGCTTTAAAAATGCATCTGAGAATCATTTTTAGTGGAATATTTAGTCTATGTGTTTATACATTTAAACATCTTTTCATTAAAGAAACCCAGGATGACTAAACTTGCTGGATCATTTTTTATTAATAAATTTTTAAAGCTTACATTCCACAAAATTGCTGGAAGCCTTAACTCCTCCACCACCACCAACAGGGACCAGCTGAGCATTCATTTTCACAGCCTGAGCAGATAAATTCAATCCACACCCGGTATTTCAGGTATAAATATCTGCCCAAGGATGTTCTTGAAGTTGGCAGGCTCGCAGCAGCAAAATGAAGCTGACACGAGTTCCAAATGACCAATGATTTAAAATTTGGAGGAAATAATAAGACAACTTATTCGCAGAGCCCATGCAGGCTGCTGCTGAGGTTTTTCACAGCAGGTTACTTATCAGCCTAATAGAAATGCTGACACGCACAACCTTAACTCCTGGATCACTCTAATCCAATTGATTTGTGGTTGTTTCCTTGGATGAAGACATAAAGTGGATGTGCTTTCCAAAATACGCTCAGTTCTTCTTCAGGACAAAGAGGCTGTCCCGGAGGTACCTGTGATTACATGATTCAAAGGGGTTTTTATGATTTTTTGGTGCCTGGTAAATGACAGTGCGTCATATTTTACCCCAGCTGCACTGCAGCCCTGTGAATAATGACACAATTTTCAGCTGCTAATACCCTGCCCTGACCTCTCAGCAAAAAGGTATTCCCAAATTTAAGCACTTTTTAAGTTCACCCTGCAGTAGCAGCATTTTTTTTTAATGAACTATGTCAGATAATTATGTTGTCTTGCAATTTTCAGTTATCAAAATTAACACACCACATTTGCAGCAATGGCTATGCCACGCTGCATTTTCTCCTCAAGTTCTTGTTTTCCAAACTGTAAAAAAATAGTAAAAGATACTAAATTTCTTCTTTTTTATTCAACTTCATTATGCTGAGAAAAGCAATCTGTTCTATTGCAGAGTAAAAACAGAAGAGTAAATCTAACAATAACTTTATTTGAATATGCAGGGGTTTGTTGTGACTGAGATTTGTTCATCAGTGTCTGGCTGGGTGGGGCCAGGAGCAACCTGGGGTAGTGAAAGATTCCCTGCCCATGGAAAGGGTTGGAACAAGGCGATCTTTAAGGTCCTTTCCAACCCAAACCATGCCATGATTCCATGGATGTAAGCAGAATCTTGATGGTGCTCTGTCAGTCTTTGCTTTGTTCAAGCTCTTGGAGCAACCTGGGATAGTGGAAGGTTCCCTGCCCATGGAAAGGGGTTGGAACAAGGCGATCTTTAAGGTTCCTTTCCAACCCAAACCGTTCTGAGATTCCATGATTTCATGGATGTAAGCACAATTTTGGTGATGCTCTGTCGGTCTTAGCTTCGTTCAAGCTCTGTTTCGCCTGAGCTCTGGGTAGGCAGCTCCTTTTACCCTAGGAGAGAAGAGTGGTAGCACTACATTATTCCAATTATTCCAATTTTGGCTGTAGGATGTGGTCTTACAGACACTTTTTAGTAGATATTGTTCAAATAAAGGTTTTTAAACCTATCTTTTAATTAGGAGCTCCTCCGCCTTTCCTAACCTCAGCTGTCCTAACTGACAACTGATCCTGTACCACAACCATGACAAGATTCCTCTTCTCCACCAAGGAAGGCTGGAATAGGGAATTTTCAGCAAGACCAGAGGGACTTCTTGTGGCAGACTCGGCCCCTCACAAGCTGCTGCTGCTGGTACTGACTTTTGGGCCAAGTCCTAGCAGGATCTATAATTCCAAGATCTGAAAAACACTGGACGCAGGAATTGGTATGGAAACATGGGCTTGGCAGGAAGGGTCTTGTCAGGAATTCAGACTCATGGTGGGTATTTACTACCCAGGCAGCAAAGTCTTGCTCCTGCATTGGGTTAATGCTCTCATTTTGGGTTTCCTGAATTAAATGTATGATTTGGAGCCAAGAGGCATTTTATAGGCGGCGTTGCTTTCAATAGCAAAGAGAGATTTTACAGTCAGCGTTACTTTCTGTAGCAAACATTTATGGGAGTCTGAAACTTGATACACAAATATTTGAACATTTTCCCACATTCGTATGGTGAATCACTTATATAAATACATTCTGCAGCCTTAGCAAGTGAGGATCCGTTTCAGTAAATCTCCCTTTTAGAAAATCTCTGTCATTCTCTAATCAGCTATCTCTTTTTAGTTTCCATCCATATGTACATTGGGAAGTTCAGTCAATAACGAGTTCAGGAACGTAATTCAAAAATTAGTTTCCAAAATAATTTAAAAGTATTCTTCATCAAAACCGTACCAGAATCATAATCAATTTGTCTTATGGACTTTTTTTCATTAAACTGATTTTTATTTGTAAATTACATTCTTGTTTGCTTCCCCTTTGAAAAGGCTTGAAATGAGATGCTTAAGGGCAATCAATAATTTAAAACCACAAAGAAAAATTGTTCCGCTCATCACTTTTCTAGGAATAAGGTTATTAATTTATTTTTTATTTTACTTTATTTTATTTTTTGCAAGTGAAGGTTGTTAAAACTGATGGCTCTGGATGGACTGCAGCTCAGAGATGTTTCTGTTTGACAAGATCTGTGCTGAGGAGAGGAATCACATTTCAAGCGTTTGGGGATCAAAGGGAGGGAAAGCAATCACGTCAGCTCCAAATTGGATTGCTCTGGCATATTTTATTTATGTAAACATTGCTCAAGGAATCAAATCACTGGCATTGAAATACCTGACTCAAAGGGCTACCTTGCGGAAATAAGAGCAGATTATAGGGCTGGCAAAGGATGAAACTCTACACCTGCTCTTTTGGTGGCAGTGAGGGAAGGAAACGAGTCTGGAAAGCAGTTCTGCAAAGAGAGGAGTCATCAGTCGAAAGAAATACACCTCTCAATTACCACGATCAGGTATGATTTGCTCTGGGAGAGTGCAGAGGTTTGCTGTGATCCCCTTGTCAAAATAATCCCCATCCACCCCGGCCTCGGCTCTCCCAGAGCTCCTGGGTGACAAGGTGAAGGGATCCAGGCTCTCATTTGTGGAAAAGGCAGCAAGCGACAGTGGATCTGATCAAACAGACTGGCAGCTGGGGCTGGGGGAGGCTGCATTAGTCTGTAACAACTTTACAGCAACGGGATGTCTGATGGTGCCAAACCCCTCTGCAACCAGCATGGAACTTCTGCCACGTGCCTGCAGCAGTCTCACCCCAAATAGATGAGAATCATTGCAGTCAACTTAGAAATTACAAACTGGGGTTGTCTCCTTTAATGAACAACTCAAAACCCTGCCAGAAATGAGGAGTTTTCCTGCCCTTGAGGGCAGTTTTTCACACAGCATGATTTTTGGGACCCTGGGAGCACAGGTTACGCCAAAGCAGAGGTTCTCTGTGTTGAGTGATGGGACAGTGTCAGAGAAACCCTGATCTCATGATCACCCATACAATTTTAGGGCTTTTTGCTGCAGTGATGCTGAATATCGTGGATAACAACACCTGATTATAGCAACCATCAGTGCCCTGCTCCAGAGGAACACAAGGAAATACAGCCTCATTTTGCTGTTGTAACTTGGCAATAGCACATTTTGTGTTTGCACTGATGGCAGCTTTATCTTTTCAGCAGAGACAAAGTTATCTCTGTGCTAGGTACAGCCGACACCTTCACTCAGTCCATGAATTTCCTTCTGTGATCTCTGATGCTTCTTAGATTAAAGACTGGAAGATTTTTGGTGATGGATGATTCATGGCTTACATTGTTATCAGAAAGTTGTGTACAGCCTGGCACTATTTCAAAAAACTCCTGGGGCAGGGGAGAAGCAGATCTCAGTGCCCCAGATGTGCGTGCCACAAAATCAGGCTTCCCAGTAAATCCCTCAGTACGTCACAAATTATATATTGGTGTCTGTAGGACCCCTTTGCCAGTTAAAGATTTTCTGATCTGTTGCAAGATTGGTGTCCTCAGCAGATTTGTTTTTCTTCAGAATGGTCTCTCTGAGAATTTGGGTCAAGATAAGATAATTTATCTATTTCCCTTTTTGTTGATCTTGGCCTGTGGTACAAAAAGTAGCTGGTGGCGACAGGACAAACAGGTTCCTGTGTGATGGGATTCCTCTTTTTTTCCTTTTTCTGTCCACCCCACAAACAGGAAAAGCACTAAATATGTACTAAAAGGTTTCTAGGGGTGGGCTGGGGCAATATTTCAGCATTTAGTCCATGCCACTGGGGCAGGGGCAGGAGGAAGCCTCTCCCTGCACAGGGTGACAGCGCCAGGCAGGCGGTGGCAGGACGGTGTCACAGATTAGGCTCTGGCTCAGACCCCTCCTGACAGTGCTGTGATCTGCTGAGGAATTTTCCCCTGGAATCTAAGCACCAATTTGTTTGAAAATCCATCACTGTCACAGAGGAATTGCAGAGCAGCAGCAGCCACCATCAGCGCTGACCCTGCAGTATTTTGTTCTTGCTGCTGGTGGAGGCAGATGTCTCACACACAGAGCACACATCAGCTGGCAAAGAGCAGCCCCCAGTTCAGAAATCCTTCCTTAAAATTGCTGTAACAGTTCCCAGTTTTTATGTTTAGCTTTATTGAACAATTTAATGTATTTGTAGAGAATGAATGAGCAGCAGGTTGGGCAGTCGTTGGCCTGCACGGTAGAAAAATCTGAATTAATTTCCCAAATTGAAAAAAAAAAAGGCGGAAGAAATGAGATAATAACAGGTTTCTCAGTCTGCTCTGCTTGATTTGCAAATATTTGGGGTGAGGAGCTGTATCTCAGGTATAAATGCAGTGCTTTAACTCTTAGAGAAATTTCCCAACGTGACAGCACGGTGTCCCCCAGGGGACAAGAGTGCCAAAGGAGAATCCAACACTACTTTGAATCGGTGGTTTGGAGCTTTTCCTGTCATAATCAAAAGCAAGGAGCAAAACCACTGTCTTTGTCAACAGCAAGGCCTTTCATTTCTCAAGAGACTTCAGGGCTGTTTTGGCAGA
The DNA here is from genome assembly GCA_013397115.1 of Edolisoma coerulescens. Classification (NCBI taxonomy): domain Eukaryota; kingdom Metazoa; phylum Chordata; class Aves; order Passeriformes; family Campephagidae; genus Edolisoma; species Edolisoma coerulescens. Next base: position 648,467 of record VWZW01007324.1, on the reverse strand, counting down.
TTTGAGTTTCTGATAGTTCAAATAATGTTTCAGTAAACACCAAGGAGGAGTTTTCCACAGGAGAGCAAAACCAGCCTGGCTCTTCCACGTGTTTCTGTTGACTCCCAAAATCTGACCTGCCTTTCCCACATTCCTGATGGCCATTAATGTCTAAGAAGGACTTCAAAAAACCTGCTTAAAATTATATCTGGGAGCTTTGCATGAGGATAAAAGGACACTGGTAGGTACCACTGTAAAGTGAAATATGCACATTTTAATGGCTCCGGAACCAGCTGAAGGCCTCCCACTTGTTTTAGGACATTCCTTTATCAATTACCCCTTCACCTTCACAGCCAAATTTAACTTAATTTAACCTAAATATTCTAGCTTAACCTCATAAAATGCTTCTGGGTATGTGTAACTTCTCTGCACTTTAAATATCTTTATTGCCAAGAGTAATGCAGCCTCAAGTATTTAAACTCTGCAGGAGTAAATTTGGACAGTCAGCAACATCAATATATCGACTAATAGTTATATTTTAATAACATTGGATGCATTAATATTGTCTTTAGTGATAACAATGTGGCCAAGAATAACATTTTTATTCCTTGCATGCAGCTTGGGCGTGTTTGTATAACACCACTCTTTTCTGATCTTTTTTGAAAGCCAAGCTTGTAGAATCCTAATTACAGACCTGGGGAAGGCAGGAGAGGGTTTTCTAATTTCAAGGCAACACCTGCAAAATTATTTGCACACCCTAAAATATTCTTTCTTTCAACAACATGGATATTTACCATTGATTATAAGAAATTTAAGTAAAACTAAAGCGTGATAATCATATTCAAACAAGTTGTAGTTGTCTGTCCATCCATCCATCCATCCATCCATCCATCCATCCATCCATCCATCCATCCTTTTTTAACTCATTTTCCTCTCTATTCTACATCAGTTACCACTGGCTAAGGGAAAAAAAAATTCCCAGGCATTTCCAAGCTATTCAGGAAGGGTGGTCAACACATCTGAAACACATTCACCACCTGCTGACTTTTTTCATGTTAAAAAGATAGCAGAGGAGGCAATTTGGAATGTATTTAATGCTTGAAATCAGGAAAAAGATATTAAATTTATGGGTTTTGTTGTTTCAATTAGGGTTAAATAAAAGCCTTGAATTGAGAACAAAGCTCTGATGTGAACCTTGGGCTGGGACATTTTAGAGTTTACTCTGAGGGCTGATCCTGCAAGCACAGGCTGGGTGATTTGTGTGAGGGCTAAAACAATGAACATGGAAAAACAGTAATGAAAGCAAATGTTGGTTTCTGGTCAGTCCCCTGCCAGGGGCCTGGGGCTGGAATTAGCAGTGAAATGCAGCCCTGGATCTTGTCCCCAAGCTCCCAGACACACGTCCACGGCACCTGCTCCTTGTTCTCACCCAAATCCAGGTGTCTCTGCCCCTGCTGAGTAACAAAACCGACCAACCCAAACCCACTCAATATTTAGTCACCTAAAATGGTTGGAACGAGGAAGAGTGATGGATTTTCCCAGCTGATGGCACCAACAGCAGGAGCTCTGTGTGCAGCAATCTGGGACACAAACACCAACTCCAGCTCCAGGACTTTGGGGTGGAAAAAATGCAGAATTCCTTCTTTCACTCTGCTGCTGCTCAGACTTTGTGGTTTAAAAAAAGGAGGGCTGGCCGTTTTGGGACAATATTTCTTGTGTTAGGTGGCCTTCAGCCTCAGGGTTTGAGATCCAGGTGGATACTCCCTGTTACCCATTCCCACGCCTTGTCTCCCTCTGCATTCACCCACCTTCTTTCATCAGACAGAAAAGAGACTTTCTCCTCCCTCAAATGCAATATTGCCTTTCTCATTTTGCAAGGTTCTCCCTAAAACCCAGGATTTACAGGATTCTGTAAATTAGCAGGAAGGAGGCAACAGTTTCTGTACATTTTCTCTGAAGCTGAATTTTTTAAGGATTTTTTTCCCCCCCATATGTTAAAAAGATTCCAGAAAAGTCCAGCTGAGCTCAAGCAATCTCTAATTAATGTGCAGGGGGTTAACTTCAAGTAATTCCGGATTTAACAGTGCCTACGAGCAATGCTGAGAAATTACAGTGGGGGTTTTTTCCAGTAGAAATGTGAAATAATAGCTGCTCTATAAAACCCCCTCATCTCCACCACTTCCCACCTCATTTGTTTAAAGCCTGGTGGTTTTATGGCTTGTCTGCACCTCTCCTGGAATGGGACTAATAAGGGGAAACGATGTGACTTGTCCATTGCTTTCAGCATAAAAAAATCCCCTCGTGTTCCTGGTACAGCCATCCACAACGGGCCCACGCCTTCAAAAAACACAACAGCAAACTAATCAGGAGCAAACACAAGTCTCTTCTGCCTGAGGGGTCTGTGTGAGAGGGCAAATAATCAGAAGGAAGGCTACAGCTGATTTATATTTCTTTATGATGATCAAAGGCAAATGGACTCCAATTCAGCAAGGAATATAAATTCTGTGTGAAAACTCACTTTTTCTGCTGCATATAAAATTGAAAAGCCTTCTCCACTGAGCTATGTCTGGTTTAAAATCCATTAGCTAATGCTGCATGCCCTAAGGTTAGAAAAGGAGCAAAAATCCAATGGTGGACTAGACATTGCAGAGAGTTTTTTATGCATCCCCCAAGTTTTATGTGTCTTTCTTGCTTCCTAGCTGGAGATGAATAGATTTGAGAAATCTGACTTGTTTAAATAATTGTTGTTGTCGCAAAATTTCTTATACATAACCAGCTAATGAAGCGTTTCCCTCAATTAAAAATAAATCAGCATCCAAAAAAACCCAAACCCCCCAACCCAAAACCCTACTCTGAAATGTGTGGTGGCTTTGGTGACTTTTGGATGGTGGGAGAGAAGAGAGGAGCCCTGAGCCCCCCACGGGATCCCAGCTGTGAGGATTTTGGGATGGATCCATAGGCAGGGTGATGCGATCTTATTCGTGGATTGTTCACTGGGATGGAGGTTTGGATCCTAGATTAAACAGCCTGGAACAGCCAGCACAGCTCCAGAGAAGCCAAAGAGTTCTCTTTTAGACCTCAGTGATTTTTATGATTTTTAGATTTTGGGGACAGTGGAAGGATGCTACTAAACTCGATGATTAGAGAAAAATAAAACTGGTGAAATGGAAAGGTGCATCCTCCTCCAGTGCTGGATGGTGGTTGGGTTTAAAACTTTTACGACAACGAAAACAAAGCCAAAATATTTCATAAAAGTTTCTACAATAGTTTCAAAAGGTAAAATAGTCTGTGCAATCTGTCACTATTTTGCACTTTCTGTATTCTCTTCTCCTTTTCTATTCTTCTTTTCTCTTCTCTTTTCTCTTTTCCTCCATATGCTATTTTCTGTTTGAAATTTCAATTTTCTACTCTTTATTATTTTCTGCTTTATTTAATCTTAAACATCCAAACCCATAAATTTTCTACCATCATTTTTTTTCTAGGATCTCTAAGTCCTCTCTCCTTTCCAGCTTTATACCTTGCATGACCCTGCAGCATCTTGCAAGGCAGTGTCCTACTCTAAAATATTTCTGCAGCTTTTGAATAACATCATTTTTAAATGGTACAAAAACTATTTGAAGGGGGATAGAAGTCATAGGAATACTTTTATTTAGCTTTTAAGCTCTTCAGTGATGGAATTGCTTTTCTCTAATTTTGTTTCATCACTAAGAAAGGGATTATTTTGGTTTAGAAAGAAGGGGGCTGTGAGGTTGTGTGAGGCAACCTGGCTGGATGGGATTCAAACCTCGATTGGTTTTAGCTATACACTGAAAATTGTGTATTTGATAATTCATAGTTTAGACAATTCACTGGACAAGAAATCATGCTGAATGAGGTCAAGAGACCTCCAAAATTAGGGCTTCATGTTCTCAGATGTGAATGTTTTTGTCAGAAAACTCTCCTCACTCTGTTGTCAATCCATCCTTTTTAAGAGGAGGACATTATCAGAAGTCACTGCACTGCCCTAACTCTGCTCCCACCAAAATCAAGTGGTTTTTCACTTGGATTGGAAGGAGACCAAGGAAAATTCTGGGTTCTCCTGGAAAATCTCATCCGCAAGGTCTATGGGGATTTCCAAGAATTTATCAGCGGGTCAGAGACTTGATTTGGTTTGAAACCTTCAAGCAAAACATCATCAAGTGAAATCCTTCTTGTGGAAGGTTCCCTGCCCATGGCAGAGGTTTGGAATGAGATGATCTTTGAGGTGCCTTCAAACCCAAACCGTTCCGTGTTTCTGTGAAATTTCTGAGCACAAATGCATTCCATGTTTAAAATTCCTGTGCAGGCAGAGCATGGAAGCCATCCAGGCTGGACAACCACAGTGCTCAGCTCCAGGGTTCAGTTGCCAATTGCACTGTGCATATTTAATCAAGTGCACTATTGTTTCGAGTGCCTCATTTAAATTCCTCAATTAATTAAAAAAAATCATAAATAACTCTTATAGAATTGTTCTGTCTCTGCCAAGAATAATTAAAACAATTTAGCAGAATGAACCTCTTAATTGTCCATGTTCAGCATTCCTTATTCACCATAAAGCTGGATGCTCCTGCATGGAGCAAGTCACTGATATAGCTTCTGTATTTTAGATTTTGCTGGGTGAAACTTGGAGCACTTTGCTCACATCTTCTCTGACATTTCTGGGATTGTCTCACACCCTTTTTCAACAAATTAAAGACTTCATTTTGCCCAATCTGTGTTTATAAGAGATCCATTTCTCCATGAGATATTAATTGGTTCATCTTTCCTCTCTTTCATTTTTCATGCTTTAGGAACCAGGAAAATGGGAACGGTGACTGGATGTGGAAAAATACCCCCCTTTGGGTAATGTACCTTAAAGATACAAATATACCAAAAAATGAGATATTCACAATGCTGGTCTCACTTTCAAAATGCAAGATACTGTCTAATTTTCAGCAGGAGCCGTGGAATGCAGACCCGTGACTGCTCAGGATACGCAAAGGGTGTTGAAGGTGGCATCTGCCAATGCCTTGGAGGAGCAATATCTGCTGGAATGGTGACCAACATCCAGGGAGAGAATTTCCTGTAAGACCGGAGCTACTTTAGCTTCCTTTTAATCTGTGCCTTCTCAAATGGCTTCTGACACGTCTGCAACTGTACCTGTGAATAAAACATGAGCTACCTGAGGTCGAGAGGAAAATTATTGATTGCAGGGACTTTGTGTCTGATCCTCATCCTGCTCCTTTCCAACCCCTTCCAAAAACAGCTCAAGCCACAAATCCCAGGAGCAGGAGCTGTGGTCTGCAAAGGGAGGCCACTCAAAGAGGAAAGTATGGGAGAACTCACCATCCCGAGGATTTTGGACACATTTCCACCTTGTTCGCCCTACCCAGGGCAATACTGCCTTCACTGGCAATAATTCTGCTGTTCTAAAATAATCTAAATATAGTAATACAAAAAACAAAAACAAACCATATTTTAAAAGAACAGAGGACCTTGTCCTTGTAAAATCTCTGTTTCTTTTAGACAACTATTTCTTGAATACTTAAGATTTAATTTGATTTTTAATTTCTGACCTATTTTGTCTGCTTTTCATGGGACATCTCAAAATTAGCAGGTTTTATCAGTCATATTCAACAATTTCCATAGTGCAGAGGAATCCCTTAGCAAAATTATGAGAAAAAACTCAAAATGTTATTTTGTATCTAGATCATAAAATCAGTTTTTCTTTGGTTTCCCTTTTTTAGTACCCTTTTTTTAATGACGAACTGGACATTTCTGCCTACAAACTCTTCAGCTTCCTCGAGGTAATTTGACATCACACATTGGGAAAAAAAAATGGGTTCAAGGGCATCATTTAGGAAAATGTCATGCAATCAAGAGTCATCAAGTCCATCTCTCTTTCCTAAACATCCTTCCTTGTTTATGGAGCTCCTACTTCCCAAATTTCCATCATGCCTGAGCAGAATCCTCTTCCTGATGATTTAATCTCGATACCTCTTGTCCTGACACAACAAACAAATTTTTTCTTTTTTTCAACAGCATAAAAAAAAATAGTAATTCAGCGTGGTTGTTTTTTAAATGTTTTTTATTTTTTGCCTGCTTTAGGAAAGGGTACTGCAGATGATGAATGGGAACACTCAGTGGTGGAAGAGAAATGATTTGCACTTAGTGCTTGAAATGTGTGAGTTGTAGCACTGTATAAACACCAAAAAAAAAATTTAGATGAAATATAAAACACTGAGCCAGCGTTGCTGCTTTAACCTTTGTCAGACATCCCCCATATTTTTTGCTACTCTTGAAGCATTTGCAAACAGGTTTTCTGTGCAGTAAGACCACCTTTGTTTTAAAACTGATATTAAAAATTAATTAATTTAGGAAAGAAAACCTGACCTTATGACTTAAATACTCTGTGTTGTCTTATGATGGGAAAGTTAAAGTTTGGAAGAGCTTTAAGCCATTCATTTCTTTAATTCTAAAGTCCATCCTCAAGGTTAAGCAAAACTTTAACCTTGACCTGATTGTTCTTTTCCAGGTTTTGGATAGGGAACGGAGGTGTTTAAATGGTTTTAAACTGAAAAAGAGGAGGTTTAGATGGGATATTTGGAACAATCTTTTCCCGGGGAGGGTGGGGAGGCCCTGGCACAGGGTGTCCAGAGCAGCTGTGGCTGCCCCTGGATCCCTGGCAGCGTCCAAAGCCAGGCTGGACAGGGCTTGGAGCCACCTGGGACAGTGGAAGTTGTCCCTGCCCATGGCAGGGGTGGCACTGGGTGAGCTTTAATGTCCCTCCAACCCAACCCATTCCATGATTCCATGGTTCCATGTGAGTATGCTGCACACTCAGCAACGCGGAGATTCCACAAGCCTTTTCCTAGAGAAACTACTCCCCAAGCAGCACTCACCACAAAGGAACACCAGGCAGGTTTGATGAAGGTGTGTTCCAGAGGGAAACATCTCCAGAGACACAATGCAGGTGTTCTATCATTGTGCTTGGGAATACAGAGAGATCCTGAGCCCATCTCCTCCTGCAGCAAACACTTTAAGCCCTTGCCACAGCCCCCCAGGCATTAATCCTTTAATTTATTCCCTGCTAATGTACAACCAGCTGGTCCTCTTCCATCACCAATCCCTCTGTGTATTTTGAGATTCCCTGAAATATGTTCTGGTGCTGATTTTCTATTTTTGTAGCTTTCGATAATATCATTTATTGCATGTTTGTGAGAAACAACCACCTGGTCCCACCAGGGAGCATGGGTCCCACTGCTGCATGGATGACAGATCCTGGAGAAAACCTTGGAGAAGATAAAAGTAGCAGTGGCTTCCCATGTATTTCTGGCTACTTCTTGTTCCCAATAAGATGCTGTGACCCCGGGGCCAGGGCTCAGAATCTCGCTGATTCTTTATCCTCATTTCCCCATTTGGCACATTTTTTCTCCAAAACCCCAGTGTGGTGTTTTCTCAAAGGCTTTAACAGAGTGGATCCACCTGAGGAAACGTCGTAGGGAGAGAATTTAATGGCTTAGCCTTCGAACCAGGCTGCTTTTGTGTTGGGAGGGGTAGATGCATATGTGCACACAGGTACAACTTCACAAAGGGATGTAACCACTAATCTTAACAGAAAACCAGAAATATTTCTAACAAAGCTCTTTCTGTGCCTCAGCTTTACTATCAGTGAGGAGAATTTTTTGTTAGCTGTGTTGTTAAGTTCCCCTAACGCTTAAAATGTATTTTTTCCTTCTTCTACTTCTTTTTTTTTTAAAAAATTTTATTTGAGAATGGGTCTCTAATACTTGCAAATTCTTAAACATTTATGGATAAACTCATGAATCTGCAAACACTTGCAGATTTCCCCTGACAGCTTGAATTCCTGTATTAAACCTCATCTGGTAACTGCAAGTGTCAAAATTATTCCTAGTGTGCTGAATCAGCCTCACTTTATCATTGCATCTAAGAGAAGTGGAAAATTAAAGTGGATTTCATTGCATCATAGCTTGATACATGAAAGAGCATGTACAAATGAGCAGCACATGCAAAATTATCATTTTAAATTACATTAATTTATGTTCTCTGGAGAGTTTTGTGTGTCCCCAGGCAGGTAGAGAGAGTCTTCCTCAGTAACCACTATCATTTATTGATATATTTTTTTAATACCTAAAAAAAAAATAATAATACCTGTGGTGGTAGTTCCAGGAATCCAGTTGAATGTTTTCCTAAAGTTTCTAATGAGAAATAGTGAAATGTCAGAAAAAGAGTGAAAGATGGGGAAGTTCCTTTTCACCCCACCATGTAATTATTGGGGATTCCTCTCTCCCAAGTTATTAAAATGCTTTCAAATCTGATTTGAGTGAAAGATATTAATGTACATTTAATTAATTCATTCAAAAATGAAATGCTTTTGGGGAATCACAAAGCCTCAAACAGTAAAATATCAAATATTCCATTTTTTGTTCTTCTGACATGTGTGTATGTTAATAATTTATTCCCCAAACCATTTCTTCTCCTCTCTTTATCTCTTTTTCCCAGTGTCTCAGATGAATGTGGGTGAAATAAAACGCATATTAAAGCATTGTGAAGTTTCCACAATAACCTTCCTCTGACCATCCCTTGGGAGCCTTTTTTTGTTGGTGTGTTCAGCAGCAGGGATAGCAAAGGAAAAAAAAAAAACAAAAACCATTTTTCAGTGTTATTTTTGAGCTTCTTTCCCCCCCTGCTCCCTGGAGCCAGCTTGTTCTTTGCCCTCTCTGTTCCTTCTCACTTGGCCTGAATCTCCTGCCATTTATCTTGGGCTTGCACCAGTGCATGGAGGCTTCTCTCCGATTCCAGCAGATTTGCTCCAGATCCATGGAAATGGGGAAATCTCTCTGCACCACACCTCTGGGCTTGATAGGATTTAGGAATGTCATTTATGTCCGCCCACATTCTTCTGATGTAGAACAGATATCGCTCTCTTGGAGTAAGGGTACTTGGGATTTTAGGGGAAAAAATTCTTCCCTACTCCTTTGTTATCCTTTACTGACTGGTTGTTTGTGTGGAAAATGGTTTGGAGAAGATTCTGATTGTTCCATTTTTCTCTCTGTGCCTCCCATAACAATCTCTGCTCGTTCCCTGTTGACCCCAGGCCTCAGAGAGAACCTGAAGGCCTGAGCGAAGCAACCCAGGTCCCCGTGGTTGTTCCTTCCTCGCAGCATTCCCAACAAGTGTGAAACACAAAACAGGACCAAAACCTTGGTTTTCCTGAGGTGAACTGTTCAGGACGAGCTCCTGCTGGGAAGGAATTGTGCTTTGGGTTCTCCATCAAAACCTCCTGGTCAGCTTTGTCTTGATAACGTGCTCTTACATCCCTGCAGCCTGAGGGGTGAAGAAACTTAGAGAGATCTCTGCTTCCACCAAGCAATCAAAGCTTTTGAGGCAACTTTTTTGGGAAATGATTGCCTCAATTTCCACTCCTCAGAAGCCCTGAGGCTGCTCATCGAGCGCTCTCATTAAGGCCTGAAGAGCACGTCAGCATGACACTGAATGAGGCCTTTTGTTTGGGTCTTTGAACGTAGACACAAGGTTCTGCCTGAATGCATCACTTTTCCAAAGGCCAGGTTTCAGCAGTCCCGGGAATGAGGTGGCTCTGGCAATTTGAAGGCAAAATTTCTCAAAAAAGAGCTTTTCCAGTCCTGAAAATTCCCAGGACATACCAGCTAAGATTGGAGGGAGGCTTGACTTCCAGCCAGAGGGAAAAAAAAAAAAAAACCACACAACGTTTTTCAAGTATTATGAAAGCAAAAGGATAGTGAAGAGACTGCATTAAGATGTTTTAGAAGACCAATTCATGCTGCTTTTTATCTCCTCTCATTTCAGTGCAGGCACACTGAGAACGTATTTTACCCGTCTGGTTGAGTCTCCTTCCCTTAAATTGGGCTCTTTTTTGCTTGTCTTGCCGGGAAGTTTAGAAGAGGAGACTACATTTGCTTGAAAATGTCATTTAAATATGTAAGAGTTTTATCAGCAGAAAGCCTTCATTATTGGAGAAACACGAATAGGAGCCACTAAAGAGACTCAGAGAAAATGCAGGAGGCAGGAGGTGAGGATTACTGTTGCTCTGCTATCAGTGATGCTGAAAGGCTGGGGAGCCTGGAGGAAATTTAAATCGTGTTCTATCTTTGGCAGCAGACGTGCTGGGTAGGGCTGGAGCAAAGGTGTGCAGCTTAAAAGCTCCACAAACCGGTGCAGAAATGAAACCACCTTTCCTCCTCGGTGTTTTATGGCTGCTTCTTTCCACTTAATTTTATAGCCTGGCAAGGAAGATAATTCCTTGGATCTTCCCTGTCATCTCACACAAACATTTTGGTTTTGTTTAAACTCATCCTCATCTAACACCACTTACTCCAGGTTCTGCCTCAGGGCTTTAGAGGTGTTTAGTTTTTATTGTTCTCCCATTGTAATCAGAAGCACAAACACATCTTAGATCATGGCAGGCTGTGTTTGACACGGACTCACACACCCATGAATTGGTTTGTAGCATTACAAGGAGAAAAGTGAGATTTAGGGCAAAGGAATGAGCAGGAGCAGGGACTTTCTGTGCCCTCCCTCTGCAAGACCTCAAACAATTCCTTTAAAATCTGCACCTGATTTTCTCTTTATGAAAAAAAAATCAAACCAATTATGCCTACAGACTATAAAGGTTCTATAGTCCATTATTATCAATATTTAGATGTGGTGTGGCATTAAACTTACAAATGGGATTTTTTTTTTTCATAAAGTCTAAATAATTAGCATTGCTTTATTTCAACTACAACATCTGTTAGTTCTGTTTTGCTGGGGTTTTTTTGCTGCTTTTTAGGCTGCAGAGTCAGAGGAGAGAGCAATTAAATGATATAATGTGCTTAATTTCATAACCTGGGGTAATTCCATGAAGAGTAAGAAAAAGAAAAATGAAGGTTGAACATCAGGACAGGAGGTAAAGGAGTATCATAAAAAAAAATCCCTCAGGGTATCTCATCACTTGGGTGTCTTAAAACTAGTCCGGAAAATTGACTTTAATGTCTATTCTAGGAAAGAACCCTGAGAATTTGCACAGGGTGGGCTGCAAAAACCTCATCCCTTTGTTTTCCTGTTGTTTGCTCTGTTGTTCTCTGAGACATGACCATGCAAGTTCTTTCTGTTTGAAACATGGAAAATATCTTTCCTTTTTCTAATTGTCATTTCCACTCCCATCAAGCTGCTGTGAAGACCCCAAGGCATGAACAAGCTCAAGTGGTGGCCTGAAGCCAGCAGAGAGTGGAGACATCCCTCCCTGTCTCCATCCTGAGGAGAACATATTCCCCATATTTCCCAACACTCTCCTGCTGGAACCTGCTGACTTCCAGAATAATCAGAATTTGTCTGGAAAACATTTCTAACAAAAAGCTTTGTAATCACATCTCTGTCTTGGTCATAGCAAATGATACAACAACAGCTGTTTCCTCCCAATTAATTGCATTTAATGGTGCCCAGACTGGGATGCAGAGGCAGCTCCTTCAGATGAAGATGTCAAAACTAATGGAGTGAACTATCGCAAGGTGTGATTAATTCCTTGGCAAATATTTTTCTTTATTAGGCTGCTAATTAGATTACTTTCTGAATTCTCAGTGACTAAAAATATTAATATTTGATATTTATCTACTGCCAGGCACTAATAGCCAGCATGTTAAACCCAGCTCTGGTGGAGCTGTATTTTATTTGGTTTATGAGCTCAGAGCTTTGCTGCAGTCGGGGTGGGCTTTGTGCTGATTTCAGCAGTGCACTCTGTAGTAGTCATAACACCTCCTATTAGTGCACCAGGGGGCCAGGAAAATCAGAGCCCTGATTATGCAGGGTGTGCTCTTACACAGAATTGTAGAGCTCTACAGTAGCTGCACCAAAGCCAGATACAAAAAAAAAAAAATCAAAATTAGAGAATGTGTGAAAGTCACCTCTTTGCAGAGAAAATAAAGTAGCTATAAAGGAAGGAATCAAAATACACAGAGTTCAGATGGTGTCCTGTGTGCCCAATCAACAACCTGAAGGGAATTCTAACCCAGCAGTTTACTCAGAGTTGTATTTACAATGAGGTTCCTCATAGTATTTGGTGGTGGAGAATTGCCTGGCTGCCAATAAGAATATGCAGATAAACCCCAGAGAATCTGTGAGCCATCCTGGACATCAGGATCTCCATGGAGATGCCCAGAGGGTGAGGTGGGCTGGCAGAGGTGGGGGCTGATTCAGGTTCTTAAACCTCGTTTCAATAGCAATGTTAATAAAAATTATTAATAATCAAGGAAAAAGAAATAGAAGTAGGAAAATGAACCAATGACATTTGCTTTTTTGCTTGTAAAATGAGATGGTGACATTCTTAGATTTTTAGATTAAAAACTTCTGCCTTTTCTATTTGAAAGCTGCAATACAATGATTTTTTTGTCACGTGTTTCATAGGTTATGTCCATACAATATTTTCACCAAATCCTTTCTCCAATGTTGTCGCAGCCAGCGAACCTGTGAGCCCATGGAGATGTCAGGAGAAAGTGCACTCCTGTTTTCCATCCCCTTCTGTGAGCACAGCATTGGAATAATCTGTCCCACTGCTCCCTGATAGACTTTCCCCTGAGTTTGCCACGTGCCCCATTCCTTACAGCACCTTCTCTTTCTGTGTGGGAGCAGCCTGAGTTTGACATTTGCACCTGAACTCTTGTAAAAGCTCCTGCAGGTATCGTTGATGGCTTTTTGTTTATTTAGAAAGTATCAGCAATTCTCCAGGATCTTCTGTTGATGTTGCTGATGAACAAGCCAAAAAGTGTTTGGTATCTCCCAAAATTCCTGGGAATGCCCTCATGGAGCAGACACACGCCAGAGCCAAGCAGAGATTGAGGTAAACAGCAACATTGGAAGATCAGAAGTGCTAAGGGTGTTTTATTTTTAACACTGCCCTACTTGAGTTTATCTGGTAAAATTTTAACCTAAAAAGTGGGTTCACTGAACTGTCAGTAAAGGAAATATTTTGGGTTGCTTAGGAATTTCAGAATTAGTGTCAGCAGCTAAAACCCACTGAGTTACAGGTACTGATATCAAGCTTTATATAACATATATGCCAATTTTTGTGAGAGAAATCTAACTTGGATGGAAATTTCTCCTGCCGAAAACTCTCCTGATCACATGGAACTCATTAAAACACCATTTTTGGGCTATATTGCAGCTCGTGTAAGTCACCACGGCTTCATTTTCTTTTTCTTTATTGATAATCTGGTTTAGCTGCAATTTTTCAACACAATTACACCACTTCAACACAATACCCCATTATATTTCATTATTCCTATTGCTGAGAACGTTGAAGAGATGATAATTCATTAATAATTATTGTAACAGTACTAATTAATGTAACACCACCAGCTGTACCTGAGCACACTTATTTTTATCTAGAAAGAGGAGAATCTGGGTAAGAATGTTCCTGTTCTAAGGAGTGGGGAGGGAAATATTTTCACAAAAATATTCTTTCACAGAAGTTTGCCATGAGTTTGATCTACAGCAAAGTGCTGGAAGAACAAAGAAGAGAGAGATGAAGGACCTGAGCAAGGTGTAAACCAGCCTTGGTGGTGGCAGTGGACCTATGCAAATATACCCCGGGCAAAGAAAGGGCTCATTAGCTCTGAAAGAGAGGAAAGAGAAAAGATTTACTTATTTCAGCTCCAGCCAGGGCTGGGAATGTGTGTAGGTTTTCCTAGGTCAGCTGAGGGGCCTGTGGGACGTGGCAAAGTGCTGCTTTGTGAGAAATTAAAAAGATATATATACAATATTACTGATTCCTAAAATGTAATGGGACATTTAAAATCAGGCTGTGAAGCTGCAACAATGGCAGAAAATGCAAGCTGAGCCTCCCATCGTGGCTGGGAGTTGAATGCCATTCTTCAGAGTTACTTAACAAGTGCAAATAATCCCCAGCACATGTCAGTCTGGAATAATTAGGAGGAAGAAAGCTGATGCCATGGTGCAGGAAGCTGAGGTGAAACTAAAATCAGGTTTCAGTTGTCAGTGGCAGACAACGAAATAGTTCTGAGGACAAGTTAACAATAAATATTTGGGCCAGAACAAGTGGTGTTGATTGATGGCTTCTCCAACAGAACCTGCTCAAATCCTCCAGTAATTTCAGTGTGGTTTAAGAAGTCTGGCCCTGCTCTTGTGTCAAGGTAAAATGATATCACCAAATTCCAATGAAATGTGGAATTCCTCCCTGGAAGACAATTTGAACTGCTATTTTGATTTTGAATATCCAAGCAAAACATTGATAATGGCAACAAAATCAGACTATAATGTTAAAATATAAAAATTCAGGACCCATTTCTTATAGAAAACACTCACTTCACCTTTTATCCTCTCATGACATTTGTGCCAGGTGACACAATGCAGTGCCCACTGCCATGGGCCTGCCATCCCTTTGTTATCTCTTACAAAACATGATAACCTTTATTCTGAGATGAAGCTCATTAAAATGCACAGTTTAGCATTTTTGAACATCATTTTCTCTATCAAATTGTTGTCTGTCTGTGACAGTGAAAGGGTTTAGCTCTGTGACTCTCTGAGTTAAAGGAACAATATTTCAGGGTGCTGGACCAGCTGCATTGCTAGGAAATAATTTTTCCTTGCTATTTAAAACAGTTGCTCCTGCTCAGCTCCTGGATTATGTCATAACCTGATTTGTTGTGTTGTGCTGTACACTGAGGTTTTAACATTTTTCATGTCACATTTACAGCAGATGACCCCACGCAATCGTTTGCAGTGGTTCTGATTTGAAACTTTGGTGACCTGCTGGCGTTTGAGCCCTTGACCATTTCTTCCCACCCACAAGAACCTCATTATGCTCAATCACCCAGAGAGGAAGGTAAAGCAAGGACCCCGTTTGCTGATGGAGCAGCCTCCTTTCCGTGGGGTTTTGAAATGATTTTGCACAAAGCTGTATCCTCTTTGCACGTATCCATAATTAATGACAGTCAATTGCTCCTTTTTTTTTGTTCATGCCAAGGTTATTTTGGACAGCACTTTGGTTCAGAAAGCTTCAGCAGAGTCCTGTAAACACTCTTGGGTCACTGGTGACAAGATTGCTGTATAATTCTGATACATTATCTTCCCAGCTGTCCCTTGATGTCTCCACTATAGCCCGAACACTGTCTGCTTCGATTGCCTCTATTTACAACTGGTCTCTGCTGTCCCAGAGTTTAAATACATTCTGCATGTCTGGATTTAATTTATTCCCCTGAATGAATCTTTTCAATAAAAGCTGCCCTTTGAATTGCACAAACGCCAGCATATCCAAAGTCAAATGAAGTTTGACGTGAGAGTTTCTGGATCATCCACCAAACCCAGCCTGACCCTGGAGCCCACGGGGTGAGGGATCCCCATCCATGGGAGGTATCAGGACTTGGCAGAGCCATGGGAAGAAAGGCTCAGAGGCCTTTCCTGCACGGGGTTTGCAGCCATCCTGGAAAAGGGAGAAGGGCACAAACACCCAGGAGGGTTTGGGGTGGTTTGAGGGCTGACCCTCGAGTGCTGAGCATCACCACTGACCCCACTCCTGCTCCACCCCCCTGCCCAGGTGCTTTTCCCCAGTCCAAACACATGATATTTTCCTTTAATGTTGCTGCTTGGACGTGGTAAAAATTGGAATGACAGAGCCCATGCCCTTTGCAGGCTGGGGCTGGAAAAATTGCATTAGGAATAAAATCATTTGAGGATAATTTCCTGAGTAAAGCATTTTGTGCTGCCTGGATAAAATAATCCCAAAAGGGAGCTTATTAGGACAATCTTTGTTTTCTAGCAGTGAGAATAGCTAAAAGCTGGAGTAGCTTATGGAAAAAAAAAATTTTTTTTTTTTTTTGGTGAAGAAAAGGCTTTCAAATATGATTAAATAAACATCTACCCATATTGCTTTCAGGACAGGTGACCCTGGCTTGTGTTAGTGAGGACTGAATAGATGTGTCACATCTTTTCTTCCTTTTATTTAGTCTTTGACAGTTAATTTTCATTTTTTATAATACCAACTTTGACACTTCAATCAATTCCTGTGGGTTGTATTTTGAACCTTTTCAATAAGATGAAAAGACAAATACACCTGATTTTCCCTGGCTGTGCCATTAGTTTCTTGAAGTTGACTTGCAGGCTATGAGCTCAAGGGTACCTTCACAACACAAAAAAGTGAAATTTTCTAAATTTCTAAGACTTTTAAAATGTGTGTCAACAGATATAGCCAGGATTATTAGATTTTCAACAGGAAGAATTAGGAACTTGCTTATGCAACTAAAACAAAAATGTAAGACAAGCTTACTGGATGGTTTAAAGAGTAGTTTGGTTAAAATACATTCGTGAAGAACAGAAGTATTTGCTATGACAGCTGCAAATGTCGTTAAAATTTATGGACTTTGCCTTTTCCTGAGTGACCCATCCCACAGAATCATGGAACCATTAAGGTTGGAAAAGACCTTCCAGATCACCAAGTACAACCAAGACCCAACACCACCATGCCCACAAAACCATATCATGAGGTGCCACTTTTACTCATTTTTGAACATTTCCATGATCTGTGTATGAAGATCTAATGGCCAAATTCTTGCCACTGCTGTCCCACATCACTGCCTGTTGAAATGCTGGTGAGACCTCTGGAGATTCTTAGGGAACTCTCACAAATATTGTTGTATAAAGAACTTTGAAATATTTTTTTAAATGTTACCAGTTTGCCAAATGCCCTTGCCCAGTAACTCACAGCTGATGGCTCCATGGATTGCATTTCTGGTTTAGAGTTGTTTCCTTGGGCTGAGATATCCCAGTGTGAGCCTTTTGCATTCCAAATTATATGGAAATAGGGATGCATGAATTCAGAGGAACTCTGAATAGTTTGAACTTTTCCACCTGCATGTTTTAGTTACTGAGCCTCAGATAATAACAAAAACAACACTAAGAATATTTTTTCACTGCTAAAGTGCAGTGAAAGGCTTGTCCTGTCCCCAGTTTGCAGAAGGATGATCCCTGTGAGTATCAGGTTGCTGCAGCACAGAACTGCAGTACCTGGGTGTAAGTGGGGATGGCACGAACCCAGAGATGTTCCAGAGAGCCAGGATGTGCTGGGAATTGCAGCTTCAGCACTTGTCCAAAATTCTTTTCCTCTCCTCCAAATAAAAGACTATTTTCCTTTTATGAAAACACGTTCTGCTTCCTCTGAGTTCTCTGCTCCTCTGTGCATCCCTACAAAGATAAGAGGCTGTGCCCAGTCCTCCACCACCCCTTCCAGCTGAAGGAAAAATTGTTCCTCTTCTGTTTCACAGCCCACACACACAAGTTTTTCAGGGATAACAAAATTAAACACTTATTTCTTTTTTTCATCTCCAGATATGGATAATAAAAGCAAAATCCATGATTTTTTTTACCTTTCACGCATAGACATTTCTTTTCGGATTTGTTGATCAGACTTGTTCTTAGCAAAAAGTTTTTTCCTATTGTTTATCCAAAAATACAGAGATAAATCTACTTACGTTGCTAATATAATACTTTGCCAGTTGCATAAAGTTACTTAATCAGAAAAAGGGTTATAAAATTTGTGGAGAAAAAAAAAATTCAAGCGAATAATTTTAAAGCTTTACTAAATGAAATGTATTCACTTTTTAAAAAATTGATTATTAGACAATCTCAAAGTTTTTAGAAGCCTGGAACAAATGGAGGATTACATTTCACAAGGAAACCTTCAGTTTTACTTTTAGCTCAAAAGGGTTCCAAATGCTTTTGTTAAAGCCAATCCAAAATGATTTCCCTCGATTTTTCAGAACTGGTAGCTAAATAAAAAATCAGCTCATACCGTTGCGAGGTTATTTGAGGATTTCTTTGTGTTACTCTTGTGCTTCTAGTTTCATTCTCCTGGCTTGAGCAGCAGTTAATTATTTTCTCAAAAATCGAAGTAGACCTTAGCAACATGAAAGCAATAAAGAAATTCAATGGATTGCATTCACTCAACAGGGTAAAAATTTCTGAAGCCTGAAAAGTTCCTGCCCTGGAGAGTGAAAGGCCACTAATAACCCCTTGTCCTTGAGAGCAGCCCTGAAAAGAAAGAGGGAAAAGAACCTATGTGCTGTGAAGTGGGGTTTCATTTTCCAGCTCCTGTAGATATTGCAGCAGACACATGCAAAAAATAAAGAGTGCTCCTGGACAAGTTAACAAGATCCTTGCAGAAGAAAGCACACACCCTTCATTATCGTCCTGATGTGAGGAACCTTTAGTCCCCTTCTTCTTCAGGGGTTTAGGAGTGAGACTTGAAGTCCAATAAAAAGCATGTTTTCCTGGTGTGGCTGGGGTTTAAAAGGCAAAGAAAGAGCTGGTGTTGGTTTTAGCACTCCCCTGTCAAGGTTTACATTATTTGCTGTAAATATTGTAATATTTAGCTATAGTCTGGCCATGGGGGAGGGTTGGGGCTTTTTCCCCATAAATCTAAAGAGCAAAAGTTTGTCTTTACTTTGTGAAATTTGTGATTCATCCCTAACGAAGGCCCTGCCTTGCTTGGCACCCAGCCGAGGCCGAGGACTGGGAGCTGACTTGGAATGAGCAGCAGTGACATCCTGCATTTCACTAACTTATTACACCCTCCTTGATCTGGTGCCTTTTGTCATCTGGGGTCTCATCTTGAAGCCCTTACTAAGGCAAAATTCTGTCTGATTTCAAAGATAAGCAAAGCCTTTATGAATAAATCACCTGAGGTTTTGGTGTTGCTGATCACAGAACCAAACTTCCCAGTCACTGTGGATCCAGGAGTGTGTTACCAAGCTTTGCTCCTTGGCATCACTAATTCCTGCTCCTGCTTGCTGTGTCTTTCCTAATTCTCTTTATTGTTTCACTGCTTGCCTTTTCCAGATTCAGTAAACTCACAACAACTGGTTTAATCTCTGTGTTTAAATATTTAAACCATTTGTCCTACCCAGGATTTTCCTCTTATTATAAAAAATTACAGTCACATTAGAAGCTAAAGAGAAAATAAATTCATTTAAGGGGTATTTTCCTTCTATTGAAGCAGCATCTTGCTGTTGCTGACATAAATGGGTTTTATTATCTGAGGTAGGAGGGAGATTCTTGTGGGTGTAATTGAGGGAGCCCAGGCAGTTTTTCCACTCGAAGCAGCTGAGGATGTTGTCCTCAATTTTTAAGCCACGTGAAACACTATTAGTGCCTGATGGAAATAACAAAGGGCATAATCAGATGTTGGGTTGTAGACATGGAGAGAAAAGTCCAATGAGCTTTTATGAAAGCTTTGCTGACATTTCTTCAGATGTATTAATAGCAAAAGCGAATCACTTTATCAGAAGTGTTATTGCAGCAACTCTCACACGCCCTCCTCGAGCTGTTACAGTGCAATTATTTGAAGGCAGAAGCAAAGAGCTGCAAATTAACCAACTTCAATTATTGTTTTTAAACTTCAAGGCTTTCTCCTTTCTTCTCTGAGAAACAAAGCACATTTTAGAGAAGCTGACAGATCATCTTCCCCACACTCCAAAATCAAAGCTGCTATCATTTCAAATATTTAGAAAATGCAAGTGATACACAGACTTTTTTAATGTTGCTCCCATCAACAGTAACTTTCAAATTTCCAGTTTAGCTGATATCTGTTTCCTCTCAATTAATTCTGGCTTTTCCCTAGAGATTCGTCTTTATTCCTTTGAAACGGTGAGTCTGAGGATGGATATGTGTGTGCCTGGCCTTGAGAAGCAGAGCCCAACATCAAAGTTCAGCCCCTGACCATGCCACAGATTATTTTATGTGGACTAAAACAAATCCTCCCTCACTCAGCTCTGTATCTGTGAAAGAGGCTGCTGATAATTTTTCTTGCCCGTGTTTTATCTCTTTCATCCAGTGCACGAGATTGGCTGTCAGGATATGTCCCATTAAGAAGCAGAGCAACCAGCACAAGAGAGCCTAAATTGCCATTCACTCTTTCCAAAGCAGAAATATGAAGAGATTCAGCATTAGATTAATAAATGTAATGTGTCCCAAAATGAGGGAAATCATCTCCACCGTAAGCATCTTTATTTTCCTTGGGAAACTTTACAGACGCATTCAGAGAGGCTGATGAGCAATAGAAGCAGTGCTAAAAGACCAATAAAATACATGAAAGTCAACATAGACAGATGCCAGCAGGTCACCTTAGATGGTTTTGTGTAAATTAAAAAGAAATATGAAACAATTTAGAGCTGGCCCTTCTGCAAGACAGTTCTTTGGAAAATTGATTAGTAATCTCACAGGCTTACCCTTTTCTTTGCCTTAGTATTTTACAGCTTGCACCATCCATCTGCCACCCAGGCATATAAGATCAGCAGCTACACAAATCAGTAGTGAGATAAGATCACAGCCTATTTGTTCATTTTTAAAAAAAAGTGCAGAAAAAATTGGGAAATGTTGAGTTCTGGGGTGATGCCGGATTCCAGGACAGACTGCACAAGGACTGAGGTGCTTCTCAAAGGTACAACACCCCTGCACAGCAATGTCCCAAGGTCTGAGAACTCAATATATTAAAAAACTTCTCAGCTCCAGTTGCAAGCAAAGTATAAAATAAACTCTGATAGAGGCAATTTCCACTGTGAAATGTGAACGAGCACATGTAAACAGTGATGGAAGTGCAGCCTTCGGTTTGTCTGAAATGAGATTCCTGAGGGCTCAATCCTGACCTTTCCTGTTTAAACAGATCCCATCCTGACCATATTTACAAATATATTAATGGCATATATATTCATACTGTTTATGTACTCAGAGAATGATCTCCCCATCTCAGAGACCGATCATCTGGCAGTGTCATCATCCTTCCTCCGTGCCAGAAAAACCCCACCAAGCTGTCAGAGCACAGAAGTTAACGTTGCAAAAGATTAATACCATTTTTATAACTTATTGCTAATTAAAAACAACATATATCCACTGCCTGGTGTATTTAAACATTCTTAATTCTTGAGTGTGCAGAGTGCTGGACTTTTCACCTTCAGCCCTGTCCTGATCCTCCCCAAAACCTGCAGGAGATGGGGCTGAGCTGTGGCTGCATCTGACACGTTCTCAGCTGAGTCCCAAACTGAGCTTGTGCAGAACAACCTCCTGCAGCCTTCAATTACCACTGCAGAACTCTGAAATTGGATCAGTGAGGGCTCTCCTGACGAGGAGAACATGAGGTGATTTTTATTGTACACAGCCAGCTCTGGAGTGCCAGGTTAGGCTGGAACCAGCTTTAATACTTATTTTTAATTATAACCTTGCAGCAAGGAGTGGAGATCGATAAAGCAGCCTCTTTTGTCTGAGATCCACAGGAGACAATGACCATCATTCCTCTAGGGAGCATTTCACTACAACACAAAAGGAGGAAAAATAGGTGGAAACCTATGATTTCTCCTCACAAAGAGGATGCAATGCATTTTCTCACTGCCCAGCAAATTTGACTCATTTTTTAGGTAGCGCAAGTCCTATCAGAAGCTTTTATTTTCTGTCACGAGCAGAGTGGTTGAAGGAGTGACTTCAGAGCAGCCCCTTCTGTTTGCTTGAGGGGTGGCTGCAGCTGGGCTTGTGCCTGCAGTGCCCGTTTGTCACATCCCTTCCATGAAAATCCCTCGGTGCCACACTCGGGCCACTGGAGAAACTCATCTGCATTCCACGGACACCCCCTGAGCTGCCTTCTCTCATCCAACTGGACATTTTCCACCTCATTGTCAGGGTTTTATGGATTCAGCCAGCTACAGACTCTGGAAAGAGGTGGGCAGAGGAGTCACCAAGTGGAGGGGGGGCGGGAGATGCTCCTGCCCCAGCCCTGCAGCCATTCCCAAGGGACTGAGAATTAAATTGCAATTACCCAGACGTTATCCATTCTTCCATAGGGAAGGTGGAGAAAAACCTCTTTATTTCTATATGAGGACTCTTAAATGTTTTACTCATTCCAGCCTGTGATGCTGAAGATCTGGGAGGTGGTGGCAGAGGTAACCCAGACCCACAGGAGTCACACTGCACACCTAAAACAGGAAACACTCTTGGAAAATTAGGGCTGGCGATTTGTTCCTAATTATTAATCCCATGATTTGTACTTTAAGGAGCTGAATTACTGGAATATATGAAAGAAAAACACTTCTTTGGATGTGTTGTGCAGGTGATCTGTGCTTAAAACAAAGAAGAAAACACCAAAATCCTCTGTCCTGCCTTGCCCTCACACCATGGTGTTTGTCCACTCTCATTAATCCTTAATAATAATTATTAACATACTGAAAGGACTGTGAGCCAAACTCTGAATTTCCCCTTAAAGCTCTGCTTAACCTCGTGAGTTTAGAGGACTTTTATGAGGTGACATTACCTGAGAGTCAGATTTCCTCACCCTCCTCCTCGTGGATTTCAGTTCCCCTTTTGTTGTCTCCTCTTTGGGTGGCCTTTGCAGACGTTTCACACTTCATGTCATTTTAAGCACAAGGCAGAGTTTACCTGAGAAATATTTAATAAGAAATAGGCCTAAACAACGATTATAAAGTTATCATAACACTACCTGCAGTTATCAAATTTGAAAAGATCTTCAAAATGCATTTTAAAAGTTTTAAAATATTAACATTGCATCGTAATGTAGCTTCTTTTTTAATTTTTGAAGCATTCCCAGGCATCTCCCTTATTCTTTCCTACATGCAAATCGTTCTAAATACATAACACACTTTTTATTAAATGAGTAGATTTTATTCTCCCAACTTAATTCCAGAGGTTCAGCTTATCAGCATTTTCACCTGCATTTCTGGAGCAGGGAATTTTATGCTCTGAACACTGTGTGCCCCATAGGGACGAGTGAAAAATCCTAAAGAGGCAGGGATTTCTTGGTTTCTGCCTGCAGCTCTGTTTGTTATCAGCCTGGAAGCGACAGCTGTACATCAGGAATTCTTTGTTTCTGAGATTTAACTCCAAACTCTCTTTTTCCTCCCTTAAATGGATTGCTGGAAAATCCACGTTATATAAAACCCCATCTGTGATTAGATTATTTCAGGAATAAGATGCCCAAATGAGCAGATCCTTTGTCAGTAAACCAGGAAAACTCTCAACAACAGAGACATCTCCAGAAAAACTACTTCAGATTTATTTTGCCATCAATCTCCCTCAAAAAAAAAAAAAAAAAGATAAGAACAATACTAACATATAATTATAATTTCAAAAAGAGCAACCCACACTTAAACTTCCAAATTAGTCTATAATTGGAATAAAAATCTTGATTAAGATTGCTAAAGAGACACATATTTCCCAAAGAAAATAGAATTACTGCTACAGTACCCAGGGTTTGGGGATTTTTCTTTTTTTTATAGTAGCACCACTCAGCACATTTGGAATTTTTTTCCTTAGGCCAAGGTGATATTGGAAGATGCAGCTCCACAGCATAAGGGAAAAAAATATATTTGTCTTTTTATTTTTGTTCTGGGATAAACAGAGGGTTGGGTTTTTCCTTTTTTTCTTTTCCAGATCACAAAAGCTACAAAAATGGATCCAAATGGAATTTTCAAATTTTAGGTTACACCGCATCAGACATTACCTTTTAGCAAAGGTTAATAAATCAAGGGCTACCTAAAATAAAAGCAGGCAAACAAAACCAAAGCCTCCGTTGGATGAGCTTACTTCACAGAAAATGTAATAAACACGTGAAATCTGACACACCACAAGCAAAATCAAGATTCATCATTTATTCATGGCTTCATCAATAGTTCCAAGAGACTCCCAGCACAGACAGATTTGTTGTGCCACATTAATATTTTATTGGGTTTTATGGAAGGAGGAAAAAAAATGAACAGGGAGGATAAAATGATACAAATAATGTTTAAAAGACAAAGGAAGAAGAGGGGGTTGGAATTACTGAGATTGAGGAGAAATGAGAGGGAAATGGTCAAATTGCTTGGGGTGAGGCTGGGCGCCACCATGCCAAGGGTTCTCACAGAGCTCACCAGGCTTCATTCTCCTCCTTCAGTGCCTAAGAAACTCATCTGGCAAATTTATATTCAGAGCAGGGGATTTTTTAGGAAAAATGAATGGTCCCAGAGGAAAAAAAAATGGTGAATCTGAACTTGGTTAAATTTTCTCTCAAGATAAACCTCGAGTGAGTGCCCAGAGCCATGAGTGAGAGCCCTGCAGAGTGGCTGGGCCCAGGACTTTCCTTCTCCCTGCAGCATTTCAAGCCATATTTTTGCTGAAAAGTGGGACTTTTCCCTCAAATGCACTCCCTTCAAGGACCCTGTGTCAGCCAGGCCACGTCTGCTCTCAGCACCTTCCAGCTGTAGCAGTTGTAGCTCAGCTGGTGACACTGCAGCAGAAGATTCTCAAAACTGAAAGATGTCTTTACTTCTTGAAGAATCACAGCTCCTCCCAGCTTGGAATTAGCTTTTCCCCTCTTTTTTTCTTCTACTTTTCTCATTTTTTTTGGCAGAGAGTTGAGCTGAGAAATGACAGGTTATCATTTCTTGTTCGTGTCGCAAAGTCCGTGCACTGGCCAAAGGAAATGAGCAGTTTCTCCCAAGTGGCAGAAAGTGCACTGTTAAGGTGAAAAGCAAACCAGGAGGCAAAATTAAAGTGATTTGTCCCAGATCCCGCAGCTGGAGAGCTGAGCTGAGACTGGAAATGCTTTGTGGCTTTGTGAGATGCTTCACTCCCGGCACTGACTGTGGAAAATCCTGAGAAACAGAGGCTTCATGGAGTGAGGTTCGGATTAAACCCCGATTTCTAGAGGCTGGATTTGCTCCTGATTTGTGGTCACATCCTGCTTGTACCTGCAGTGGTGTGTCCAGCCAGACCAGGGCAGTGAATCCCCCCGCACTGGGAACTGCTGGGGTCACACCCCCAGCCCTGGGCTCAGTTTGGGACCCTCACAAGCAGAAGCACTTTGAGGGGCTGGAGCATGGCCAGGGAAGGGTTTGGAGACCTGGGAGTGGCTGAGAGAGCTGGGAAAGGGGCTCAGCCTGGAGAAAAGGAGGCTCAGGGGGGCCCTTGTGGCTCTGCACAAGTCCCTGACAGGAGGAGGCAGCCGGGGGGGTCAGGCTCTGCTCCCAGGGAACAGGGACAGGAGGAGAGGGAACGGCCTCAGGCTGGGCCAGGGGAGGCTATGGGTTGGTATTGGGAAAATTTATTCATAGAAAGGGTTGTCCAGGCCTGGCCCAGCTGCTCAGGGCAGCGGTGGAGTTGCCACCAGGGGATTTAAGGTCCCTTCTGACCCAAACCATCCGCGATTCTCTGAATGTGACACACAGCAGTTGGTCTCGCTCTGCAGAAAAGGCACCAAGAGAAACAGAGCTCGATTTCCTTGGATTCTCTGGGCCACCAGCACCATCCCATATTTTGCTGTACCTCTTGACTGATTCTAACAGCAGCTCTCCAGCTTCTTCCTCTTTGGGGAGTTCCTGAACAAGTTCTCGGCTTCCCAGCCAAAGCTTTGCAGTTCAGTTTCTCCCGGAACAACAGGAAAAAAAAAATAGCAGTCATTTGCTGGAATCATGAGCAGTTAATTTGCTGAGTTTAGTGGCAGGAAGCCTGAAGATAATCAATCCAGTTCTTCTCCACATATATGAATGCAAGGCAGCGTGCTGAGGAGGGCAAATGCACTCCTCAAAACAAGATGGAAAATCTTATCAGGTGAAACTGGGGATAAATCTCCACTGGCAGAACGCTTTCCTCAAAGTACCTCCAGGTTCTTGGGAGGCTTTTTGAGTGTCTCACATAGTCAGAACCCCGGACAATTGGATAGTTACTCTGATTTAGGATGCGTTTATGTTTTTATCTAGAAGAGACTTCCGTTTGCAACACAAGTTTCCAGATTGCTGCAGTTATTCCTCCTCAAGTTCAAGCAGCTGGACATAATGAAGTTTATATGGAAGCATTTAACTGTTAAAAAATTCCTAATTCTTTACTGACTCTTTGTTTTTCTCTATGTAAAAACTCATTTTTAACCCTCTCTAGCTCTTGCTTGCATTAAATATACTACAGCATGATAAAATAAATATATAATATAATGCAGACTTTGGCCTTCTGTGCAGCTAAGAACTCTCTTTTCTGTTTCGCCCAGCCAGATCCACACCAGATTGCTCAGATCCATCCCTCAGCAGAGGAAGTTTTCTCTACCCAGCACATAGCTCAGACATCGAGACAGAAAAAATAAATGTGAGCTGAGGCGGGCAATATAAAGCTGCCTGAAATCCTTCTGGGGCTGTACAACTCCATAATTCTTCTGAGATTCACTGAGCAGTCATTTCTCTCTTTCTTCCTCCTTCTCTGAGGTGGGTTTAACTGACAGGACCAAAACTCATTGCCTGGAAATAAAAAGGAGAAAACTCTACTGTGTGTTTTACGGCTGGGTTGTAGCTGGAGAAGTTCACCAGCCCTGCTGTAAAACCCCCTCGTTGGCTTCCGAGCAGTGAAATACAGACAGAAAAACAAACAAACAAATAGAGGAATCACCGCCCCACAGCTGACATTTAGGGCTGTGCTGGGTCTGTCAGGTGAAAGCCTGAGCAGGGAATTGATTCACAACATCCTTCAAAATGCCAGAGAGTTGTGACTCTCCAAGGTCTAGAAAAGGAAGATTTGGGGCAGTTTGTACCCTCTGGTGTCAATGTCTTGCTGCGCTATGATGTTTCTTCACAGTTGTCCAGAAATTTGTGGGGAACCCAGAAATATCCCATATTTTGGTCTTTTCATGTTCAGGTTTTATACTCTGCTGTGAACAACAATTCTTATGAAAGCAAACAGACAAAGCAACAAGCAAATCCTTTGTAAGGTTAAATTCCCCTGTTTGGGTTTCAGGCACTTACAAAGCAATGTCTTAATTTTCCCCACATTGGGGATTTGTGTTCCATGTTGGCACACAAAGCCAGGAGCACCAAAGGGGAAGGTGAGATCCTGAATTCAGGTGCTTGAGTTTGAGCAACGTTGCCAAGTCCACACTTGTTACTTTTTTCACTTAAAGGGTCGTGTGCGCTTTTAGAAATAAATCCTGAAATAAGCTTGGCTTGCAAAGTTTCAAATGAGCTCTTTGAAACGGGAAAACAGATGAACAGACTGTTCAGCCTCATCTTTTCAAGTGCATGTGTGAGATCACAGCATTAGAGCAGACTCAGAGAAAAATATCGTGGCCCACTGAACTCTGTACAGAAAAACAGAAAGGAAAAGGAATCATATTCCCACTTTTTGCACAAAAACCGCTGTGTGCGCCCAACCTGAAGAGTAAAAACCAGTGTACCAATGTCATTCTAATTAGAGAATTGTGAATAACGTTGGTAATAAAAATAGGGCCATAAAAGGGTAAGAAAATTGCACCCCCCACAATAAAAGATGTCTCCTTTGGGGTCATATTTAGCTTTTGTGGGCTGACAAAGGGATCAGTCTCAATGATGTATTGTTAAGTGACTGTTCCTCTGATCCTGGGATGTCTTCTCCACTCAGAGACATATTTCTGGCTTGTTAGGGAGGCAGCATGACAGTACAAAGGGCTGGATGTATGTCTGTGCATTGTAAGCAGAACTTTGAGATGCTCTGAGTCAGGATTTTATAATCAGATGCCAGGCCTAAGTAACTGGTTATGTTCTACATCTTCTCCCAACATAATAAAAAGAAAAGTCTGAAGCAGCTCTGGATGCAGGGAGGCTCTGCAAAGCTCTTTTGAGGTTTTTAAAATGCAGGATTGGAAATATCTGCTGGGGTTTTTTTGTCTCGTGTTCCTCAAAATCTGATCAAGCGTTGAAGATGATCAAATTTACATGGGGGAAGAAAGCACAAACTTCCGCCATTATCTCCTTTTCTGCTTCCTTATAAACCCAAACTGGATGGCATCCAATTTCTCCTCGCAACTGCCTCTGGAAATGAAAGAGAGCCTGAATAGAGGAGGAGATGAGCTGCTTTAAATGCTTTTTCATAGTTCTCACTGCTATGAAAGCTTCATTAAAAGCTGCAGCTTGCTTGTTTTCGAACTCTTCCGAAGTAATAAGCATATAATTGTGCTGGAAACTTGGGAGGAGCGTGTCCCTGCAAGCCACTGCAGCAGCCTTTCATTTCAAGGTCCTTTTGCATTTTCTTGGGGATCAGTCATTCCCATCTGAAGGAAATTTAGGAGGAATATTGTTTTTTTCTAAAGAGGACGTTGACAATGTGCAATGTTGATATGTCGACATAAATTATTGCCTCATGGGCTGTTGGCTCTGAGGGTGTGTTGTGAGGCATAACAATTATTTTGCCTTTTTATTTTGGTCTTCTTAACCCACATTTGAACTGTGTCAGGCACAGGCTCGCTGCTGAGCCCTATTATATTTATTTTGGTTTGTTCAGATGGAGAAACATGAGGAACGAGGAAGAAAATTTGTGCTACCTGCATTTTTTACAGTTTATCCTGAAAAATTCAGCTGCAGTGCTGAGATCCACACGTGTTCTCCCTGACTCCATGGGATTTCTTCTGGTATCTCCTGTGGAGCAAAACCAGCCTTGCTGCAGATGTTAATAAATGCTCTTTTGAAACAGCTGGAAGGGATTTTGGAAGCATGGACAGATTAATTTCATAACACCGAGGGTGAGAACAACATTCAAAGCCCTTAAATCACCCTCCACAGTGACAATCCTCCAGTGGCAAAAATCCACTCAATGGATTCACCAAATTCAATCCAATATTCACTCATGAAATTCCACTTTCAAAGTCCTGGGCCAGGACACAAGAAAACAGAGACTACTGCATTGATTGAGGCTGGATCAGAACCTTTTCTTGTTTGCCCCACAAATCACAGCCCCAAAAGCCCCAGGATGAAGTACAGTGTAAAAGAAATATAATATTGACAAGATTTTAGTCAATTCCCACCAAAAATGTAGGGAAAAGTCTCAGGGTGAACTTAAATTAGCAAAATAAGCCTAATGGGAACAGTGACAAAGATATTTAGAAAGTCAGCTGTGCATTCCGTTAAAAGGAATTGACATTTATTTAGAATATGTATTTCTGGGGAATACATTTCCATGCCATGCTTCATTGCCTTCTTCCAGTCTGCACATTTATTATCCAAAATAAAGATCACCATGTCCAAAAAGTCACTTTGACTCTGTTCCATCTTGTTTCCAGTTTATTTCTAGGATCCCAGTGAAAATTCCCTCCTAGTTTACACTGAGACAGAATGGATTCATAAACCATAAACCACAAAACTATGATTTTAAAATGCTTTTTTTCCCCCACAGAATCTTGATAGCAGCATTTTCCAGCTTTCCCCAAGCTATCTCCACACCAGCATCCAGAAACAAGGAAGTGAATTTATATTTGTTAATTTGCTTTTACCAGTTGAGAAAAATAACTGGGTATTTCACAATAACAGAAATAAAACTTATAGCGAGGCCAAAGATAACTCCAGCTCCCACTGAAACAGTGAAAATTTCCTGGCACATGAAATAAATATGGGTAAAACCAGTAGAAAGTAATTGCTTTCCTTTATTTTACTCTCTTTTTTTATCAGTAAGGATATTGCCACATAAAACCCTGTTTTGGAATTTTATTCTCTGACTGAAAGGCTCTTCTGATAGAAAGGAGAGAATATTTCCAGCAAGTCAAACAACTTTTACACCACATGCTTTACCACAACTCAGAGAAAAATGTCCCCAGAAGCCAAATCTCGTTGGAGAGTTGAGGATGGAGGGTGATCCTAGAAGGAAATATTGAGTTAATTCCCCTCCCTCACCTTTTTTCCCACACAAATTCCTAATTTCCGACCAATAAATACCCCATGAGGTGAAACACTTGAGATTCTAGGAGTAAATCCCAAATTTAGGACCTACTCTACTTAATCCATAAATCCAGCCAGGGAAGCCAACACAGCTGGATGGGGAGCTTGGAAATGGAGTCCTGAGCACAGATGTGGCTCTTTTCCTTCTTAATTTCAAAAACCCAGTGAGGAAATGAGGGGAATGTTTGCCTTGATGTGTGTGTGCCACAATATATGAGTTTTCATCAAAACCCTCAAGTATTTTCAGGTAGAGTCATCTGCAGGCACTCCCAGAAGCAATTAACGCTGCCTGGGTTTGTAAATGCTTCCTGCCCCTGTTTGTTTGTCCTGGGAGCTGTACAAATATTTTTTGCAGGGTTCCTGGTAAAGCTGGGATTGCTTATCCCAGAAATCCTGGAGCTGACTGTGGGCTTAGGGAATGCTGTTTGGAGCCAGGATATTTTGGTGTCGAGCATCACTGGGGTGTGAGGTGGGTAAATGCCTCACTTGACACTAAAAGGGGGAAGAGGGGAGAAGGATGCTCCATCCTTGAGTGGCTGAGATGTTTTTCTTCTTCTTCTTCTTCCTAGAAAAAATTCCATGAAGAAGAGAGCCTTGAAGTGTGGCCTATTCCGGGCTGACCTTTGTGGAGGGACAGGGCTGGCGGTCAGAAATAAAACAAGAAGAAAAAAAACAGGAGAATTTTAGGGTTTTAGGGTTTAGGTGGAATTTTAGGCCTTATAAGTGTCCTCAGGAATGTGAAGGTCTTAACCCTTTAAATGCTCTCATATCCCTTCCTGCAGTGACAGTGGCATCCACAGTTTCCATATAAAACACACTGGAAAAAGAAATTCAGGCACTTCAAATCCTCCTGAGAAACAAAAATCAATTTAAAATATGGGATCCATTACCACAAGCTTACCAACATTTTTACTTTGTTTTTTGAATTTTCCATTGTGGGCAGCAATTTGCCCATTGCTTTTTTTTTGTCTCTTGCAGCAGAGAAGGATCGGGTGCTGCAGCACGAGCACTTAGGCTTCATGCTTAAATATTTATCAGTACAAGAAGCAACGCACCACAATGTTCTGGCTTTGTGTCACACTCGATTCACCCGTGTAGGAACAACCTGTGGGCAGCTGTTACACCCAAGGAACAAAGCAGTCAGAGAACTGAGGGGCACTAATGCAAAGCAGCCCCTGACAGGGGCATGCCCAGCCTCCTAAAGAGGCTGACTGGCACATTTTTGCCTTGTGCTCTGCATTTTTGCTCTGTTTCGTGGGCTGAGCAGTTTGCAGCGCGGGAATTCAATGTGGCTGCGTGTCACTTCGGGTGTTGGAGGTGCTTATTTGATTTATGTGTGTTTCTATGCAATGCTGGTGTTTCTGGGGAGCTTTTTCATTCTGTTTGTTGCCTTGCAAAGTTACATGAATTAGGCAATTATATAAGTTACTGTTTTGACCAGAGGGAGAAAGAAACCTGATAGGACAGAGCAGTAGAGATAACCAGGGCTTAAAAGTGTCCTCAGGCATATGAAGGTCTTAACCCCTTAAATAGTCTCATAACCCTTCCTGCAGTGACAGCGGCATCCACAGTTTCCATATAAAATACACTCAAAATAAAATACACTGGAAAAAGAAATTCGAGTGCTTCAAATCTTCCTTGCTCCCACTTGTCAGTCATGGCTCATTTTTGGAATTATTGAGGGAAAAAATAAATTATTCTGTCCGGTATTTTTTTCCTCACAAAGCTGCTGCATTGTGGGGCTTGTAGGAGAGCTCACTCGACAGTGCAGCAGGCAGAGCCAAATTCTGCCTTTATTAAGATGAAATCATTGTCTGAAGGCACAGCAAAGCCATGTGATAGCTCCATCAGCGAGGCTTTCATATGCAGCTGCTCAAACCCCTGGAATAAATGGAGCTGATTGAGGTGAGCCAGAGGCAATTCAGCCACCAGAGCCAAGCAAGGAGAGGATCAGAGGCTGGAGCTCCCTCGTTAGCAGGGAGCTGCTCCGAGCTCAGATCCAGCTGCCAGGGGGGAAATGAGGGGATCCAGAACTACAAGACACTTTCTGAGCAGTCACAGTGTCCACAGGTCCTGCTTCCAGAGGGAATGTCCCAGCCTCGGGAGCTGAAAACAGCTGAGGGGCAGTCAGACAGGCCCAGGAGCTCTCAGTGAGGGGCAGTGTCCCCAGGAGGTGACTGGCAGCTCAGCAGAGCAGACCAGACACAAGAAAAACAAAAATGGAGACAGAGAGGGATGCAGGGAAACCAGCTCGTCGTTATTGTCCTGTGAAATATCTCTGCTCGAGTTCCAATTAGCCAGGAGAGGAGCAACTTGTCATTTCATTTCAGACCTCCGTGCTGGGGGACAGAGCTGGGCCAGTGTTTAAGGAAGATACCTGACAAAGAATATGAGAAAGGGAAAGAGCATCTCTGTGGCACACCTGCAGGTCGTGCAGATTATCCTTTTGTGCCTCCCAGCACTTCCATTCAAAGACCATGGAATCATGGAATATCCTGAGTTGGATCCAAAAGGATCATCCAGCCCAGCCCCTGGCCCTGCACAGACACCCCAACAATCCCACCCTGGGCATCCCTGGCAGTGTTGTCCCAATGCTCCTGGAGCTCTGGCAGCCTCAGGGTCGTGCCCATTCCCTGGGGAGCCTGGGCAGTGCCCAGCACCTTCTGGGGGAAGAACCTTTTCCTAATGAAAGAAAAAAGCACCTCCTCATGGGAATGTGGGTGAGTGAAAATGCTTTGCCACTGAAATCACTCTTAGAGATGAAGCCACTGGTCACCCTCACACAGCACATGCTGAATTCCTGATAACCTGTCCATGGGGTTCAGAATTCCAGCTCTGGGCCCTCAGGAATGTTCAAAGCCAATCCTAACAACTGAGCTCCAGATTGTTCCTTCTAGTTGTAAACTCAGTTCTTGGGGAAGGTCTTTGGATGAATGTAACCTGCAAAGCAGCACTTTATAGTATCTATTGCAGGTTATAATGAATTCACTTCCAGGCCTGCTCTCCACTAATCCTTCCTGTCCCAATCCAGTATAATCCAACCTAAGAGCTCCTTTTCTGGACACGCAAAATCCTTTTTAGCTGTGGTTATCTTCACATTACTAGATAATATTGGCTGAGCCCCTCTTTTCTTCCCATATCCAAGATTTTGTCACTAAATGTAGGGAGTTTGAGTCCAGCGTGTGATTCCCAATCTCCCGTGTGTGCCCTGTCTGGGACAGTTTCCAAGCTGCAGGGATTCCAGGATTTACCATGTCCAGGGACAAAAGGAACCCAGATCCAGAAACCAGGCATTTCCAGGGCCTCTCTGCTGAGGTGGTGGCTGTATGTGCTGGAATTTGTGTATGGAGTCACATATCCCATCATGGTAAAATATCTAAAACAAAGAATGGAGTAAATCAAGCTGGTATTTAAAGATTTTTTTAATGGGAGAGAGGTCATTGCACAGCGACTGGTGGTGATCATAAATTCCAATCCAGGGATGGAAATGTGTGGAAAGCACCAGAAAAAACAGCAAAACCAGGGTTAAAGAAATGCCATTTTTAATTGTTACAGAAGATGGAGACCAAATGATATAAATATAAGATGACAGGACAATAAACAACAGAACGAGAACCATGAAGTAATGAGGCAAAATATCCTGGCCAACATCCGTGCAAAACCAGTTTTAGATTGATAGCACAGGGTATTTTTAGTATCACAGCTATGGGTGGTCATTTGCAACCTATGATTTTTGACTGGATTGATGGGGACTCTCTAAAAGAATTGTTGGTATGTTTTATGTGCTTTTAGAGAATTGAAAAAGCAGTTTATGAATTAGTTTGAAATAAAAAACTTCTGGCAGATGAGTTCAGCTGCTCATCATCTCCAGGCACTTGATTATAATGCCCACTGTGAGTTGTGTTTTATAACTTCATTAATACATCAGAATTGGTTGATTTCCCTTCATTTTCAATGTTAATTTTGAGCTTTTATTGGATTATTGCAAAAATCAAAGCACCTGAACCCCACTATGTATATGAGGTGATTTTATCCTCTATGAAGACTTTAACATTGATTGGAAAAACTACATTTATTCTTCAGCAATAAATGCTTTTAAAAGTCTGATAAAAATGTGTGTCACTGACAACTGCATTATCTAATCCATATATTGGGTAAAAAACCTCTGTGCATGTTTTTCAACAAGAATAAAGGGGTTTTTTTCCCTATTTTCTAATATTTCCATTAAAACTGTGCAGGAGATTGAGAGAAGCTTCATTTGACTGGGATTTAGGTGTTGCAATTTGGAAATGAGACTTTTTTATGATGAGGGATAAGAAAAAGGCAGGTTCATAAGGGGGAAAGAAGTCTTTGCAAATTGTTGTGTCAGCTGGGGAGAAATCTTTCAAGGAACTTTCCTGTGATGCTAATGATCTTTTTTGGGGAGCTGAAAGGGAGAGGAATTGGAGGTTATTTGCCCCAACTGAGAATATTTTAGAATAGTTGCTGGTATAACAATGGGCAGAAAAATAGATTGATCAGGGAACAGGAGATGTATAATTGGCAGAAATCACCCTGTGGTGACCCAGCTGGGGCAGCTGGTCCCTTCAGGGAGCTGGAATTCAAGACTTCTGGAGCTGTGCAGCAATTTGTACGTCAAAAGCTGTAATTTCCCTTGAAAAGGAGTGACAGCTCCTCTGACTAAGCCGTCTTGATTTTGATTTTCTCTACTAAGAGTCTTCAGCCATTGCCCTTTTGTATTAACTTTTCATCAGTGAGGGCTTTTTCCTTACTTAGACCTAATATTTTGAAAAAAAGCAAACCTGTTCCTCCATTTCTCCATGTCAGGATTAGAGTTTTGCCTCTAAAAATCAAGTTTTGTTGCATGATGACAGTTCAGCAAATATTTCTGAGAAAGTGAATCTGTTAAATAACTCTTTGAGCCATTCTGGAGTAAGACCTCCAGTAGCAGAGATCTTCCAAAGAACAGGCTGGGATAAAGTTGTCTTTTTCGCTTGGCTTCTGTCAAACAGCCCTTAATCTTTATCCAGCCCTTTTTAGAACACAGGAATTACAGGGCTGACATGGAGACTTTCAATTCAAACACAATTTGAGTCTTTGTGGATGCAGCAGGAGCTAAGGAAAGGGACAGGGTCCAGCTAAGAATTTCCTCAGAGGGAGCAAAGGGTCACCAAAGGATCCAAGGAAACAGACAGATGGGATTGAATGGTGCCAGACAGGAATTCCATCAATATTAGAGAGGTGATGCCTGTAGGACACATGAAGTATGAGCAGATGGAGGATGCCTCAGCTCATGGAAGACCTTGAAATAAAACCATGAAATCATAGGATGGTTTGGGTTGGAAGGGACCTTTCAAGGTCATCCAGTCCCACCCCCTGCCATGGGACATCTTCAACTGGACCAGGTTGTTCCAAGCCCCATCTAATCAGACCTTGAATATTTCCAGGGCTGGGGTATCTACCACCTGTTTGTGCCAGAGTTTTACCACCCCCATCTTTCTTAAATCTAATCTGAATCTACGCTCTTTTAGTTTAAAATCATCACCTCTTGTCTGTCACAGCAGGCCCTACAAACTTCTGAGTAAAAGCTTAGAGGATAGTTCACTGTTTAAAAAATTATAATCAAATCTAAAATCTATTAGTCCAGACTGTGAGCTTGCTATTTTTTGGCTAATTCTGCTTTCTACCTCTGCAAAATTAATCTCTCTACAAAGTAGAGAGAGGAGCCACATGACTTTTGGGATGCTGATGATCTATTTATTTATCACCTTGATGTAGGAACTGGAAAACCAGAGCCTCTGATAAATTTCTCACTTATTTACAGTGGAGATGGTTAATGGTGGTTAAAGTTTTCTCCTCCAGCTGCACACGTGCTGGTCTTGAGAGGTTACTAAATGGTTTTTCAGGAAACACTAAATGATTTTTCAGGAAACTGCAATATTCTTTACAGTTGTCATGCTCATATATGAGGAGTTATGAGTGGTGGTTAAAGTGAGTGGTTAATCCAGCCTTTGCCAANTTCTTTACAGTTGTCATGCTCATACATGAGGATAAAGTGAGTGTTTAATCCAGCCTTTGCCAGTCCAGCTGAGTGGAAGGGGGAAGAGGAGGAGAGGATCAGCAGTAACCCAAACACAGAAATTAAATAAGAATTTGTCATTTTGGATAGAGAATCCTTTAGGAGAGCTTGGCTGCCCAAGGGTTTTCCTGCACTGAGCTGGGTTTGAAATGAAATCTGACTTTGGCAGAACACAATTATCAGCTGAGAGATGGGAGGATTCAGTGCCCCGAGTGTGTTTGATAACATGCACCAGGTGATATGGGCACGGCACCAGCAGTGGGTGATCCTAACCTTGTAGAACACACTAATTAGCTCTCCCTTTTCCTGTTGTCTTGGGCAAACAAATTGCTGCCATCATTTTCCGAGATCATGGAAAAAATCCCTGCAAATAGAACATCTGCTTTTGATTAAACTCATGCAGAGATATTTCAGCAGACACCCATTAATCAAACTTAAACTTTTTTTAGCCTCTCTTTTATTTAGTCAAACAATTGTTGCAAAGATCTACTTTATCTTTTATATCTCAACGATTAAAAACATGCAGGGGGTCAGTGTGGTTGGGAAAGGACCAGGAAACATAGAAGATGTTTTTTCCCATGTACTTCCCATATATTGTAAAATTCATTTTGGTTTAATTTTCGAAATGGGTGAGCAGCTATTTGAGATAACAGAGCCAGGGCTGAGTGCCTGTAAACCCAGCACTTCCAGAGGTCCATCACTGCCAGCTTTATTAAGTTCAAAGCTGAGGAAAGAATGATTTGCTGCCCGCAGAGTCTATGGCAAAGCTGATTTGGGAGCCTTGGGAAGAGTCATATGAGGGAAGAGCTGAAGGAAAATTTTCTGTCTCCAGATTTTCTGAGTTTTGGCAGAATTAGCTGAGGAGTCAAAGTCGACAATTCTTTTAATGTGAAAGTGGTAGAATGACCTAAAATGTAGGGTCAAAATGTGCTAATTAGGTAACAATTAATGTTGAGTGACCTCTAGTGGTGCTTTCCCACAGTTTATCCTCAAACTGGGATCCCTGGCAGGAGCTGGAGTTCGGGATCTATGTGTAAGAGCCCTCCCCCACCACAGGATAAACAGTCTGTAAATAATGGGGCTTGTTTTCCTGAGAAAAATTCTGAAAAACTGAAAAAGAAAATCAAAATGTTTTTTATATATGGCTTTGTGCTAAAATCCTTTATTGTCACACCAGGCAGAGCAGCAAACTGGAATCCACCCCTCAACACAAGTTTTGATGTAAAATTATTTTTCATTACCCCAACATTTGAGAAGACTCCAGCTGTCAGAGGGTCAGCTGCGAGTGCTTTACAGTGATTCCATTTGCCACACTCCATTTTCCATATCCTATATTCCATATCCCACAGGAAGGCAGGACAATCACTTGTTTGCAAAGTGGCCATCAGTCACACTGAGATCTGTGCTAACACCAGTGGCTCTGTTCCTCTCCTGAGCCTCCCTCTCACACACCTGGGATTCTCCCACTGGCATTTGTGCCATCAGATCTCTCATTCCAAAAACACACCTGGTCCTCAGGGATGTGCCAAAGGATCATCTGGATGCGACCTCTTCTTATGAGCAATGAGAGCGGGCCCCTCACTACTTCTGCAAAAAAAATAATCACATGAAGTGGTTCCTAAATGGGGCAGAATGAGCCCAGGTGTCTGGACCAACAGGGTCAAGTGTAACCCTCCAAGTGAGATGCTCATATGGATATTAATTCCTAAACTTCTCCAAGTGGTGTTGGGAGAGGCTGCAGCCAGCCAGGCTGATCCCAAGGCCATCCGTGGCATTCCATGGACATCTGGAGTTTATTCTGGTGAAAAGAAGGCTCAGGGAAGACCTTCTTGCTCTCAGCCTGACAGGAGGGTGCAACCAGGTGGGG
Source organism: Edolisoma coerulescens (assembly GCA_013397115.1). Lineage (NCBI taxonomy): Eukaryota > Metazoa > Chordata > Aves > Passeriformes > Campephagidae > Edolisoma > Edolisoma coerulescens. Next base: position 610,801 of record VWZW01007324.1, on the reverse strand, counting down.
GTCAGGCTCTTCTCCCAGGGAACAAGTGACAGGTCAAGGGGAAATGGCCTCAAGTTACACCAGGGAAGGTGCAGGTGGATATTAGGAAAAAAATCTTCACTGAAAGAGTGGTTAAGCATTGGAACAGGCTCCCCAGGGAAGTGGTGGAGTCACCATCCCTGGAAGGGTCCAAAAGACAAGTAGATGTGGCACTTGTCAATATTTTTTAGTGGGTGTGATGATGTTTGGTCAAGGGTTGGACCTGACCATCTTGGAGATCTTTTCCAACTTTAAGGATTCTATGGGATCACCTGGAATGGCCTTACAGCAGCTTCCCCACAGACAAACCTGCTCCCCAAAGAGAGATAAACAGTTATTAAATTACAGGAAGGTCGAAGGATTTGCTCAAGATAACTTTGTGCAGTGATGGAGATGGTAGGAGTGACCTGACGTGGCAGCATCTAAGTACAAGCTTCAGTTAAATGAGGTAAATCTGATTTTTTCAAATATTCCGGAACACCAGTCAGGTAATACATTTATCCCCTTAATTTTCCCTAAATTCTTACCTCTGAGTGAATTCTGAAGTAGAATTCCCAGAGTAGAAACTCTTGGTGTTTGTTCTGGGTGAGTGAGGGGCAGTAAAACACCTCACGAGGGCCGAGGGCCTCGAAAGCAGCACGCGAGGAACCCGGGACTGTAAAGATTTACTGCGCTCACAGTTACAGTCCTACAACCCCATGAAAAGCCACAGTAAAATATACGAGTTAGTTCTGCTGAGCAGAGCTGCAGGCTTTAAATTTGCCCAGGTGCTGCCTTCCGGACACGTAAATAAAACCTCAAACGCCTCCCTCAGAGCGCACCAGGCCTGGCCATGACACGGGGCCTGTCCTGTAGGTGTCCTGTGGGGACAGGGGCCTGTCCTGGACATGTTCATTTTTATGAGTGGTCCTGAATTCTTGTGGCACGTGGAAAAAGTCACTTTTTATTTGCATCCCTTTGATGCAGCAGCTGCTGCTGAAGATTTGCAGTGAAATCTCAGCTGACTGATGGTTTCCTTCACACAAAGATGGGAGTCCAAAGACACTGTTGGGATATATGACATAATTATTTTGCCTAATGGAAAAAAAATTCATTTCAATGGCTGTCCTAAATTATTGCTGCCTTAAAGGCAAATGCTTGGAGTATATTAAGGATTTGAGAATTTGGTGATTAGTAGAGTAAATCTTGAGTAGGGAGAGCAAGAAAAGCCTGTGTTTAGTCCATTACTTAATTCAGCACTCAACAACTTGCAAGAATTTAATCCTTTCTTTATTTCTTTTTCATGCATGCATGTCCTGCTCATTTAATGGGCTGAATATATTTGTTTCTTCCTTAATTAAAATTCTTTTAGCTCTTTAATTTCGTGAGTAACAGAGATACCCAATAGAACTTTTCGAGCAATGCAGGAAGTTTTACTAAAAATCAAAAAATTGATATTTTTAATCATCTTGAGGTGAAAGTATTTCTATAATTAAACCTAGCTCTGTAAGGTAGAAGGTCACAGTCATTTTTTTTAAAAAATATGTTTATTAATTCTCAATTATTTCCTAATAGTCTTGTTTGGGTTTAATATCACTATTGTTATTATTAACTCACTTGGCCCTGGGACAAAATTGTGATCCTTTCAAAACACACAAGAGACAGGAAATGTCTCTGTAGCTTTAAGGCAATATAAAAGTAAGTCATTTGATCTATTCCCATAGAAACTTGCTGCTCTGAAAAGACTTTTAAATGTATTTTACTTCCAGTCAACAGTGAACTTCGGTGTGACACGTGTCAGTTTGCACTTAATCCATTTTGTGGTGACCTGCTCCTTTATTGTTGCCTGCTCCAGCGTGGGAAAAAGATGGTTAAACACAGGAGCTGATGGAAACTCCTCGAATGAAATTTCATTTTTCAGAGCAAGGCAGGGCAGCTCTGAGAGCCAAATTTGTTTCTTGCAAAGGAGAGAGAGCTGCTCTTTGGAGGCACTGGCTGCAGGCAGAAAGAGGCACCAGGAACTTAGGCAAGGGTTTAACTTTGAAAGATCCATAATCTGAATCTCTTGGTTTCACTTGGGTGATGATTTAAGCTTGCAATGGTGTGGCAGCAGAGTCTCAGGTTTGTACTGAGATCAAAAATGAGAGTTTTCCATTAAATAAAATTCAGCTCTGGAGCAGCTCCTACTTAGGTTGTCACTGTCTTCTCATTCTGTTTTGTGGGGTTTGATGGTTATTTTTTAACTCATAAAAAAAAAACAGCACTGAAAAATGGACTTTAAAAAATAAGCTGGTAGATAAAAAGCCATTTACGAGACTTTCCAGATATATGAAAAGAGTGGAAGATTTCAAAACCTTCTTATTGTGAATAGTATTTTATGCAACTGCTGTCGAAAATACATCTACGCAAAGGAATTTTTACTTACCAGGAAAAATACAGTTTAAAGATTTATGCTGCAGTTGCAATGCTCGATCTTGGGTTTTCCAAAGGCAGCAAGATAGATTCTGAAGTCCTTATAAAGCCTCTGCAAAACATCATGTGCCTACCACAAATTCCTGCTTAGAACAATTTAAGTTGCAAATCAGGAACCAGCCCAGAAATTCTGCATTTTTTGGCTTGCTGTAAATGACTGTCCTTGTTGTTATGGTAATTCTATGAAAGAGACTCTCAGAAATCAATTTGTTGTTTGTGTATAATTCCCCAAACTGAGAAAGAAGCTGCTGGGTGTTGGGTGGATGAAGGCACTGCCACCGGTGAAGATGTTGAGCTCAATTTAAGCCTGTCAAATGTGGCAGCATTTAAAAATCAATAATCTTGGTCACATCACGGTCACAGGCTGGGAGGGAGTGAGGATGTTGAAGGCATGGCTTGGATGATCCCAAAGGTTATCACACAGCATTTGTCTCAGAAAACGGGATGCACAAATCCCAGGAAGGGCAGGACCTCTGGAGGTTCTTGGTGCCTTCACGGTTAAAGCTGTTAAACCACAAAAATCCGACAAAACTTGGAGCCAGCTTGGGAAGCAGCACAGTGATGCCAATGGGAGGAGTGAAAGTCAGATTTACGAAGCCAAAAACTGTGCTGAAGGAAAAGTGGCAAGAATATTTCCACTTGTTAGAGGTATAATTGCGCAGAACACAGGCAGAGACACCATGGAAAAGCAATAACAGGGCTTGGAAGAGTGGGACTGATTGTACATGGGGAAGTCAGGGCAGGTGCTGCACTCTGTGTGCCCATTAAAATCCCCAAACCACAGGATTTACCTCTGAAACTGGCAGAGGGAATAGACTTTTCCAAACTCTGCTTGTCCAAAGCCTGGCAGCACCGTAGGAATCGGAATTTAAAAACACACTAATTCTGACTGAACTCACACATTTGTGCCTATTGAAGTAGGAAAGATTACCCTGGGGGGGAGCCAGTTACCTGCAGGATTTCAAAGACGAATGGATTGAATCCTGCAGAGAATAAATAGTATTTTCTGGTTTTTGGATGACATACTAATACCTGGGAGGAATTCAGACGAGTATTTACAAAACCTTGAGGAAATTCCAACATGTTACAAAGCTATGCTTTAAAACGAACAAAAATGAGATTGTAGGCATGAGATTTTTTTTTTTTATCTCCCTAAAACCAAGTTCCTTGCCTAAGTTTCAGGAATAAAGTCTTTAAAAAGGAAAATAAAAACTATGGAGCATGCATAAGTACCTCGATGTTGCACAACTTCTGTTGTTTTTATCCATGTGAAAGGTTTCTTCTGGAAGTTCCAAATTATCATTGTTAATTAGGTTGATGTCTTTCCTGATAAAGGCAACATAAAATAGATGTGGATGGAGCACTAAAATAAGATTTTTTGGAGGCAGAAACCCAAAAAACTTTAGAGCTCTACAGCATCCTCTAATTTGAGGTCATTCAGGAGAACATTGTACCACAATTTCCTGAAGGAAAATGGACTATTGCTTCATAAGACTATGGGAGCAAAAAAATTCCCAGTTATTTGCCTTTTAGGTCATTATCATCATCTTGAAAACACATCTACATTTTAAAAATAAAACTTGCACTCCCATTTAAGAATTCATAAATTCTAGGAGCATCTCTTAAAAGTTATCTTGATGCAGATAGAAAACCACTGGTAAAAAAGAGGAGTGACTAATTTATATATTTTTGGGGGCAAGCAGTTTTGGGGATCAATCATTTTATTGCTGTTTTACTATTGCAAAATTCCTTGTGGACTGTGAAGCACGTCTCCATCACATCCCTCCTTCCAGTCACCAACCAACTCAGCCAGAGACAGAGAAGAAAAGGTGATTTTCTGAGGAGAGTCCTGGATTTCTGTGTGGTTTTGGAACAGCCACATCACAGGAGCTATTCAAGCTCCAGTGCTTCACTGAGCAGCATTACCTGGGCAGGAGATGATGTTTTCCAGGAGGAGCAGCTCCAAGGAGCTTGGGAACCTTGTTACCAGCAAAATGATCCCAGTAGCATAGTGGAGAAATAAAAAGGGACTGAAAGGAGCTGTTCTTGGTGCAAAGTTTGGGCATCTGAGCCCTCTGGAGCCTGCAGGAACAAGGGAAGGACGTGTTTCTCCCATTCTCTTTGGATTGTGCCTCTTGTGTGTGGTGACCTGGACTTGCAGCAGTGTTTTTATGGAGGATTCCCCTGAAAATCTCTTGCAAGGCCTTCCTGGGGGACACAGTGACCCCAGGGGCACTTGGTGTGGTTCTGCCTTGCCCCATCCAAGCGAGAGTCCCTTTGGTTATGCCCATTCACTCCTCAGACCCAAGAGAAATGGGGTCCTGCATGTTTGAGTACAAACTCGTGTCCTGTGCTCAGTAACAGGGAGGAAAAGCAAACATCATTGTCCTCAGTTAATTGCTGCTTTGTGACAGGCTACACTTCAAAGGCACTTTAGTCTCAAGTGCATCTTAGCAGAGACAAACCCATATCACCGATTTGAACCCCCACTATTTCCAGCCACGCAGATGAATGGATTCCACTCAATAGAACCTCCACATGTGGAAGCAGAATGTGAAATTAGTTTGGGGTTTGGTTGGGGTGGGTTTTGCTTTTTTTTTTTTTTGGGTTTGTTTTGTTTTTTAAAGTACTGTTTTAATGAGGTGTTTAGTTTAGCGCATTTGGCTTCTCCAAATTACCTCAAGGGGATTCATATGTTAACGAACTCCACAGCTGTTGTTTGTGAAACCAGCCTAGCACAAGCAGAGCATGTTGTGCAAAGATTTAAATGCTCTGTTGGAGAGGTCACTGCGCTCCTTTGTCTGCTGTCAGTTATTAATAATGAGCCTACTACCTAATTTTAAACACTAAGTTAATTTTTTTTCAGTATCGAACACATTCCAGGTGGGTTCGGTTTGGGTTTGAACGCCTGGGTCGACAGAGGGAAGATGCAGTCAGAGGATGACCTGGTTTTATGCAATTGATGGAACATTTTGGGGTGGGGACGACTGGTGATGAAGTTTCAGGCTTTGGAGGTGGCCTGAAGAGGCTGCGTTGAGCAGAGAGAACGTTTGCAATGATAATTGTTTTATAAACATGCCCTGCTATGCTTCAAAAGCTTTAATTCTGAATTTCTTAAATTAGGCTGGCTTTGCTCCTGGCAAGCAATAAACTGTTTTCATTTTAGATGTCACTTTACATTTAAGGAAATTAATAACTGGGAAAGGAAAAAAAAATCCTATTTGCTAAGTAAGGGCAGAGAATCTGTTTCTTTTATTTCAAGTATCCAATTAAAATCCACAGCTCTCCTTGTTGAACAAACCCTGGATTTTTAAGGGCCAGAGAGACAGAATTTATATGCTAGAAGAGTAATCCCGGTTCTTACCATCTCATGGGAAGCAGGGTGTGCTCTGCTGTTCCTGGAGCCCACCTGGCCACATCCCAGCGTTGGAATATCCAGTGGGCAGCAGGTTGTCCAGAAGACATGGATTAGGGACTGCTGCTTCCCAACCTACTCCCACACAGCACATTCCACGGCACTCTAGCTCATAGATCATTTCATCATTTCAATATTTGGGTTTGATTCCCTCCACGTGCTTTATTACTGAAAATAATGAATGATTTAATAATGAATCATTAACATCAGAGCAGCCTCTGCTGGCTGGTGGAGACAGAGCTCTGATGCACAGCCCCACAGGAGATTTCATTTGGGTGGGCCAAGCTTTATTCCCTCCCTCAAAAGTATCAGCATTTAAGTGCAAGGAATGATATTTTGCCTGGAGTTTAGGCAGAATATAAAATAGATGTCCAACGGGAGCGTTGCCAAATTCGAGCACTCCATATTGGATGAGATCAGGGCTTCTGTCAAACAAATGCAAATGTGGTGTGACTTTCTTGCACACAAAGCAAGAATTTCATCTGAGCCTCCACGACATGGCTCTGAAAACATAATTAAGCTCAGACAGGAGAATAAAACCTTTGCCTTGCTCGAGATAGAGAGGTTACTAATTATTGTAAAGTGGTTTTGTTGGTAAATCAAGTTTTTGGAAAGATCTGGCGTTGCTAAAAGAGCCCTTCTAAAAAGGGAATAATCCATGTCAGGGGATAATGTTTTCTCAAAGCCCTTGTGTTGCTGTTTTACAGATGGAAAACTGAGGCACAGTGTCCTTGAGACCCTGCTTTCCCAAGTTATTTAGCTTGGGAACAACGTGGGATCAGTGCAAGCTCCCACTGGTTCAGAGTCAGTTTTCAAGATTACGGGATATTTTCCATCCGATGCCACCTGAGAGGGACGGTTGGGATGACATTTAATGTCACCTACAGTGGCTGCTCAGCGAATGGTCCTCTGTCCCCGAGGCAGGGGGGTGAAATCAGCCCTTCATTTAACACAGGCCATTGAAAACCAGCCATGCACGGGCTTCTCACTTAAGCAGATGAGCTGGATGCAAAAGGATAAACTGGATTGCTGATTCACCCTCTCCTGTTTGCAAGCCCCATTTCCAAATGTCCATTGAATGGGGATAGATGGAAAGGGAGGAGAATTTTGCATTATTTTTATTGCTAACTCTGAATAATGGAAGTGCAGCAAATGCAGCATGTGGGCCATTCTTTGGGCACTGTGAACATTCAGTTCAAAAATATTTGTAACACAGTGATTAAGAGGCTGTTCCCTTGCTCAGCATGGAATTAGAATGACTGCCAGTCGGGAATGAAGTCACCTTCCATTTCAGGATCTTTCAGCGAAAAAGGATGAGCTTTCCTGTGGCTCTGGATTTGTCATGTGTGTTCCTGAGGAAATGTTGAGAAACTGAACATTTCAGGAAGGTGGAAGGCTTGGAAGGACATTTACACCCTCTTCTCCTTCGTTCAGCGCATCCCAGCCCAAATCTTCTCCAGAGCACAGTCCTTGTCCCCACTGTGACTTGGCTGCCTCCCAAGATGTGACAGGCTTTTCCAAAGGGAGCTGGGACTGGGAATGGGTCAGCAGAAACGACAGCATTCACCTTGTTCATTTATGGATTCCCCAAAATATATATCAAAAGAGATTAGACATTCTGGAGGGGATGGATGGATGGATGGATGAATGGATGGCAGGTACTTGAGTTTCACCAATATTCTTAAAATTTGAACCCCCTGACCAGTATTTAAGTAACAAAATTAGATGCTCCTTTAATAAGTAATTCCAATTTTCTAGATATTTCTCAGATATTCCTAATAACAAAAAATAGCAAAAATCTAATGATGTCTGAAGACGCAGCAGGTCCTGTGGAAAGGAATGTTGTCAGGTCTTTTGGAAAGGAACACAAAGGTGATTAAGGTGCAGACTCACCTCACTTGTGGCCATTTCACAGAGCAGCAGCACACACAGACATCCCCCATCTATATAAACCCCATTTGTATAACCCTTGTTAGACCCCTTTAAGTACTCCCTGACACATCCCCACTGATGCAGAGCCATTTCTGATAAAAGCCCAGCTCTTTTCCTGTATCAAAATGCACTCATTGTGCAGTAATTCAATGGCATGGCTCTTCCTCTTTATGAGCTCTGAAAATATCTCATTAAGAGTTTCACAAATTGCCACCATAACTTCTGCTGACGTGCTCGTTCGTCCTCGGCTCCCAATAAATCCGGATGACAACTTCAATGGCACAAAGCAGGGGTTTCCCAGGCTGTGATTCAGCACTCAAACACCTCGGTGTCATCTCGAGCTTGGAGGTTTGACGGAGCCAAGGTGTGAGGTGCCACTTGAGACAAGCTGGGATGGGAGCGTGAGGGAAGTGTGGGGATGTTTTTCCTCCCCTCTCTCGGATCTACGGTTTCAGCACTCTTCACCATCTGGTGGAACACTTCAGAGAAGAAAACAGTTCTGCAATATCTAATTTTGCCATGTTTTTGGAACATCATTATAATGATCTTTGTGTCATTTAAGTGTGATTACTCGTCCTCCAAGGCTTTTCCTGTTTACACTTAAATAGTACTGGAGCATGGCCAGATACGCTTGGAATGAAATGGTACAAAATACTACATTTTTATCATAAAGGCTTAAAAGCAACATTTACAATTAGGGGACACAGCCTGTACTTTGCATTCTGGTAGGTTTTTTGTTTTGATCTCATTGTAGTAGTAGATAAATAAAATTAATTAAGCAAGCATAATTACCAGTTAAATTTTACAAAATCCCGAAGAAATGGAAGGCCTAATTCAAAGTGGCGGTAATGGTGTAAATAATTAAGTCAAATTGTTTTCATTTTCATGCTGCATATTGTTTCCTTCAGCATGTAATGGTACAAGGCAAAGTGTACGCCGTGCTCGAACTAGACAAATAATAGATAAATTTATTCATAAACACTTTGTGGATTGTAATTAGAAGTTCACTGCTGCAGTGTCTATAGCACCAGTCTATTTTTTTCCTTCAGTTTCTGTAAATATTTGCCTGGGTAAATTTTTGCTTTGAAGAATGTAGAGAGAAGGAGAATACACCACAAAAAGTGTTGCAAAATCATCTTTGCTTCTTTGAGCGGCATCCAGGGTCCCAGCAGCAACCAAGGTCTGTGTCCTCAGCATGGCCCAGGTGGTCCTCTGCCTGCAGCAGGCTGAGGGAGGCTGGGAGCTGGGTGTGAGATGAGTTTCCCTTCTCTCACTGCTTGGTGCCCTAAATAGAGCTTTTCCAACCAGGAGATACAAATTACCTGGCAGATCCTGCCAAAAAACCCACTGGACCTCAGGGCTCCAGCAGAGATTGCCTGGACACGGGGCCGGGCACACGCAGTGATTGTGCAGGGTAAACACTCTGTGGGAGGAGAATGAGACTGTTTCTCTTCAGGGATGGTGAACTTCTCCTCAGTGAACTCATTCCAGGGAGAGCTGTGATAATCCAGGATGGGTGGAAGCTCAGGAGATCCTTTGGGGGTCAGTGCTTGCCATGGCTTGGCTTTGAACACCGGGCAGCGATCCTGAAAGGAGCATTCGGGGAAAGCCTCCCATCAGCAGCTCCTGGGAGAAACCTATTTGTGTAACCACCTCCCAGCTTGTTCCCAGCACAGCACAAATTTATTAAAACAGCAGTTTGGAAAATTCAGGGACACCGAAGGTGAAACCTGCTGGATAAATCTGGCATCCAACACGCTCCCAATGCATTAACTCAATTCCCATTGAGTGAAATCAGGGATTGTATTAGGATTAACTGCACTCCCCAAGGTTTGAAGGACCTCATTCTGCCCCAATGCATCCACCTGGGTACTGTGAGTGTTATTAAGCCATGGAATGAGTGGCAGAAGAGACTGTGGCACTGCTTGGAGCTGGCACGTGCCGATACCTCGACCACAGAGCACAAACACCAGGCACTGCAAGCAAACCCCTGCAAAGCTCTGCACAGGGGTCAAAAAGACTCCTCGTGCCTGCTGATTCTTTCCATGTTCTTCTAGCTGGAGGGCGAGCTGAAAAATACCGTGGAGCTTTCGTTCACCTCTCGCTGCCGTGGAGCAGAGCTTCAGTATAGCACTACTGGCCTCTGCTGCCAGCATGGGAGAGGAGGTGAGGAGAGAGGCTTCCCACACCTCTGCCTCTCCGGAGGGCCTCCTGATCCCTGAGTATGAGCTGCAGGAAAACCAATCTTTCATCTTTACCTTATTTTCATGCTTACAAATAAAGGTCAAGGCTCCCGTGCTGTAGCCGGCGCCGAACGAGCTTTGAACAACCACCCTGAAATGTGATTGTAATTAGTTTCCTTTCAATCTTGATGTGAACAGTGATCTTAAAATGCCAGGACTGTAGCAGTGCATATGATTAACAAGTGCACAGAAAGGCAGTCTACGGAAAAATATGGATAGAAATGAACAAAATGCAAATGTTGCACTGCTTTAAGTTTTATTATCCTCCCAGCTCTTCATAAAATACTGTAGACATCGTTTGATTATATTTTTAGTCTAGGGAATTAATTTTTAACTAGGGAACTCGTTTCTATCTTATGATTACTCTTCTCTGCAATGGCCTGTAGGTCTGAACTAAAAAAATCACAGTTTTAATTGCGCTAATGATGCCCAGAACTCGAATGAATCTCACTTACGTGTGTGCCATGCCATGCAATATGTGCTGGAGCTGCAGGCAACGTGTGCATCTTTTCATACCAGTGATTTCTCCAGGAGCCAGGTGTAAAGCCTGGCCAGGGGTAAGGCTGTGTCCTCGCAGTGTCACCGCCTGGGAGACTCCTTGGAGGCGGCTGATTCTGCGCAGCCAGTGGAGGGGAAGGAAGAACAGAACCAGTGATATTTCCTGGTCACTCCTCTGATTTCACCTCTCTTGGCTCAAGGGTAACTCACAGCAGAGCCTAGGGGACGGTGAAGAGGAGTTTTGAGCACTGTGCTCTGGTCACATCCACGCACAGCCCCTGGTCCAGCTCCCATCAGCTCCCAGGGATGGGTGGGAACCGCTCCCAGGGAGGCAGAAATTCCCTCGCCAAGCCAAAAAGGACCTCAGGGCTGCTCCCCTGCTCAGAGCAGAAGTAATGGGAAGGAGAGAGAAACAGAAGAAATTGCATAGGGAGTATTTTGCTTGAAAAACTACCAGGCTGTATTTTCTACCAGGGAAAAATGTATTTTTTTTCCAACTGCCAAGTAAATTCACTTTGTCAAAATACAGGTCTACAGAAAAAAATCAGAAGAATACAGCTAGAAGGCCATGGCAGAGACACAGAGGAGACAAAACAGGGACGACTCTTCAGAGGAGGAACTTGGTTTAACACTCTGCAGGTAACTGTGACTCGGCCTGCAGCATCCTAACCCAGACCTGCAGCAGTGTCTCAACCCTGACATTGTTGTCTGAGCCAAAACTGCACTCCAACACCTACCCAAACCTTATTTCTTCTCTTCTCCAAACAATTTGAACTCAGATACCCCTATTTTGGAACATCACGACACCTTGACACAGCTGGGAGTGCCCTTACTCAGAGTTTGGGGTACCCAACACCTTGAGAGCACAGCTCTGCTCTGTTACCTTATCCCACTACCTTGGGCTCTCACTCTCCACGCTGAAATCCACTCCAAATGGAGTGCTGAAAATCCAATTGTTTGCTGTCAAAAAGTTTCCATTTTGTGATGAAAGACGTGACCTTTCTTTTTGGATTGATTAGTAAACATGAGGTAAAATGTGGGAGCACGCCAGTGTTAACTTGATACCGCCACAGGCTCTGTGCATCAAATATTTCTGCTTTATTCTGAACGTCCTGTTAATGAGAAAAATATTCAAATCAAAGAAATGTGTTTCCTTCGATTCTCTTCAGAGTGTAATTTGGAGCTTCAGAATAGCATGCTCAATTATGTCTGTTTTATTCCTAAATTAGGGGGGGAAAAGCATCAGAAAATTATTAAGTAAACCTCTTAGCAACTGTTAAGCAACATCCAGTATTAATTGTTTAATCACTCTTTTATTATTTTTCATCAGGTAGGAAGTGAATAGCACACTTGCTCAAAGGATTTCTTCCACAAACCACTTGGAAGAGCAAATTCCAAAGTCAGGCAGATTCCAAAGGCCCAACGCCTGGGGAGATGGGCAGAAACCTTTCCTTAAAAACTGCTGGAGAGGCTGGTGTGACCAGGAGCAAGGAGCAGCATTTTCTTACATGTTCTGGCACTTCATGGGCTGTCTGGAAAAGGCTGAGCAGCAGGGCTGTGCCAGGGCTGCAGAGCCAGCAGCAGGTGGGGGCTCCTCGATGCTCAGCAGCTCCCCAAGGTGGGCGTGGGCCCTTTGGTGCTGGGTTTGTTTCACCCAGAGCCGGTACTTCCCCCGTGGATAAGGATTTATCCATCCCAGCTCCCCTGGGCTGCTGGGCAAGCCTCCCACCCCGCATCCCACGCTGCATTCAGGGAATGTCGCCAAGCCAGGGCTTCCCCTCCCGGGGCTCCGCTGCGCGTCCCTGCGGGGCCACCCGCCCACGGCCGGCTCAGGGACACGGCAGCAGGAGCTGATGGCTGCTGAGGCACCATCCCAGCCATCCCCACATCTTCAGGAGACTTCCCAAGGCGAGGAGGCTGCTGAGATTTCCTGGGAAGAGTGAACGGCGTCAGCACAAACCCAGCGACGGCGGCGGCTCACGGAGCGAGCGCGGGCAGGGGGCTCGCCCAGGGGCGTTTGGGGTGCAGGCAAAGCAGGCTTGCCTCCCAAATTTCCCAAGAGCCATGAGGAATTAATTCCTCAAATGTAATACATGTAAATAGTATCAGCTAAGATGGCACACGCCAAAGGAAACATACGGTCAGTGTTGCTCCTTTCTTCTTCTTCTTTGCACAGGTTGAATTATCCATACTGACTCTGCATTATCCATAGGTTGGAAATTAGGGAAGGGTTCTTCCCACAGAGGGTGCTGGGCACTCCCCAGGCTCCCCAGGAAATGGGCACAGCCCTGAGGCTGCCAGAGCTCCAGGAGCGTTTGGACAATGCTCCCAAGGATCCCCAGGGTGGGATTGTTGGGGTGTCTGTGCAGGGACAGGAGCTGGACTGGATGATCCTTGTGGGTCCCTTCCAGCTCAGGATATTCCATGGCTCTGTAACAGCTTTTTTTGCTCAGCATCCTTAGGGTGGAGTGCTGGGACCACCGTGCAGGAGGCTGTGGGCAATTCAGCCGTGAAATGAGCCCTTGTATTCCCGAGGTGCACCTTCCATCTTCAGCATTACTGCTGGCATTTACTGCCACTCCCATAAAAGGCATCTGGACAAATGTTGTGCACTGCTGATGGAGGCTGAACCACAAATGCCTGAATGAGAAGAGTCTTGAAAATTCCCTCTGCAAAAGGGTGGGAGGACAAAGGACCATGGATCCTATGAATTACTGCCATAATATGAACTTTTCTTTTGGCATCTATAGGTTTCTTTTCAGAATCCTGCAAACTATTCATTTTCTTGTTTCTCATAAGGAGGAGAAGCTTCAAGTCCACATGTGAATTTGTTACACTTCAGCAGCCAGATCTTCCTGGACTACCTTCACCAGCAGCCCTGAAATCCTCTTTAATACCTGGAATGAGGATCTCTCATCCTAATTTCTGCCAGGACAAACTGTGCCCAAACACACCACGGTTCTGTAGCTGTCCAAGCCCTGCCCCATGGGTTGGAAATCGCCATCCAGGTCAGGACTGACGTTTATAAAAATCCATCTATGGCAAGTTCTTCACCTCAGCTGCCTGGCTTGTATTTGATTTCTTGTCTCCATGAATGTGCACTCATTTCCTAAACCTTTTTTTACAAGTATTACCATAAAACTGTTCCTGCAAGAGCAATAACAAAGTCTCCATATTTTCAAAAGTCCGTCAAAAAGACTTTGTCACACTGCAAAATTTAGGTGTCTTCAGAGATAAGCCTCTTGCTCCCTAAATAGTCCCTCTCTAAACATAAATACAGAGTCCAAACACCTTCTCGTGCAGTTCACAGTTCCGCTCATATAAAACTGTTTACAGCAATCCCATCAGCTGTCAGTTGACAGCACTTCTGTACCAAGTATGTGATTAATCCCTCATGTGAAAGTCACGAGTTATATCAAAATAAATGACAACCAACCAGTCTCACTACTCACAGCAGGGGAGGAGATGCTGAGAAGCAGGAGCTGGGGACAGCAAAACCATCAACAGGACGAGGACCAGGTACACAACAAGAAACTTTCAGATTTCCACTGGACGCTGATCCTCGGTGAGTTCACATACATCTGTCAGCCTCATTTGGGACCACTCTCCCTGATTTGAGTTGATGGCAAGGATCTGAGTCAAATAAGTGAATATTTTTGCTAAATGTTGTCTGTCACATCCTGTTACTCCGCGCTGGGTTCCCCGCCATACGGCCACGATGTGGTGTAACATAGCATGATGCAGCAGGGATGATTTAATGGGACACGACAGAGCAACATCGCTGCAGCTTTTGGAATAAACACCTGCTTTTAGCAGTTATTTCATCTGCTGGAAGGGTTTCTTAAAACAGATAACCTAGGTCCTGCTATGTTGCACTTTGCTCTTTGTATACCTCTAATACTTCCCATAATACTTTGGTCACTTCCTTTTATTCCATGAGCTGTGTTCCCTTATAGGGTTGGGTTTTCATGGCTTTTCTTTTCAATAGAAGTTAAAAATAAACTTTCAAAAATTGGGAGGAAAGGAACTACTCTAAACCATGATGGAGACACATGGGAAAAGTTCTAATTATGGAAGGAAAACACGGACTCTATTTACAGCAAAGAACACATTTACCCACAGGTAAAAATAATAATAACAGGAACAAAGTTTAGAAGACTTGTTCTTCCTTCAGAAACTTCAGCAGAATGTTATGAGTGAAAACTGGGTAAAAATCTTCTCTCCTTGGAGAAATACGGACACAGAAAAGGCAAACATTTAACTGTTGATTTTGTACTTGCAGATGTAGGTTTTATGAATGGGAACATTTGCAATAAAAAAAAAAAAGCCAAGGTTTGGGTGACCCTTTCTAGAATTTTGCTTCATTATCCTTGACCTGACTGACAGAAATATTAGCAGTGGGGAATAAAACTGCCGGTTGAGTTATTTAAAAAATGAAGTAATTTATTCATCTTGAATACATTCTCTCCTTCCAAAAATCCTTCCATCTGTGTGTGAATGCGTGAGAGCTAATTAAATTGGCAGCCATGGCTCTGTACTTCTCATTTGGAGGACCTTCATCTCAAGCTAGAAGAGCTTCATCCTCCAGGACCTTGTTAGAGAAGAGGGAAAGGGAATCAAACACAAGTGCAAAGTTCAAAACAGAAATGGATTTCAGAAAAAACTCCAAAATAATTCAATTTGGATCACCACAGTCTCCTCAAAGGGAATACAAGTGAAGCCATGAAGGTGTAGAGGTGAAGCCCCAGAGGTGGTTCGTGCACGCTGGAGCTGGCAGAGGGGTTGGAATGTTCTTTGCATACCTGGCACTTTTGATGGAAAAGCCACAACAGTCACTGGGTCCCTGTCAGGATTCCACCACCTATCCTTCCGACCCCTTGCTTGGGACAAGATGCCACCTTGAAGGCAAGCATTAAAATTAAATCTCAGAGAGGGATGACAAACCTTGCCCTTTGACGGGACAAGCAGAAATGGCCTCAAGATGCACCAAAGGAAGGAGGTTGGATATTGGGGAAAATTTCTTCACGGAAAGGTTTGTCCAGCCCCGGCCCTGGTGGAATAACCATCCCTGAAAGGATTTAAAAGATGTGTAGAAGTGGCACTTGAGGACAGGATCCAGTGGTGGCCTTGGCAGTGCTGGGGGAATGGTTGGACTTGATGGATCTTTGCTAATGTGAAAGACTCCATGATTCTATCATTCCATGATTCCATGAAATGCAGGCTGGGCTTCTGGCCAGCGAGGAGGAGAGTGCCTTGAGCCCTGCAGGGAGTGGGAAACAGGCTGATTACTGTACAAAATATGTCCTCCCGTGGGGGCTGTGCTGCTGTGTCACCCTGTGGTGGCCCTGGGGACCCCGGGGTCCCTCCCTGAGCGCAGGCAGCCCCGGCAGGCAGCAGGAGCTACACTGGGATGCATTTTCTCCAAATGCAAAGCACCTTTTGACCTTCAGTAAAAATTAAACACTCGGAGGGATTGGGCAAAGCAGATTTTAATTTATAATAAATCAAGGCCGCCATTGCCTCTCTTTATACAAAGGCCCTGAAGAGCTGCGGCGCTACGCGAGCCCTGCGAGCTGGCAATGTATTTTAATGTATTTATTTGATGATGCATTCATTCTTTCATTCATTCATCTATTCAGTCATTCATTCAGACACTTGTTCATTCATCCCTGTCCTTTTGCAGGAAGAGAACAGAAGCCAGCAGTTACATACTTCTTCCCTGTCCTGATTTACAGCCACGGCTCTGCGTTGGTATCAATAAATCTCTTTGGCCCTCCCCAATCCAGCATTATCCCTCATTAGCGACTGGGATTTAAAAAAGGGATTAAAAATAATATCAGATTATAGATAGATGAGTAGATATGTGCATTGCTTGCAGTGCTTTGATTAAAGTGCTGAGTTGCTGATGGGTTTTTTTTTCTCATTTATTTAAGAAGATCTCTCATATTCACCATTCTCTGGACCTTGCAATTATTTTCACAAACAATCCCTGATGTTTTATTAACTGGACCAATAATTTTTCTATCAGTGCTGGATAATAAGGTCCCCACTGCCCTCCCAGTGGTGGTTGATGTTGAGGGGAGCTCTGCTGAGCCTGGCTCTCACCTCTACCTTCTTTGCCTGTAGGAGATCTTTTGGAGTTTTCTGGCCCAGGGAAATATTTATTTAAAAATATTTAAAAATAACCTTTGTGGGGCCATCCCAGCTCTGGCTGTGAGACTGTGTGGGTTGTGTCTAGAACTGCTTCCCCATCACTGCTCTTCTCAGCCCAAACATGCACATTTTATCTGCTTCTGAGTACGCCTTAAACATGGGAATATTTTCTCTGAGGAGGACTGAACTGAAGGGGAACTACTCTTCGAGGTGGGATTACTCACCCTCTAATAGCTGCTGGAACAATTTTTCTCCCATATCTCTGAAATACCCTTAATTAATCTTGCCAACAACTTGCAGCATAATTGTGTCCCTAAACTGTTAACCTTGAAACATATTTGACAGTGTATTACCATCTCAGAACTTGTTATCACAGGGAATAGAGTAAATCCATAAATATCCTGGTTTCCCTTGAAAGTCCCAGAATAATTCTTTGTTGTCAGCCTTTTTTTCCCCCCCTTAGTTTTATTTTTGACCTGGTGGCAGGAGACACAGGAGAGAAAGAGGGCACGTTAGAAAGAACAAACCAGCAGCAGTTTGGAAGAAAAGGTGGTTATATATTATGCATAACGTAGTGGTTTTCATACAAAGGAGCTGTCCTTTGCATTTCTTTCTCATTTGCATGTCTTCAGGGCACCGGAGGACAGAGACACGGGATGGCACCAGCTGCCATCTGCAATCGGGTCACAACTGGTCCCTGGTAAACAAAACAGACAAAAAGCCAACCCTGCAGTCCGCAGAGGGCAGAGCCCGAGCTGGCCCATCCACAGCTGCTGCTCCCTCGATGGACAGCTCCTGCTTGCAGAGAGCTGTGGCATCACTCGGGCTGACCCCGTGCTCAAGGCCAGGCTCCCTTGGGCTGAGACACCCTAAATGTGAGGCACACACCCTGACACCAATGGCCTTATTAAAGCCAGGCAGTCCTGGAGAACTGGGGAACTCCAATTAAAGTTATTAACATTTCTTCTCTTGGTTGCAAGCTCAGGAGCTCTGTTCTGTTTAACAGTCTGGCATCTGCTGCTGGTAACAGTGATGGGCCTCTCCCAGGCCTGGCTGCTGTTCTTACTATGCTGCCATTTGAAATCATCAGGAAAAAAAAATAATCAGAAGCTTAAAAAAGCTAAAGCAGACAGGCTGTTTCAGATTATTTTAGTATGTGTGCTCGCTGCACCAGCCCAATGTTCCTGTTAAAACCATAGTCTGATTTTCCTCCTGAAAATCAGGTTATAAACAAAAGGATTAGACAGAAACAAACCCAGGCAGAGAATTTAGATCTGGGTTCAAATGTGAGCTGGAAATGATGGAAACGCTTTGGTTCGAGGCCTTCTCTATTGCAATAATAGTTCTTTCTAAATATATGTATCCTTTATGTATTTTTATATCAGGGATTAACTGTGTAGCTTAGGAGAAAACAGAAAAGGAGATCATTATTTTACAATTTAATTTGGAGGAATCTGAAGGTTGGGATCAGTAGGGAAAGCAAGCACAGCTGCATTTCTCATAATTTTCCCATTAGAATTTACTAATTTCCACACTGCTGCTCCCTCATTTTCGGTGTGTTTGTAGGTATTATTCTCATTTTTGGATTTAGCAGCCCAGAAATTTGAAAAGAGAGAGTCTGGTTTTCACTAAAAGAAGAGTTTCTCACTTAATTCAGACACTCCTTCAGTTTGTGTTTGCTAATCTTCATGTAAAATTAAAAAAACATGCTGCTAAATGACATTACAGCTTGTTTGCGATGCTGTAATGTGTATTCCCAAAAAATGAACTCAATAGATCATATATTTATAAACCTGCACCTAAAAGGGTTCCAAGAGAGATTTTGGACAAGGGCCGGGAGGGGCAGGACAAGGGGCAATAGTTTCCTATTGGCAGAGGGTAGGTTTAAGGGATATTGGGAAGGAATTCCTCCCTGTGAGGGTGGGGAGGCCCTGGAATAGAATTCCCAGAGAAGCTGTGGCTGCTCCTGGATCCCTGGAAGTGTCCAAGGCCAGGCTGGAGCAACATGGGACAGTGGAAGGTGTCCTTTTTGAAATGCTGAGTTTCCTCCTTGAGGGGGAGATTTGTTTGGCTCACTCCTTTTCACACATTAGGACACTTAAAAAGAGGTTTTTATTTCTCACTAAACACAGTCAGCACACAAAAGGACTCAAATGAAAAAGAAAAACCCCCAAAAAAGCTTTCCAGATATTTTTACTCATTTAAACCAGCTTGTTCTAAGGAGAGCAATTCCATCAGCAGCACAATACCAACCCTATCAATATATTTACCCCAGGGATATCTTTATCCCAGGGATCTGTCACTCTGCAATTCCAGCTCCTCTGGGAGGCTTTAGTTTTTTGCACAGAGTTCTGTTTGTCCTACGTGTGCCACAGCTGCCTATTGAAGCAGCAGCAAAAGTAAAAAGCTTTGGGGAATTCCCAACAATAAAGTTGAAATCTCTTTCCTGGTTAGTATTCAGCCTCACTATAACATTTAGCAGACATTTTCCCTTCTCCCAGTTTTCAATAGGCTGCATTTATCAGCATGGAGTAGCAATCAACATGTATTCGCTCATGTATTTATAAAAGTCAGCTGTGTGCTTCCACATCATTTCAATTCTTCCTTTAAAATCCATTTGCTTTGTCTTCAGCAGGAAAATTCTGGGTGTATTTGATGTGTGTAGGGTTGGTGGGCAATAAATCCATGAGTATTAGCACAGGTATCTCATTAATAGCTGAAATGAATTATATATGTAGCCCCTTATTCCATCCCCAGACTTATTTAATGTTGGCATTACAGTATTAGATAAGTTATCTTTAAAATAAAAAAGGATTGTTATTTGTATCTCTGCACTTAAAATGACAATTTCCTGCTGGAAGATAAATTCTAATACCACTGGATTCTTGAGAAAATTATAGATTAAGGTGATCTGAGATAATTAAGCTCTGAATGGACAGCTTGGCTTTTCCAAAAGTGTAAGGAAGGACCATTCTGGGTGAAAACGAACAGAACAACCGTGATTTACCCTGAGTGACCAAATCATGGATGTTTTGTCCCTCCAGCAATATTTTTCCAAAGTAAAAAAAATGCAAAAATGCCCTATCCTTGAGAAAAGCCCTGAGAATTTAATTCTGAGAAGTCACAATTCAATTTATTTAGTGCTGCTTTTCTCAGCCAGTCAATTGCAGCTCCAAAGGGTCGTGAGAGGCAATTAGAAGACACAAGGCACTGAAAATCTTATTGTCTCCCAAAATAAAATAAAAAGTCCAAATGCCACTCCCCCATTCCACTCATGCCATAATCCCCCAAGGTCACACCCACAGCCTTCCCAAACACACCCAACTGCACCACAGCATTGGCAATTATAATTACAATTATTATCGGTCACAGATTGGAGGGGAATTTATTTCACTGGAAAGGGAAGGGGGTCTTTATCAAGTTATACATGAAATAAAGGCCCACTTGGCTGGAAAGAGTGAAAAATGTTGGAGTAGTCATTCAACAAATGTGCAAATTATGAATTAATTTATCTCCCCTCTTTATCTCATTGGCTTGTCTCATCAAATAGTTAAAATACTGTGTTTCCAGACATTTATATCAAGCCACAAATTCTTTTTTTTTTTTAATACTATCCAATTCAGAAAAGCACTTTGGCCGTTGCCTGGACCCCACTGTCTCCAACTTAATGGGCATTAACTGTCCCAGCTGAGTTTCTGGAATAAAATCCATTGATCTGTGTCAGTCAGGATCTTGAAAACTGAAGACCTGAGGTTTAAAATCCCAGTCTGCTCATATGCATTAAAATAAGCTGGAAGTCTTCACTGGACTTGGGCTCAGACTCTGACAACCTCAACTCCAGCTAAAATTCATTCAAGTAAACCTCAAAATAAAACTCAATATTTCCCTGGCAAGATAAAAAAAAAATGGAGATGATGATTCTGATATTATTGTTATTATTTTCGTTTATCATTATTGCTGTTGTTATTGTTATTGTTGATATTGTTATTACATAATCCTTTCTCTCTGTTCAGTAGAATATTCATCCTGCAGCAGTTGGGGATTTCTATTTTACAAATCAAACACCAAATGCAGTTAAATAGAGCTGGTGAGAGCTCAGGAAAATGATTCAGAGTTGAATGGATTCATCGAGGAGGTTTTCCCTGTTTGTGGGCCCATATGGAACACGTGGAGATCAGCTGAGCTGTAATTACAGGACAACATCAAGAATGGTCTAAAATTCCCTGGGGCAAACACCCCAAGGAGAGGAAGGGTCCTTTGGGGAGTAGGTGGGGTACAGGTAGGATAAATGGGATCAGAGGGGAAATGGGATTGAATGTTAAGAAGAATTTTTTTCCCAGCAGCAAGATCAGCTGAACTGAAACAGTCCCCAGGGGAAGGAGCAGAAACGGGGCCGTTGGTGTCTCTGATGTTGGAAACACAGCATGGAGAACAATTTTACATCAGCACAGAGCTGTGAGGACATCCTAAACCAACCTCACTGAATCCCTGGCCTTTCCACCTGCCTGGGTTTCTTTGCAAGGAGTACGGATCAGATCCCTAATTCCTGCACTGTGCTATCTCCATTTGTACATGGTAGATGACAGCAGGTGTGCAGACTTAATGAAACACTACCATTGAATTTAAATTAATTTGTCTTTTTCAGATATAGAAAACTCACACACACTAAATGGGGTTAAAAAAACAAGAGTATATTTGTTTAATGTTCCTCAAGAAATGCTTCTCCGCAGAGGCCAGAGTCATAATTATAACTACTTAATCCACTCCCTTGAGATCTTTCCATACATGTTTCATGTCCCAAAGCAATTAGAAATATAAACTTATTTAAAGTAAATCTATCAGGAGGAAAAGTGGACTGGTTTTCCTGCTCAGATCCCAGCGGGACAGGCTGAGTCTGACTCCAACTCTGTCAGCTCCACAGCACCAAGGAAAACAGGGATGAGAAGAAGAGGTTTGGTGTCAAGGGGTGGGCAAGCTGGAGGAGGAATCTCCCACTCTGGTGAGCTGTCCAGAGCCTAAGGAACAGCAGAATTAAGTCTGGCCTTTATCAAATCCCCAGTCCTGGCTTTTAATATGATCAGCCTGTGTCCTCGCTTCCCGAAATCTGAATTCCATCACTTTGTATCGCTGTGTTCGGCCACAAAGCCTGAGACAGCCAAAGCCCTGCACTCCTTCTCCTGCACTGCTGACAACCTGGATGATATTTCCTAGTGGCTCTAACAATGCAACACTCCCCAATTCCCTCGTTCGGGCTGACTTCATTAGTGGCTTCCCAACACAGTGTTTTTCCGAGTCAATAATCACATTTCCATCTTAACAGCAGGATTGCAAGCCTTGACATTGAGCTGTGTGGAGACAAGGCTTCAAAAATCCTGGGATATCACACCACCTCAACCTGCATCTCCAGGGGGAGAAGCAAAATGCAGCTCTTCTTCATAAACCAAGCACCAGCCTCTGGAGAAGCCCAGGGAGATGAAATTTAACTTGGTCATGACCCCACAGAGATTGTTCTTATTATCACATTCTTCTCTTTTCTCTCACCCTTCTGCCTCTCCAGACAGACCAAAGGGTCCCCAGGACAGGAATGACACAGAGGTACAGGGAAGAGCAGGTGGGATTTGGCATGGCCACACTTCTCCTGAGTCAAAGGACAGCAGGAACAGCCTCAAATTCAGGTCAGATTAAGAAAAACCAAAGGCAGCAGAGACAAAAAGTACAGAGTAACAATATGAATTTTGCAAAGGAGGTGCCCTCACCAGAGGCACAGCCAACAGCAGCCTTGAGGTCTTCCTGCTCAAATCAAAACTCCCACAGTCTTCAAGTGAAGCCAAGGATAAAACTTCAGTCCCAGTAAATTACATTACTTCTGTTGTTATTAAATCTTAGCAAGTTTGAAATGTTTGAAGGCCCAACCCACACAGGTGTTGGTTTATGGGTATGAATAACAAATGCTAGATAATGTAAATTATGTAGAGACCACCAACCCTTCCCAGGCAAAGTGAATTACTGAGCTTTGGTACCAGCTCGTATCACACCTGCTGATGTCGACAGTGGCAACGCCTTGTCCTTGCACTGGAGGACGTTCCATGAGAATGGAGCTCCTCAGCTGGTCCAAAAGGATCGAAGGAGAACTTATGGGGTAAAAAGAAACTTGAGAGAACATTGAAAAAGGCTGGAGATTTGCTGCAGTGCTGTATCCAAAGGAAAGTAAACACACACAGCTTCGTTACACAGCTCACTGCACCCAGCCAGGGAGATGCAATCCCTATTCCCTGGCCACACTCCCCATCTCATCAGTGCTTTCTGTCCAGGAAAGCCAATAAAATAAGAATGTGTGTTGCCAAGGTGAAGTTTCAAGAGTTACAATTTTAAATTTCCTATTAGGGATAAGGTAAGATTTACGGGTGATATACTGATTTATAAATATGTTTAGACAGTGAGTATTTCTGGCTTTAGGCTGGAATCAGAAAGCTCGCTTTAAAGAAAGATTTTTAAAGGTTTTTGTGGTACATAAAATAAATCCAACTTATACTTTCAAAGATCAGTCTGACTGTATAAAAGATGATGACAGCGACAGCGGGAAAAAATGTTGCTTATATCCACAATGCTCTATTATTTTCTCATTAGCTGGAGTTTTAAAGGGAATCGTATTAGTGCCTCCAGAGGATGAGCTGTATAAACAAGAGCTACAAATTTATCTGTGCATTAAAATGAATGCTATGGTAACAGGTTTGATTGCTTTGGCTGCAGTTTCCAAACCTAAAGGGTGTATTATCCTGAGATAATCTCACCCCTGGGTCCTCCTATATATTAGATCTCCTACCTCTAATCCTGGGACACAGAGGCTGGCTTATAATGCTCCCCCTGCCTTTGGTTTGTCACAGCTGAAACCTGCCTCTTCCAACTTCAGATAACACATTGCCCAAGTCGTTTTGTTTTGATCACTTGGAATCATTCGTTTATGGCTGGAGAAGGTGTAAAGATTTATTTCCTTGGACAGCAGGAAGATTTCCCCAGCAGGAGCGTAGTGCAGCGTGGAGCACTGGTGGAGCAGGGACAGCACCAGCCTTGGAGGGCAGTGATGGATAATCAGGGCCTTGGCTACCCCAGGCTGGACTTGATGGCCTTCACATGGGAGGTCTCAACAGTTCACAGGCTCAGAATTCCCTGGACTGGACGGGGCACGTGAGGATCACCAAATCCAGCCCCTGGCTCTGCACAGCACCATCCTGAGAATCACGACAGGTGACCGAGAGCGTTGTCCAAACACTTCTTGAAGGCCGAGCTGCAAACCACCCAACACAATATTCCTTTGGAAATGTCTTGGCATTCCAAGCCTTGCTGAGGTCCCCCCCAACCCACCAGGGCACGGGCACAACCTAGGGCTGCTCAGGCTGCACCATCTCTCCAGCCATCTGTGACAAACTCAGGTGAGGCTGGTCTTCCATCAAGCTGGACAGTTTATTTTTAAATCCTTTGTTTGAAGTCCTATGGACGTGGATTTACTGGATCCAGGATGACTTTAGCCTAAATCAGTGATTTCCAGGTCATCACAGCAATCCCACTGAGAATCCCATCAAAATCTGAGCTGCATGTGGGGAGGGCTCCTCTGGCTCTGGCTGGTAGGTCTGTGGTGGACCGGTGTTTGGACAAGTGCACGTGGATGAGGACACAGGATCCAGTTCTTTGCACTGCAGGTGAGGTGGTGCCTGAAAGGCTCAGATCCCCATGAAACAAAAATCTGGGAAGCTGAAGGCATCGTCCACTCCCCAGGCCTGAGCCTTTCAGCAGCCAAACCTGTCTCAGAAGAATCACACCTTACAAAAGCTGAAGGAAATCAGCCCCTCAGCACATCCCCCCCACGCCTTGAATCGGCCAACAGCTGCTTTTCCTGCTTTTTCCCACTCAGCCACAGCTGCCCTCTCCGTGTTTATTGCAACACCATTATTCCCTATCAGTCATTTTCCTGGATGAGCTGCAGCATGCTGGAACTGGGGAGTGATTTACAGGTGATACCTTATTAAAAGAAAATGCTGCTGTTTTTCAACCTCTACAACAAATCCTAAGGGTTAGCAAAGACCCCCCAAGCTCTCAGCCAGCTCGAATGGCTTTTATATTCTCCTCCCAGGATAAATTGCATCTGAGCATGCCTTCACCTGTCACTTCTGCTGAGACACTTGTGAATGTCACAAACTCCTACATCTTAAAGCCAGCTGTTGAGAGGATCCCTATTATTATCCTGACGTTGTCAGCGACAATAACAACAGTTAATAAGTGATGATAGGGACATAAATGTCTGGTTCCTGTGTACAGCTTGTCATTTGCAGTCAAATCTAACACTGCTAAAGGAGTCTTTGGAGTGAGTGCTGAAAAAAGGGATCTCTTCTGGGAGCGGGCTCTGTTAAAAAGGCATCCATGTTTAATTCCACTTAATCTTTTCCAACTTAAATGCGCTCATAAAAAAGTCAGCCTGAGCGTGTGCATGTGTGCATTAAGGATTTCTGAATTTAAAAGGCCTGTCCCAGCCTTCAGCAGGGTGAGAACTGAGGCTTGGGCATGCTGGCCTGGGCAGTGCTACTAAAATCTCACTTAGGGACAGAATCAGGAGCTTTGACTCTCAATTCAGAGGCAAACAACACAAAAAAGGAGATAATTTGTGTCTATGTTGCCTCTGCTCTGAACACATGATCACATTTTTCCAGGGCCTTGCTGCACTGTGGTTAAATTGTTCTCTATTTTGTAGAGGTTAAAATCAGGGACTCACTGATATTTGCCTCAGAAAAATTGTTTATGGAGTGGTTTTTTGCACCTCTCATGCAGAAAAAAATTTTAAGTGGGCGTGAAAAGGAGTTGCCTGTCACCCCTGAGTGAGACACAGCCCTGCACTCTGCCTTCCCCTGTTCCTGGGCTTTACAGGCCTGTAAATATCTCTTGCAGGAAATCTCCATCCCTTGCACACACTGTGTATATTTGGCCTCTTACAACACGTTAAACAGCCCCTGTAAGAAAAGTGGAGGAATTATTTACCCTGTCCAGGGGAGAACAGGGGGAATATTCCACGATGAGGTGCAGCCAGCACACATTCCAGTGGGATGCCTGGGTGGAAGGAACCCCGTGGTTCGTGGCTCGGGGCACTTTGGGTGGATCTCAGGCACTTTCTTGCTCACTGTGGTCACCTCACCCAGGTTTGGAGCCTAAGCTGATACAAAAGCTTCTACAAATTATTTAAATGAGAAGTTCAGCTCTGCCTTTAAATGGAAACTGAAATTCCTTCCTTGTTGTAAATCCAAGCCATGGGGAGATCCAGGTTTCTTGCTTCATTTTGATCTCTTTGTAGGATTCATTGACTGATCAATTTTTTCCAATAAATTATTCCTCTTGGCTGGGGGGAGAGTCCTTTGTCTTCCACATCAGTCTGGATTTTCCCACCTCAGATAATTTCACTAGAGCTCATTCCTGCATGACCTGAGGGCTTTATACCTAAATATTACCTCTAACTGACCACAGGCAGATAATCAAGCAAGGCAAAAAAATCAAGGAAAGCAATAATTCTGTCCACTTGGAAAAAAATAGCAACTGCAAGATAGGGATCTTGCTCTTTTTGTATCTTTTTCTACCTTTTTAGAGTTCTTTTTTTGTGTGTGTGGACGAAGGTCACAGCCCATTTTGTCCAACAGCACCGACTTTTGTGCTTTGTTTTGTGTCAACTCCACGTTATCAGTTCTTTTCCTTTGACTCAAGTGGAACATCAAACTGAAAATCACTCCTTCGTCTCGTACACTGTGAGTCAGGGAGAAAAATCTTTACACTTTTCAGGAAATAATTGGGCAATGCTGCAACAGGACCTCCTGAGAAAATCGTGGTAACAGGCTGTCATGGGCTTTGAGAGCAGAAAGGGGAAAATTGTTTCATGGAAGCCTTTAAACAGTTGTATCTGCAGCCTCCAGGTGAAGGAATTTCATGTGGGCAGTGAGGAATAAATCAAGCTCTTACATAATTTTTGCAGTCTGTATTGTTCCCGTCCCGAGCTCTACAATTCTGCAGATCACTTGGAGCTTTCCAAAAACTTGAAGTTATTTTTAGCCCCTAAGAAGTAGCTCCTACATAAATAGTTGTTGCTAATGTATTATAAACTAGGATTAGCTTAATTAGGGACTTCACAGGAAAGTAATGACTATTTAAGCCCTGAAAACAAGCTAATTATTTTGTATCACATTGTTGCTAACACTGCCCTCAGTTCTTCTTAAGGTGGCTGTTCAAAAAGATGGATGGCAGACATGCTAATTAACAGATTTCTTGCCATCGTCTTACCACTTTTTATAATATGTTAAAATCCCTCTTTTATGTAACACTTCAGATATATTTATATATATATTTATATATATATATACACATTGCTGCTCAGGTTATTTGACAGCCTGATTCAGTGCTTTTTTAAGGTTACATCACCATCCAAGTTGCTGGAAGAGCTGCTCAACATCCAACAATGACTTTTCCCCCCTTTGCTCTGCTGGAAAAGCCAATATTTTCAGTATTTCTGCCACGAACTTTCATAAATTCCTTCTATTTGTATTACTTCATCACAATCCATTTGGAAGTGTTCAATAAATCCAAATTAATAAGGGGAATTTGAGGATCTAAGCTTCCAAGGGGCAAGACCCCTCCAACAGCATCTGAAGCCCCTCTCGTGTTTCCCTTCCCACCTGTCCTTTTCCTGCCACTCCACTTTTAGGGCTTATGTAAAATACCAGGGGTTATGGATGGGAAGCCAAAAAAAATCCACATTTTATAGTGAATAATGAAATTTAATTTATGGCAGCTTTCTGTAACTAGTGTTTGGAATGATATGGAATATCCAGCATTTAATTCTTACCTCTATTTCCCCTTTTTTTCTAGCTGATAGGTGCCTTTTCTTTAAAATCACCCTTTTACTTTTCAGTTCCCCTGTTCACACCTTTCGTAATTTGTACGTTTTTTTCCCTGTGGCAGCCTCTGCACATCCCATTCCTTCACCAACTTCCCATGCATTCCCACACATCATATCCACACTCCAAGATCCCACTGGTGGGTTTGCAGTTAATGACTCAATTTATCCTGCCACACCAACTCTCACAAAGTGATGACAAATCGTTCCTGATCGGAGTCCCGATTTCCATAAAAGAGCCCTGGAAGTGAAGCAGATGAATTCTCAGCTCTGCTTTTAACTGGCACTGGCTCTGGCTCATCCTAAATTTCCCCTGGTGTTAGTCAATGGAAATCCTACCTTGGAAAGAGAATAAAGCGGATAAAAGCAGAACACAAAGGTGCATCATTTCGGTAAATACAAATATAAATACAAATATCTCCATTTCAGCCTGAAGAATGCAAGCCCACGGATCCTGCAACAGAGCAAGGGGCTGGCAGGAAACGATCACGGAGTTATCAGGCACCCAGGCAGCGGCTGCTGTTGGACAGTGTCAAATCCAAATGACTGGGCTTCATGGGAGAGCTGCTGCCTGTAAAGGATCCCCGGGAGGAAAGGCCCTTCCCTGAGGGCTGAGAACATTCCAGCTCTGCAGCGTCCCTGCTCCAGCTTTTCCTCCATCTGAAATTTCCCGTGGTGTCCTCTGATCTCATCGTGGCTCGGTAATGCCGGCTCCAGAAGAAATCTCCCATGGAAAATGGGAGCTCCTACGTCAGGCTCCTGCTGGAAACGCTCCTGAGTTCCGGGCCCAGCCAGCCCCGAGCGGCTCCGGCTCTGCAGGAAAGGCTCCCAAGGGAGAAAAATTCCATTTTTATCTTCATTTCCTATCAGGGCCGTCCTCAGGATTGTCCCAAGCACTTGAAGGAATATTAAAGGGAGGGGGGGGTCACAAAGAAATCTTTTTTTTTTTTCCTTCTCAGAGCCACGGCCAGGCAGCAATGACACCTTCTGTGGGAAGTGAGCACAGGGACAGCCCTTTCTTTGTACCCTCAGGTCAATTCTTGAGGCAAATCTACCCCTGAAGTCAGTTCTTGAGGTAAATTTACACCTGAGGTCAATTCTTGCAGGTGAGAGCCCCTGAGCAGCCCCTGGTGAAGTTCTCAGCTGTGTGTGCACACAGGGAACTCCACACATGGAGCACACTCCTATTTTTCACTGACATTCCCATCCCTGAGTGTCACTGTCATTTATTGCTGTCATAACTGGATGATCCTTAATTTTATGCTCAAAATCTTGATCCTAAAGCAGATCCCAGCCTTCATTTCTTGTCAATATCATCCCCAGCTTCCTCCTAAATCCAGCTCTGCACCCTGGGGAGCCCTGGCAGACCACCTTGGCTATGGTCCCTCCTCAGGTGCTTCTTCTGCTTGATGAAACAATTAATTTTTTTAAGTCTCTTATTGACATTGTGATTCCAAGAGCATGATGGGAGTTAAATATTTGCTTGTTACAATTGCACATTTCACATGCTGGAAGCAATTTCTGGATTTTATCCCTGGTACCATATTCTGCACCAGAACTGAAACGTTGTGATGGAAATTAATTACATTTTAGGTATGTCTGAATTGCAGATGATCCCCAAAAAATCAGTTTAAATGTGGTTTTAGGAGAAAAAAATAAATGTGGTGCTGTGATCCCTTTTGTAAAGTAACTTTTCATGTCACCACAAAAGTTTGTTCACTGCCTAAAAGTTCTGCACGGCAAAGCCATGGCTACAGAATGTGGCCTTTCAAAGAAACGTTGGATGAGATGAAAAATATCACATCAGCTTTCAGAAGAGAAATCTGAAAAGAACTCGGAAAAATAAAAGCATTTCCAAGTCAAATATTTGAGATGAAGTGTTACCCATGGGAGCTTTCTTCATAAATACATAAAAGCAGCTTTTGGGGAATGCCCATAATTGCTGCATTACATATTCCTGCACTTGGCAAACTGATGCTCGAGTTTGAAAATAAATCAATTTGGGCTTTTGCAAGCGAGAGGGAGAGGCAGAAAATATGTCTGTGTTGGGCTGCAGTAATTACTGGAGTGCATCAGCAACTTTGGGGCTTGAAAAAAGTTCACCGAGAAGGGCTTTTGTCCCCGAGCACAACTGCACCCCAAAACCGGGACAAATGGGACACGAGGAAGGCAATTCCATGGGATGTGGATGTGCTGCTGAGCTACACCTTGCTCAGGGGTATATATAGATCTCTGGGGGATGCTCTGAGGGATCACAAGGTGAGCCAGGAGTGGAACTGGAGCTGGACGTGTCGCTGGAGGGGACACGCAGAGAGCACGGCGCAGTCTGATGGGAGGGGAAGGGAAGGAGAACAAAGGAACCACAGGGACGGAGGTCAGGCCCTGTGGCCCTGAGGAGGAGCAGGTGTGGGCTGGGCAGCACCGAAAGAGCAGCTGAACAAAGGACAGGGAGCGCAGCACGCCCAGAGCAGGAGTTACTTCAAAGGAAAGCCTCTGCTCTCATCCCGACAAAAGGTTCCGCGTGCGCGGCCGCGCAAAGGGAAGCGCCGGGAGCTGATGGATGGGGCCCGGAGCTGGGCAGGAGGTCACCCCAGCAGCAGCTGCTGCCAGCTCCTGACCTGGCCCTGTCCTGCCCCACACCCCCTCCACACCTCCCTCCTGCTCCTGGAGCATCCTCGGTGCTGCTCCTCACCCAGCCTGCCCTAATTCCACACGGGAATGTTCGGCTGGTGGGAAGGGTCAGGGTGGTGCCAGCCCTGGCACTGCTCTCCTCAGAAGCTACAACTGATATGAGTCGTGTATGGGCGGTGTTTGGGGGGTTGTGAGCTGATCCTGCTATCTTGGAAACATCCACTGGATTTACCAAATGGATCCTGACGTGTCCTGTGAAAGGCTCTTGGAGTGCTCAGCGTTTTCCCCCATCAATCCTGCACATCTGGGGCTCCCTTTAAACTGGTTTGCAGACACAATTCGTTGATCTAGCTGCTGTTCCTTCACTGAGTCACTCAGGCAAATTCCAAACAGAAAAATCCAGTTTCAAATCCAGTGAAATAGTTTTGGTTTTTTTAAAATGATGTCCTGTCAGACTTTGTAATAATTCTGCCCTCCTCCTTCTGAATCTCCCCAGTTTTGCTCATTCCCTTCCAGGCTGGTGTGGCTAATGCTGGTGCAGATGCCAAGAGTCTCTGATCATGTGCAATGTTAAGGTTTCTTATTGAATCTTCGAAAAATTACATGCAGGGTCATCCCTCAGTGAGAATTCTGGGAATGTTAAGAAGAAATTTTAAAAGCTGCTGAAAAAAATAACTATTGACAACCAGCACAATTCATTGCATGTTTGTTTACAGTTTCATACCTATATGTGAACTTTCAAACTCATTTATTGGCTTTGGTGACATGAATAAGCAAGGGCATGATTTATAATGATTTGTCATCTGGTATTAGATTATAAAAAGTTTAATTAATTTTTCATTAGCCACAGTTAATGATGGGCTTGTTAAGCATCTTGAGGTGAAGCCAAGAGCTATTAGCTACATTAAGGACCAGTTTCAAGAAAATTACTCCTTTTATAATCCCCAGAATGAGTTACAGTGTTATTTTCCCCTTTCAGAAAACTGGTTTAAGCTATATAGATACATGAAAATCTATAGAGAAGACAGACTTTGAGGCAAAGTGATCATACAATAACAATTATTGACCAATTTTTCCACCCATTAAAATGAGATCAAACTTCTTGAGGATACCTAAAAATCAACATATTGGTTTATCATGTAGAAAAGAACTGAACTAGAATGGGTGACTATTTGCAGGAATTTGCTGCCACAAGACTTCTGCTTATTGTCTCGGCTGTTTATCTTATGGAAAGATAAATTAGGGTTTGAAAATTTAATTGGAAATATAATTTGACTGAAAAATTCCTTTGCCCTGCTCTGGGGCCTGTGCTGGGTGGGAAGGTTGAGCATGGCAGTGGCTGCTGGGGAAGGATCCATGACTCAGAGAACTTGCAGAAGAATAAGAGATACCTGTGAGTAATCAACGTGGAAAAGTGTGGGGGGGAAAAAAATGGAAATTCAAATTATTTTCCTAGCAAGCTTTCTTTTGATTTCCAGATAGAGAGAATACATTAAAAACGAAATGAAAATCTTAAAAATAAGTGTCTAAACATAGAGTGCTGCGAGATGAACAGTCTTAAAGCTTATTTTAAACTGGTGGGAGGACCAGGCCTATGGAAATCACTGGGAAACGTGCACAGAAACCCTGTGGGTTTGATTTTTTTTCCAGAAACCTCAATTTTAGCCTCAATTGTAGCCACCCATGACCATAATCTACATTGACAGAAATGTATTTAACCGTTGTAAAGAGCTGGATGAGGGTATTGGGATATGGCCGTGGCTGCCCCATCCCTGTGAGTGTCCAAGGCCAGGCTGGACGGGGCTTGGAGCACCCTGGGATGGTGGAAGGTGGATGATTGGATGGTGCCTTCCAATCCAAACCATTCTCTGATCCTAATTTATGATTCTGTGATATTTCCTGCGCTTGGGAATCTCCTCTGCACAGAGTTGTGCCGACACCCAGCAATGGAATTATTTCTTTCCCGTGCCAGGGGGCTGGAATTAGTTGGGCTTTAAGGTCCCTTCCAACCCAAGCCGCTCTGGGATTCTGTGACACAAAGCAGACGAGCAGCAGTATCTGGATGGCTCTGGATCCAGTATCTGGATGCTCACGGATCTCCTGTTTCCCTGCATTTCCCCGGGTGAGGATGAGCCCAAGCAGCGCTCTCAGCTCAGCGCAGCTCCCGGCAGGAGCGCTCAGCGCACCGCGCGTCCCTGCCCGGCTTCGTTCTGGAGAGGCAGCGTTTCACCGAGAGCGAGAACAGGCACTTTAAAAGCATAAAGAGAAGTGTAAGACCCTCTAAATGTCTTGCCCGAGGCAATCTGTTTCCTTTCACAGGATTGCTCAGGGAACAGGGCTGCTCTTAGCACTTCCTATCGGCGCCGCGCGACGAGGGCACAATTCTCACCCCAGATCCGTGCAGAGATCCCAGAAACTCTGGTGGCTGCTGCAGCCCCATCCCAGCCGCGTCCCCTGCACGTCCCAGCCTCTCTGCCCTTCCCGTGGGATCATCAGACACCCACCTTGCGCTCTGCCAACCCCACCACGAGCTCTTCTCAACGCTCACTGCAGATCCTACTCCTCTCCAGTGACGGTGTTACCAAATACCACCCCAAAACTAAGGGCAGGAGGCACCCCTGAGTCCCTGCAGGGGTAGACCTCGATCTTGCAGGACCTCGGAACACCTTTCTTGGCAGGGCATCCCTGTGCCTTGCTGCTTCCAGAAGTCTCCCTGCCAGGACACCCCCTGCTTAGATTTGCTTCTGAAACAACCACCTTCAAATTCTTCTGAAATGCTTAAATATATTTCTCCACCTTCCCTCTGAGTTTTTGAGCTGATAAAATCAATATATCTATGTCTGGCCAATACAAACACATAATCAATGTAAATTGTACAGCACAGAGCATATGGGTGGAAAATAGAGAGTTTGCTCCTCACAGCTCTTCGGCACACAGGCAGGTGTGGCACTCGGGAGGGGAAGGAGCAGAAGTTGAGGTGCACAAATTACCCCGACCCTGGCCTGTCTCACCATCTCTCTGCTCGACGACACAGCCTTAAAAACCCTTCTTTACCTCAGGACTTGGGAGGAGTGGAGGTGTTGCTGAAACTCTGCAGGATTAGAGGAAAGTCTTGGTGACCTGTCACATGGAAATTATAGGGTTTTACTGCTCCTGTTAGCGACAGTGGGTGTCTGTCATTTGTTAATCAGCCTTTACTGAATACTACAGTGGAAAGAGAGAAATTGCAGATTTCACAGCTGAGCAGAAATAGGGGAAATGTAGATGGAGCCTCCTGGGTCTGTACTGAGATCTCATGGGCCTGGAAAGGGAATGTAGGACACAGCACCTCTGCAAAAGCAGCAGATCTTCACCGTCCATGTATCCTCTCCAAATTTCCTTGTACCTCTGCACCCCACAGCTCCCATGGCCCAGGGAGTTTTTCTGGTGCAGATGAGTAAATTCCAACAACTCTGGCTGCTTCAAAGAGAAAGTGCCGAAGCTCTGGTGGAAACAAA
Source organism: Edolisoma coerulescens (assembly GCA_013397115.1). Classification (NCBI taxonomy): domain Eukaryota; kingdom Metazoa; phylum Chordata; class Aves; order Passeriformes; family Campephagidae; genus Edolisoma; species Edolisoma coerulescens. The sequence goes on along the minus strand of VWZW01007324.1, from coordinate 577,039 downwards.
TTCCAGCTGGTTCTAATGAAGTGGTGTTCTGTCCAACAATGCTGGGCAGGAGCTGTGCCCGTGTGCCCATTCAGGGAACAGAAGGATGCTACACGACAGCTCAGGACTGACTGGATTGCACAGATGTCAGACACAAACTAGTACAATGTCCTCAGGGAGGGGGAAATCATTTTATGACCTATAAACCACATAAAAGAGCAAATTCAGAGGCCATTGCAGATGAAGAAGGAGAAAATGTGCACTGCTAAACTCCCAGCCTGATGTGCTGTCTGCATATTCCGAACCGGAGGACTAAATTTAGCAGCCCTGCCAAAATGACAGCGAAGAGATTGGAAACGTGTCCCCAGTGCCGGGGATGTGTTTGGCACCGTCCCTCTCACACGACCCATTAGCTGCTGTGCCCAGGGCCCCTGCTGGGGACAGGGCCACGATGTGCCATGGCCAGCACTTCCCAGAAGGTGTCAGGGCAGTGAAGGATGGCAGGAAAAGCCCCGGCAGCTGCCCCAGCGCTGCTGTGGGGATTTGTCACGGTGGCACTGGCGGTACGGAGAGTCCTACATCGTAATGATTGGTTTACAATAAAAATTACTTCAAATGCTGGATCAGGAAAAGGATGGTTCAGTCCATCAAATCACTGTCAGCTGCAAATTAGGCTGCCCATCCCTAGGCAATGGAGAACATAATTGGCTTTGTCCATGGCTGGGTTTATTTTTATCTGTTCTGTAAAGTCAGGCTCTTGCCTCACTCGCGCTGGCACAAACAGAAAAAAAAGGCCTTGGTGCAGAAAGGCTTTTTCACTCCTTCCACCTGCAATAAATGGGGCAAGTTACCCCTGGACTGCTAAAATTAGCCGAGGATTCTTTGAGGGACTACTTTGTGTCATAGCCAGGTTACCTGCATGGGGGAAAGTAGGAACAAATGGCATTTTGGTGAGAACAAATGGACTTCCAGGAGCCTTAGGCTGAAGCCACCTCCCAACCCAAGCAGCCAGGACTCTAATCCAGTCCTCAGGGTTACACAAGAGAGGCTGGAGGAGGTGGGAAGCTTCTCTAGTCCTGTAAGAATCACAGTAACTCCAGAAGCTGCGACAATTCCCTGCAGACAGGATGGAGATGCACACACCTCCCGCCTCCCTTCCCAGGACCGATCATCCCCACACTGCCAGGCGTTCCTCCCAAAAGTGCTAATGTGAGGCAAGGTTAGGACTGAAATAACCACCAGCAGGCTTCCCTGGGACTGCATGAGGAACTCAAACCCCTCACTATTCCCAGAGTGCCAGGGATTATGGCTTTTGCTGCCGGGAACACCTGTGCCACAGGCTGAGAGTGGAAGGAGTCTCCATCCCTGGCACCGCTGCCAGACAGTCGAGACTTTCCAACTCTCCCTCAGATTCCTAAAGCTGAATATAAACTCCAAATATCCCTCTCTGCTCCCCTCCCTGTGCACAAATTGAAGACCATGCCCTTCCCTGGGTGGCAGAGCTTTGTTAACACATTTCCCTGGCACTGCAGGGTACAGACAGACTCCGAAGGGGAGAAAATCCACTGAAAAAATAAATATAGCTGACTAAGTAGGAGGGCGAACAATGTCTGTCATCTTAACCTGTCCGTCATCCTAACCCAGAGAATTCTCTGCTCTACTTACTTGGCTCTGCCTTTATCCCCCTCCAACTTTAGGGCATTTGAGCAGCACCTGGGTACCTGGGAAATCCTCTGCTGTGCTAAAGGTTTGGCTGAGAAATAAAGGAATGCAGGCAGAGGGAAGGTTTAGTTCAATTTCACGTTGCACCAAGTACAAAAGACCTGTCTGTGAGTAACTCACAGGATTGTGTTCATAAGCAAAGGCCAATAATTCAGAGTGACAACAAATGGGAGACCTCTGTAAGGTACCAATGGCTTCACAAATTCCTTCCTCTGTAAGGAATTAATAATTATTCACTGTCCACCTACTCCTCTAGGTTTGTGTCTCAGTTTGACCACCCTTGCCTTGCTGAATGTTCATGGATGGCAGAAATTATGGCACTGCCAGGAGCTGCTGCAACTTGAAGTGTGAGCAAAGGATGAAAAAAAATGCTTAAGAAGACACATAAAATAATGCTCAAGGCTTCTGAGGAGCTTGTGAAAGGTGACACGGTTGTTCTTGTGATTATTCTTGTTGTAGTTGTTGTTCTTGGTGGTGGTGATGGTGATGATTGTTGTTGTTATCATCATCATTATTATTATTAATCAGGTGAAAATCACACAGAGCAAGAGGTTTGCATCTCATCCTGGGCTGGAAGGCAGCTCTGTCACTAACCTGGAGCCTCAATTCCTTCTCAAAATAATAGAAATCATTCTGGCATCCCAAAACCCCTGCTCTAACCTCAGCAAATCCAGCATCCTGAGGCATCCCAGGCCTGGGAGCTCTGTGGCTCAGATGGGCTCGGGGTGGGTTTGCCCTGATAAGGCTCTCACGTGACAGCGCCTTTGGGTCGTCAGCGAAAGTCCTGCAGATTAGTGTCCCCTGAAATCTCCCTAAGCAGCTTTAATGCCCTCAAATGTGCTTGCTGAGGCTCACTGGGAAGGCTGCACGAGACAAAACATTAATTATTAGTGTAAAAATAGAATTGCCTTTTGTAACTCCCATTACCGTGCGCTCCTCCACTTGGGATGCGCCGGTGAGAACTTCACTCATTTTTCTAAAAGTCTGGGAAGAAATTCAGAATGTGACCCTGCTCTAAACTGCAAAACGAAAATCAGAAGCAAAAGGCTTTTACCTTTGTCTGTAATTGAATCCAGCTGGCCTCCTTCTACCCTGCCTTGCAGTCATTTACAGATATGCAAATGGAGGGAAAAAAATGGTGCTGTTTGCATCTGCATTGCACACCACAAAATCAGACAATGCCTCTGCTCTCACAGGTTTTCAGCAGTTTTGCCATTCTGCTGCTTTTTTTTTTTTTTTTTGATCCAGTTCAACAGTACAATGTGTTTTAATGATACTTTTAAAATAAAGAAATCAGTCTCCACCTGGGCAATCCTGGTGTCCCTTTGACAACCTGAAAACTTTAACATCTCCAGGGTTTTCAGGATGCAGAAGAGGAAGGAGAGGTGGGAATGGAGCCCTGGCAGGGAGTTCCAGAGGGCCTCATCTCCCTTGTGTGTTTAAGGTGGAAAATTGTTCGAGTTTGAGGGACTCTTCCACGGCCTTTACGTAAGGCTGGCCCCAAATGGCTCCATCAGGAGGAATCCAGGAATGGATTCTCCCAAAAAAACTTCTGCTCAAATGGCAAAATAAAAGATTCTATTTTAAACAGCACAATTTCACAACTAAACAATGCCATCCTTAAATATTAAATAAGCAAGAAAATCGATTTTGCACTAAATCCCACCTAAAGTCCCTAAGAAGTTGCTGAAGCAAGGAGCTGGTTTAGCAGATGGGGTACAACCCTGAAACCAGTTAAGGGATTATTTGGGGCAAATACTAAACATCAAATGTTGGATCTGCCTCTAAGGCTTCTTTAGAAAAATAATGAGAATGGCCTGTTAAAATTAGTAACCTCTGGGAGAACTGTATAAGAATTGAGCTGAATTTATTAGGCACCAACATGGAGTTGTAGGAGTGGTGAGAGAACCACAGGTAGATTCACACTTTGGTCACTGCTTGGAAGCTTTTCTGTGTAAAGTTTTTGTTTCTCCAGTGCCTTGCATGGAGAGAATCCTTGGCACTCCCACAGTGTAAATTATTATTATTATTAATCCTTCTGTTAACATATTTCCACCTCCAGGGTCACCTCTGTGGGAAAGTGCAGGAGCTTGCTGGGTGGTGAAAACAGCTGCTCTAAACCTATTTCCATTGATTTTTTTTTTTCTCCTAAAAGGGTTAACACAGTAAAACACAATTAGCCTTGAATTATCCTGGATTTGTTGTACATTTAGCTTGAAACATTAACACCACCTTGGCTGCACCCTTTGCAGTAGCACCATTTCACTTCAGCCTTTCACTCTACCCCTTGATATCCCTCAACAAGGAGGGAAGGACAAATCAGACAGCACCAGCTTGAAAATCTGCTCAGAATTCAGCAGCCTGATTGCTGCTGACCACCCAGAGGACAGGTGTGACACATATTTATGGGCTTGATTTTAAACCAATATCCGTTCATTTCATTTACGAGCCCATCACATGTTTTATTTTGACAGTTCCACCGCGGTGTTCCCGCAGTCTCCTGGCCATAAACTGCTCACAGTGGGATGTGGAGCTCATTATTTGGTGTGTAGGCACTGAGCACCCCACAAGCTGATGAACTATGGACAATTTATTCATTGGATTTTAAGCCCAGCTAAATCAACAGCTAAAAGGGAGCCTCGCTCGCACTCCCTGGAACTGCAAACATTTAATACTACAAAAGTGGGGAGGAAATTGTTACAGTTTTTACATTCCAACATTACACTCATGCCTAAGATTTTATCTCTATTCAGGAATCCCAGTGCTCAGGGCTTGCTGTAAATCTGCTTATTTGAGATTTTTTTTCCTCAAGTTCCGGTTTCTGGAAGGTGACTTCCCAAGGAGCTGGTATTTCCCAGCTCTCCAGCCAGCCAGAGAGAGATGGATGGTGCAGAGAGAGAGAAAATGAGTGGAAAATAAAAACCCGAAACACAAGAACCTTGAAAAATGGAAGATGTGCAAAATAATCCAAGAATGCAGGTTTGCAGGCATGGGGGTGTTTGTGTATCCATATATCCATGTACTTACTTCCAAGGTGATGATTTTAGCCAATTCCATGAATTCCGGGCCTGGATATAAAATGCGCAGAACATGACTGAGCCATGTTGATCTAGAAACCTTCAGTTCTTTTGTGTTACATTTTTTATGTCATTTTTTCTATTGGAATCTGGTTCCAAATCTGTTTTTTATTGGATTTTCCTCCTTTATTTATTGACAATATATTTATTTTTAGGAGTGCAGTATATGATCACGAACAATTCATCCCTCAACATGAACAGCCACAGGACTGGGGGGCTGTGACCTCCTTAGCCAGTCTCTGCCATCCTCTCCATCACAAACATCTTCCTAATATCTGATATCAATCTTTCTAGTTCCAAATTAAGGCAAATTTCTTGTTCTCTCTCGGATGTTTTTTGTACAGAGCAAAGTGTTCCCTTTATTTTTCAACCTGTTTTTGTATAATTCAAAAGTGTTTTCATGTTCCTTCTACTCTTCCATTCAGAACTATCCTAATTTACTCTTTCCTGACGAGCCTGACTTCCTAGACCTCTGATCCTCTTTGTACATCCCCATGTAATGACTCCCCAGATGCAGCGATCAAAAATGGCAGTTCCCAGAGTTCCTGGTGAAAGAAATTTGGTCTTTTGTAAAATTGCCAAAACCCTTGGAATCTGAAAAACAGCAATTTTCCTCTTGAACAAAATTGTATCAGAGAAGGAAACAGGGAACTCCTGCATGTAAAGTAGCCATGATATTTGATTCTGATGGCAATTTCCAGAAGGATTCCTGGCTGGCGGGAAAGAGGGAGAGCAGTGCTCTTCCAGAGGTCACTTAGAGCTGGAGGCTGAGGAAGATACTCAGGTACCTCAGCTCGTTCTGACTCTCAGCATTTCATAATTTTAGCATAAGAAAAATCGTATCTTAAGTGCCTGCTAATGAGTTAATGCACCACACACTGGGAAGCCAAGGATTGCAGTATCTGATGTTAGCAGAGACCCACGAGTTCAGGACCCAAATCTCTTTGGTCACTTTCACACAGGTGCATTAGTCCACGACTTCCATTAAGGACAAGTGAAATGGGAGTGAGTCAGCTCATTGAACTTCCCAGCTGAGCCCATTTCGGATGAAAGATCACCTCTCATTCCCAGCTTGGGGCTGCTGTAAAACTGCTGTCACTGGGAGCAAAACCAAAGGAGGGCAAGGCTTGCAAGAGCAGAGCAGACATCACTGCCAGCATCCCTCCATCACTGCTGAACTCCTTTTTCTGTGAGATTAAATTGACTCTTCATCTCTCTGCCCCTGAACCATCAGGTCTGTCTTCATGTCCTAACTGTCCTCAAAGAGGAATTGTGGAATCCCAGGATGGTTTGGGATGGAAGGCATCTTAAAGCCCATCCAGTGCCACCCCTGCCATGGGGACACCTTCCACTGTCCCAGGCTGCTCCAAGCCCTGTCCAACCGGGCCTTGGGCACTGCCAGGGATCCAGGGGCAGCCACAGCTGCTCTGGGCACCCTGTGCCAGGGCCTCCCCACCCTCCCAGGGAACAATTCCTTCTCAATATCCCATCTAACCCTACCCTGTGTCAGTGGGAAGCCATTCCCTGCGTCCTGTCCCTCTGTCCCTTGTAACAAGTCTCTCTCCATGTTTCCTGCAGCTCCTCCAGGCACTGGAAGGCCACAATGAGGTCACTCCAAAGCTTCTCTTGTCCAGGCTGAACAACCCCAGCTCTCCCAGCCTTTGCTCCATCCCTCTGCTCATCCTGGTGCCTTCTCTGAACCATGCAAGGTGTGGTGCTGCCAGGGATCCCAGGAAAAGGAGGAGAGAGGGAAGTGGAAAAGCAGTGTTTCTCTGGAAACATAAAATTCTGGCACCACTGGACTGAGCGGAAGTGGCACCACTGACATCACTAAAAGAAGGCTCAAGTCTGATCTGAAAAGCAATTTGGAATATGAGCTTTTCTTTCCAAATGAGCAGTAAGTGCCTAGCTTCACCCAGAACTCGGTGCTTTCTATTACATTTTAAATTGATTGGCTTTATGGCCCAGTCCTGGGGAATTGCCCTAGCATGATCCCGTCTGGCTCGTGTTTCTAATTCTGGCAACTCTAAATCCAGATGCCCTGAAAATCCATGCAGTTGCTTACAGCACATACTGGAGGCTAATCTCCATTTTTGTGTACCCAGGCAAAATACAGGAATGGGGATGTGTGGAAGATTAACCCACAAGGTGAAAAGCAAAGGAAGCCAAAGGAGAAATTGCAACAGAAAATCTTCACATGCAGAGTGTGGAGGTGTCAAAATAAACCACAACCATTATTCCACAACAAGAATTCAAACAGTATTTTTGCATTATCTAAGATGTTTTTCTACTGGGAACAATGAAGTTGCCATCTATAGCTGCGTCCTGCCAGCAGGGTCTACGGGCAATGGATGGAGAGATTCAGAAAACACAATTATAAGTCCACTCTCTTCCTTTGTTCAGCCTCATTTAGGATGTTAAAACCTCCACGTGGGCTCCCAGGTGATAGGAAGTCCCTCCACTGAATAAAAAGGGTTAAAAAAGGTGCAGCACGTTGTCATGATGGAGGAAAGGAGGCTGAGGACAGGTGGAGGTCAGATTCTTCTCCCAGGGACCAGGTGATAGAACAAGAAGAAACAGTTTTAGTTGTGCCAGGAGAGGTTTAGATCGGATATGATGGAAAATTTCTTCACCAAAAGGGTTGTCAAGCACTGGAAGAGGCTGCTCAGGGAAGTGGTGGCATCACCATTCCTGGCACTGATCTAAAAATGTCTTGATGTCCACTAGGGACGTGGTTTAGTGCTGGGTTAATGGTTAGACTCCACGATCTTAGAGATCTTTTCCAAGCTAAATGATCTCACGATTCAGGGATGTGGCTGCAGAACGGCCTCTGGGAAGGATGGGCAGGGCTGGAGGAGCCCTCTCGGTGCTGGAGGGTGGCTCAGAGCTCTCAGTTTGGTGGGAACACATCACCCTGAGGGCATCACTCTGCCTTGGATCCATGAAATTCCAGCTGCTGCCAGGGGAAGCTGTGCGTGCCCCACCAGGGCTGTGAATCATCCCAGGAAAGGCTGAGGAGAAGCTCGTATATAAGTGCAGTGTGGAGTTTTTCTGACACTGGCTATAATAAATATCAGCACATTTAGAAAAAATTTCTGGGCTTACGTGCCTGAAGTGAGCAAAAAGCTACAGCTGAGGGTGGTTCACTGGAAGGAAATATCCAAGGCTGTTGAAACATTAGATAAAAAACTGATCTTGAAATGTCAGGGACCGGTGAGGAATAACAACTGTCAATTCTGTCCAATAAAACCTCCCTTTTATTTTGCCTACTTTCCTCTTTTATTTTTAATAACCATCCATTAAAAATGCTGCACTCACAATTTGCTGGTATTTGTTGTTCTGTTTTAATGCTGTCTATTAGTTCTTCCCTCCTTTCCTTTTCATATTTACACATATCATCAAATGCTGGGCAAAGTTTCTCTGCTGGAAAAAAAAAAATCCCATGAGTGCAAACCAATTACAAATGACTTGCCACTGAGGGCATGGCTGGGTTCTCTGTGCAGCTCTGGTGTCCCATTGAGTTTCAAGTAGCTGAGGACAATTTTATATTAAAAATAATATACGTTAATATAATTTGGTGCATTGTTATTTCTTAATTTCATCAGAAAAATAGCACAACTGTCCTGAAAAAAAAATCAACAGTTATGCCTTAATAAACGACTGCTAATGAGGTGACTGAGAAAAATTGTGGCCAGGAGCATCAGTTTGACATAAGCTTCTCCAGCCTGAAGGATTCCAGCTGGAAAAGCCCAGTTTAAAACTCTTACACTTCCTCCATTTCATGTGCACTCACCAGTGCTTATGCAGCTCAAATAATCTCTGCCTGTACTTTATATGTGGCGTGGCAAATGCCAGCAGTGCATGGAGAAAAGGATCCAGCCCTCAGCAGAGCAGCCAGAACGGGATGAAGGGACCTCAGCAGCACCTGAGCCTTGGGCTGAGCTCTCCCAGGGCAAACAGGACCCTCCAGCAGTCGGGGAAAGCTCTGTAGTGGCTTGAGGGGGACAGGACCACCCCCAATCCAATCTGGGACCCCTTGAAGTGAGGCTGAGATGTTGATGCATCAGCAAGAGAGGTCGTGGTCCCTAAAACACCACTGGGACAACGTGACAGAGACGTAGCAGAAATAGTCTCCTCCAGAGAAGGACTAAAGGTAAATTCCAGCTGATGATTATGTCTCTCTGTCCGTGTCTGATAAATTAATTAAGGAACAGAGAGGGAATAAGAAAAGTGAAGCTTCATAAACTGCTTCACTAACTGCTGCACAGAGAAGACTCTCAATTCTGATTTTCCTCGATCAACATTTTCAAAAACACTAAAATGTCTTCTTGAATAATTTCTGATACAGAAACCCAAGAATATTTGAAAGGCTCCCTAAAAATAATAGGGGGAGGGGAACCTCAATATTGAATATGAAGACATCATGCAATATAGAAATCTCATGGGGACAAGGAGAGGGGTCATGAGAGCAGGGAAGGAATTTTAAGCCGAGCTTTGAGCCCAGACTAATGGCATGAGCAGACGTCTGCCTCTTGCAGAGGCTGGGAGTGTTTCTGCCCTGGGCTACTCTCTGCGTGCTGGAGAGTTCAGCTCTGTGTTCTGCACGGCCCAGCACCCCAGCCTTCCCTAAATTCCAGGATTTCCATGTTCCACTGAGGAGGCCCCCAAGCCAGGAGAAGCCATGGGATGTTCCCTCTGAGCCCTGGGCCTTGCCCTGCCCCTGGAGCATCCCTCCCCCTGGAGCTGGCAGCTCTGCCACCCGGTGTGTGTGGGGTTTGCATCAGGGATTGAGGAGCAGCACATCCCGCTGGTCCCTCCCTGCTCCCCCTGCCACCCTGGGCTTCCCACAGGTTCTCCTGTCCCCAGAGCTGGCAGCTGGAGGCCATCCCTGTCCCGGGGAGCTGGGGGGGAATGCCCAGCAGGAGCTGGCTTGGCCAGGGCTTTTGGGCAGAAACGCAGCAGGAACTGTGTCCAAACCCTCCCAAGACTCGGACCCGGCAGCTCCAAACTGCTCCCGACCTAAACGAAGCACAGGAGCCGGGAGCAGCTCCCGTCTGTAGTAATTACAGCAGAGTTTCCCTCGCCCTTGCACTATTTATTGCTTTTGCCCTTGCCGCGGATTGCTGGAGACAGAGAGACTGTTAAAGCTCGGAATATTTCTTTCTGGACGGGCAGGGCGAGCTTTGGGAGAAAACTCCCTCTTTTCTCTCCACCATTGCCACTTGTGCAGGGAAGGGAAGGGAAGGGAAGGGAAGGGAAGGGGATGGTTCCCACTGCAGGCTGCCTGGAGCACTGAGTGCCTGCTGAGCAGTGTCTGCAGCGGGGGGAACGCTCGCCTCCGGTGGAAACAGAACGATTTAAGGCTATTTCTGCAAGGTACGACAATTGCCCAAGCATCCATCTCTAAGTTGGGTCTCTCTCCCTTTTTCTCCCAAGGCTGTCAGGGGGGAAAGGTGCATTTCAGTGATGACAACTGAGGCTGGCAAGAGGCAGCCGAAGGGCACCTGCCAGCTCCCACCCTGCTGACAGCATCCCCACAGCTCCAGGATGGGCTTTGGCAAGGAAATCGCTCGCTTGCCAATAATAATAATTATCATTAATAACCGAGTGACGTCCTAATCTTGGTTACATCAGCCGTACCCTTGGCTGGAGCTGCTGCCAGGCACACTCACACCGGCCCTGTCCCCAGCAGGGCGTGCGGAGCACAGACAGGAGGGCCGGGAGCTGCTGTGGCTGGAGGGAGATGCAGGGGATGGCCCGCGGTGACTTCTGCCTCCCGGCTGAGGGGACAAGGGGACACGGCCTGGACAAACCCTGGGAGAGCCGCCTCTCTGTGTCGATTTGAGTCTCCTCAGCCCTCTGGGAAACTGCGGGGGCATAAAGGATTGCAGGGCGATTCCCCTCCTCCTCCTCCCCCGGGCCATCCCGCGGGGCTGCCCCGTGTCACAGCCGGGCGGGGGGCACAGGGGTGTTGGGGGGTCCCGGGGCCGGCCCTGCCTGCGGGGGGGAACCCGGCGGGATGTCCGTCCATCCCCGCAGCGCTCCCTGCTCCGCATTCCAGGGCTATCCCTCCCCAGCCCCCCCGCTCCCTCCCCTCTGGCTGCCCCTCTGCACAACCCGACGGCAGGAGCCCTGGCAAGGAACACGAGTGATATTCGGAGGCATTTGGGAAAGTTGCAAGGTCAGGGCTCCCTCCTGCGCACCCCGACCCTGCCCCACGGGCAACATCCATGGGGAAGGGGGGGCTGCCCCCCAAAACCCAGCGGGGTTTGCTCCCTTCGGTCGCTTTCCTGAGTTGCTGCCAAACCCGCTGCGCGAGCTTGTTGCAAGAACAAACTGTTGTGATTCCCCCTTTGGCCCTTTTTCTCCGCCTCCCCCCCATTCCGAACGGGGGGTGTCAGTGCACGGAGCCTGCCGGTACCCCATGTCGCTCCCGCGTCAGAAAATGAATGATGCAGCAATTTAATTAGGAGGGAGCGGTGCGTCCATATTGCACCGGTGGCGAAGAGCTCGGGAGCCGGGGGAAGATGGTGCGTGTCCGCGGGCGCGGAGGCTGCGCCCCTGCCCGCGCAGAGCGGCCCCGGGGCGGCGGGACCCCGCGGGCCCCCCGGGACCTCCCGCCCGCACCCGCGGCTCTGCCCCTGAACTTTTTGCTACCGAGCCACGGTTCCAGTTAAGTCTCCCCCGGCCGAGCCACCCCGGGGTGCGGGAGGGGAATTCGGGTTCCGCGCGGAGCGGGGGGTGCGGGATGCCCCGGGAGTTACGCGGAGATGCGCGCGGATGTGTGCGCGGGGACGGGCGGGCGCGGTGTGCGCAGATATGCGCAGGGGTGCGCGCGGGTGCGGACAGCGGGGATGCGCGGAGCCGCGCGGGGCTCACCTCCTGCCCTGCCCTGCCCTGCCCTGCCCTGCCCGCAGCCCTTCGGGCAGGCAGAGCCCGCAGCCTCCCCGAGTACCTCACCCACCAACTCTCACCCGCGGGCGCACCCGCGCAGCCCTCCCGCTGCGCCCCCCTCCGCGGATCGCCGCGCCCCGCGCAGCCCCGTTACCTGCGGCGGCTCCCGGGGCGGGCGGGCACCGCGCGGTGCTCCGCGGGCGCGGCCCCTCCGCCTCCGCGCACCCGCCGGGAGGATGCGGGAGGCGCCGGCTGTCTCCCCGAGGTGTTGGGCTCTGCG